>JAPYKE020000076.1:4500000-5100000 GCA_028554795.2 Sinohyriopsis cumingii | reverse complement strand
CTTGAGTATTTTCATTGATTCAGCGCTTGTGAAAATAATTGGGTTATTTACCTCTCGATGAAACATATCCTTTTTCAATCGCTTGAAATAAATATCCTCTTTGTCTTAAATAAGGGGCCAGAAGGGACCGTGTTATGTGCATCATAAAAGCAAATTTAATTGGTATTAAATATTGTTACAAGCGTAATTTACATGTATTATCAGAAAAGATGGCGTTTCGTCTCACATTATACATCTGAGTATCACTCAAAGATGCAAAATAAAGGCTGCCCATTTCCAGCTTTATGTTCATCTGGCGTTATGATATGTAAAGTGATCGAGAATATTAAATATTAAAAGATAATGAAATAAGAAGGAGGACTTGACTCGTGCCACATTGAAAAGCAAGTTGAAGTGTAAACCTCGGGCATTGCTTTTTTAGGGGTGGGATCGTTTAAATCCACAACAAGAATGGAATTTATAACTGTTGTTTATCTTTGACTATTACTAAGATAATAACTTAGTATAGTATGCTAATGCTCGTAACACATTCTCCTTTCTACAAGTCGTCCATACTAGGTACCAAACCTCTTTCATTGATTTGTACATGGTCAAGAGGAACTTATACCCCCATCAACTCACAGTTATGTTTCCTGTGCGTATCTTATTATGAGTGGCAATGCATTTTTCAGCTATTTTCAATATCTGGCTGGTTCGGGCTGTTTTTATGTCACGCAGTGTGGGGCGCAAATTCATTTAAAGTGTACTTAGTTAAATTATTTACATAGTGCTTTACTTACTTTTCTCCGATTTAGTTGCAAAAAAAAGAACTTGATTTCAATGAAGTCGATAGGTAATGAAGTTGCAAGTCCCATTTCATATTTCATTGTAATGATTCTTTTAGTCTTTCGAAAGCGTTCAGATGAAGAATTCTCTCTCTCTCTCTCTCTCTCGCACGCTCGCTCGCTCGCTCGTACGTTTGATAACAGGGCTAGATCATAAACCCTATTTTTATGTTTATGTTTTGTTTGCTTTGAAATAATGCTTAGGCGAGAACATCATCATGGTTTGCAGTTTACTGAAATTCCAGCCCGTCTTCTAAGTGTATACCGAAATCAGTATCTATTCTCGTTGTCAATTGTTTATTTTACTGATAATCACATGAGCATCCTTGTCGCTATGTTGCACCAGAGGGCAATGTTCGTGTGGGCACCAGAGGGAAATGTCCGTGTGGGCACCAGAGGGAAATGTCCGTGTGGGCACCAGAGGGCAATGTCCGTGTGGGCACCAGAGGGAAATGTCCGTGTTGGCACCAGAGGGAAATGTCCGTGTGGGCACCAGAGGGCAATGTCCGTGTGGGCACCAGACGGCAATGTCCGTGTGGGCACCAGAAGGCAATGTCCGTGTGGGCACCAGAGGGCAATGTCCGTGTGGGCACCAGAGAGCAATGTCCGTGTGTAAAGTGCGACATTATCGGGATTGTTTAAAGCGCAGCTAAATGTACCTAATTCAAAATTGGATACGTAAACTTACTCTAGCCTTCGTCAGTTTAACATTAATATTGCTTTGTATTCTACATAATCTTCCTGTTTCCAGTACGGTTTGGCGCCATGCTCTATTGTGTCGTCCCATGTACTCGTGTCAGTATCCGGAGAAGCAGGCAGACCCTATACATCAGTCAGAGACATATATATATATATATATATATATATATATATATATATATATATATATATATATATATATATATATATATATATATATATATATATATATATATATATATTACGTGATCAGATGTATCCCAATCATGTCTTTACTTGTTCTAGATATACACGTCCAGCAGTACAAAAAAAACATACGTATGGGAAAGCCTGATAACAGAAAACAGAATACTACCACCAATAGTTCCCTATCTACAGCGTCATACTCGCCATGGGCGAGAGACATCATATAACTATAGTCTCGTTTTGAGGCCAATAAATCGATACAATTTACAAGTCCTCTCAGAAAGTAATACAAATTATTAAGGGCAACTTGATTTATAAACCTGTAATTTGTATAAGAAGACTTTCCGTGAGAGAGGTATGAGTGTCAGTCTTAGCGAAAGTAATTTATGAGTCCTTATTAATTGTCAATAGGACGGGTGGGTCGCATTAGTCTCGTTCCTTGTCCAAACGTGCTATGTATAATCTGCAGATTTTACTCAGACATGTATATCAAGTGCTGCTTGAGTATATGGTTTCCTAGTAAATAAAGTATGCTCTGTAAGTGTTGATACTATATCTATGGACATAGGTACTGATCATTATGACGCATGCAAATGATACCAGGAATAATCGGAAACAAATTTAAACCCTATGGTTTCTCCTTATGTCTCATACGTCGTGTTTTGGCAATAGTTTTCACACAGCACACACTCCTATATTCACAAACGAGTCAATGAAGCATCTCCTAAGCTATATGCTACATTTCATACAGCTACATTACAGCGATTCCAGCTTCTGTAAATGTAATTAGTTTCGCCTAACTCTACCTGTCAGTCTTTAAAATCTCTGGGGTTTTTAAGTGTTACCTATTCTTAGCATGGTGATATATATATATATATATATATATATATATATATATATATATATATATATATATATATATATATATATATATATATATATATATATATATATATATATATATATATATATATATATATATATATATATATATATATATATATATATATATATATATATATATATATATGATGTCGTGTACTATACACAGGTACTCTGAAAGCAATCATGATGTTTATGCTTCAGTTTTAAGATCCCGCTGATCAAGTAATTCTCAACAGCAACAGCAAAATGTCTCTTTAGATGATCTTCTGTTACCTTTAAAATAATGTCATATTAGCATCAGGTACCTATATGTGGACCATGATATTAACATCATTTTTATCAAATATTCAGACTGATCCAACTCTCGTGTTTCCCTTTGCGCCAAATTTTGGTTAAAATAGTTCAAGGAATGTTTCTCTACTCAGAAGCTGTTGAACAAACGTCATTGTTACCATGATAATGTCATTTACTTCAGTACAAAATACAAAACAATAGTAGCCCTTTTGTAATGTCCAACGATGAATATTCCTGTTACCCTCAGTTCGCCATACCGCCTAAGAACAAACGCGATAATTGCATAATGATAACTGAATTTAAATTATACTTCTTACTGCAAATTTAGGCGATTGGGGCTAAATCTTGAGTAGATATTAGCTCCGCAACATCCTCGTTATAAATGGGGATTGCGTGTACGTACAAGTTACACTGTACAAAATGCATAATAAAACACAAAATTAAGCATATGTTCCTCGATTTCCCTTCAGAAATGAGGCTCCAAGAAACTTCAGCAACCCTACGCATGTATTTGTTAGTTTTTGTTTTTTTTTTAAATCAAAAGTTGATCTCTCTCTCTCTCTCTCTCTCTCTCTCATAGACACACCGTTAAAGGAGTTATTCTTTTATTTTCGCGTCATTTCCCTTTTTCCTGAGCAAACTTCTTTGAATTTGTCAAGAATTCCAGCAAAAGGTATGTCATTTCATATTGACAGTACACGTTGTACTTAATTTTATGATGCTGCTAGCTGATCCAATGACTTGTAACCCACCACTGACATCACACAACAAATCTAACATTATATCATACCTTGTTGTGTAGTAGTACCATTTTGTGAAGTATTCTGGTGTTGTGAAGAGAAGGAGATCAGCGACCAACAAAGCACAGCTATAACAAAAATGGGTCCTGCCATACGTCTGTTTTATCTGAAAATAATTTGAGGTAGTGAAAAATGCCTTCAAGGCAGTATCATTCATGATTTCGAAAAGATAGGAAGAAAACGCAGACCGCACAATAGCTCCACGTCGGATTTGATTGCAAACGATTTTACAAGTGCATATTTTTGCCATAATATTCACTGCAACAGTATTCACTGTTCAGTATTGTGTTGAATGACTAGTACAAATTGTAATCAGTCCTTTTAGAAAGTAGCTAGTGCATACCTAGAAATTTCAAGGACTTACACTATACTGTATCCTGTCAAGGACTTACACGATGCTGTGTTGTGATAAAAAAAAATGTCAAGGACTCACACGACGTTGTATCCTCTTCAAATGGCAAGGACTTACACGATGCTGTGTCCTGATCGAAATGTCCAGGGCTTACACGATGTTGTGTCCTGATCAAAATGGCAAGGACTTACACGATACTTAGCCCATATCAAAATGTCAAGGACTAACACGATGATGTGTCCTGATAAAAATGTCAAGGACTTACACGATGCTGTTTCCTGATCAAAATGTCAAGGACTTACACGATGTTGTGTCCTGATCAAAATGTCAAAGACTTACACGATGCTGAGCCCTGGGCAAATGTCAAGGACGCACACGATGCTATCCTCGTCAAAAGCCCCTGAAATACGTGAGACATTACCAGAATAATAAAGAATAACAGTTTGTAAAGGTTAATAAAGTAACAACTGTATCGTTATTCAAAATGTGTGGGCGCGTGCGAATTGTATCTCTCAGCCACATATTACAGATTTCATCCGCTTCCAAAGACCCAGGTATCTTCCGTTTCTGATAAACTTGGACATGCGTGTTTTACTGTATCCATCCATGAAAAGCACGTTAACTGGCGAAGGGGTTTTGTGATTGTTGTAGGTTTAAACGCCATTTTTCAGCACAATATAGGCTATACATGGCGGACAGTATTAATGGTGGAGGAAGAACCCGGTAAAATGCCCGGGAAGAACCATCGATCCACGAGAAGCTACTGGCAAGCTTTCTCATGTACCCACGCAAACAGAGGTGAGATGGCAGTGATCCGTAACGGCGAGCGCTTTAGACCACTCAAGGCCCCAAGAGGTTTGTAATCATTCTGTCTGACTGTATATTTAGTTGTGAGTTAACAAAACAAAAACTCGAGAACTACTTGATGAATTCATTGAAAGCTTGGACGATTACTGCGTACATGAAAAGAAACAATATTGCAAGATTTTAGTCAACAAGTTCTTAAGTATTATCAGTATGAACCAGTATAAACTTTAATACTATGTGTCACACGTTTTTGTTTTGTTGGTTTAACGGCCCTTTATAAATAAATCAAAGGAAATATCACGCCAAGGATATGCTAACGAAATACTTGTCACAAGAACACACCGAGGAAGCCGACCCGGGTTGGCCTTGGCTGATACTGAACCTGCGACCCATGGATGATGAATCCGACTCTCTAATAATTGAGCTACCTCAGCTTCTATACGGCCAAGTTAACCGTACTAACTTTATCCTCTATAGCAGCGATTCTTAACTATTTGGGCGGGGACACAGATTAGGTTTGTGGTTCGAGGCCCATCAAATGGTAGAAAAACAACACTTGGGTAGGAAATTTCAAATTATGCTGGTTGATCTCAGCGACCCACTCAAAACAGCATGTTGACCCAGTTTTAAGTTATGACCCATGTGTTACGAACCAATGCTCTGTATATAGCCATTGGTGGTGACAGTGTGGCGGGGGGGGGGGGGGAGGCACACAAAAACTAATGCTGAAGTAGTTCCATAAAATCTTGCCATCGGATCAGCTCGGATTACCTTTGTTGCGTGTCCCTCGGTATGTATCCTTGTTCTACTTGCCTTGGTACGGTTGTGAATCCGGCAGTCAATAAGCTTTTCCCACGCAGACGTGATCAGATTTATCCGAGGCTTTACCACAACGTATGCAATACTATATACAAGAATGAATGTCAGAAACTGTATATATTAGCTACTCCTCTCTTATCTTATCTCATGCATGATTTACAATGAAAGGCGTTTGAACGGATATATACGACTTTAGACTTCAGCGATTTTCGATACGTTTGACTCTCCACATAAAACAAATTTTTTGTTACGGTCTAACTCTCCACAGAAGATAGATGCATGGTAAGGCAGCATTTTGGAATTGTCTTAAACATAAAAATTGATCAGAGACATGCAACGTAATCAGAAACACAAAAGTAACGCTATAATTATTTTTTTTATATTTTAAAATCTTTTTCATTATTTTTTTTATTTTCTCTGTAATAGGTTGACCATTGGGTTGGGGAACCGTCCCAGGGTCACCTTACAAATGATATAGCCTAAGGCAATAAATATAGTGTAAGAGAAAAATAATAAACGTTCACACTCGTGCAAGCTCATGTGCACACGTTCATGTATTACATAATCTCTTATTTGACAATTATAAATATACATCATAAACTGTTCACTATAAAAACATGACGCTATTAAATATGTATTTTAGTTAAACACATCATTCTATGTACTGTGGAATAATGGTTACCACTGTTACCAAAATCAACATTACTGCGTCTTTCCTATCAGATTGTATCAATATGTTTTTTTCCAGATTATAATGTTCTTTAACACAAACTTTTAAACCATTCAATCTAGGTATATTCCCTCTCATTTTACAAATATAGATGTAGTATTTGGCTAACAGAAAGAAAAATTAAAAACGTTGTTCATAAATTGCATCTCTATTTTTATATCCTAATATAAGTTTTTTTTCACTTGGCACAGTATCTTTAGTCACTTTATTCTGAATCCAAAGAATCACGTCATTCCACAGCTTGAATATCACATCCCATTCCCAAAAGTAAATGCCGTATTGTTTCTGGGACATTGGTACAAAAAGTACATTTATCAGTGTTGGACAATTTTATTTTATACAGAAAATAATTCATTGGTAAAATTCTATGAGCATTACGAAAACGAAACCAGTGAAATTTTGAATTTCTTGTTATTTTAAAAACTTTAGTATCAACGGCAAGCCATTATCCATATCCAGACTGAAAATTTCATTCCATTTTTTTCACTAGTTGGTTTATCACTCTTTTTAAAATGTAAATTGTAATAGTCTTTACGTCCTTTATCGTTATGAAATGCAATTTGTAAATGGAAGGGGATAAATGGTCTGACCAGTGTTGATGTACCTTACTTAACTTTTTACACAAGGACTTTACAACTTAATTATCTCTTTAAAGGCAAGGAAATTAGTACTAAGACCATATCTAGCTTTAAAGCTTTCAAAGTCGATCATAGTTCCCTGATCTGTAAGCATATCACCAATATATATTACATTATGTTTAAACCATTTCCTATAGAAAACGAGTACCTTATTTACCCTTATAAGGGAGTTCATCAATACACTTGTTTTCATAACATCTTCCCCTGTCAGGGGTATATATTTCCATAGTAACGGCTTCTATGCCAGTAAAACATAACGTCAAAAAGCATTTGTTATGTTTTGGGATAAAGTAATCACATTTTTATCTCCTAGTTGAAACATGTTTCTAATCTCGCATATTTCATATTTAAATAAATTGACCAACTTTCTGTAAGGTAGACGAGTTCTACGATTCCATGTCATGTTCAAAGAAAATATAAATTTATCAATATCTGTCGTCGCTAAGCCACCCTTAGAAAAAGCCTGAATCATAACCTCTCTTTTAACTTTGTTCACTTTTGATTTAAATACAAAGGTGAACAATAATTCATTTAATTCTCTGATAGAATTTTGCGAAGGATTTGATAATGAGATGAACAAATTATTAAGTTTTGGAATAATTAAGGTTCTCAGAACTGTTATTTTACCAATTTGTGTTATGGATCGTTTTTCCTAATGTTTTACATAAGTTTTAATCATTTTTGTTTTATTTTTAAAATCCATTTTTAGTATTTTATCCAAATACATTTGAAACTTTATGCCCAGTAATGTACATTCAGTCATCCACTGTAACTTTAACCTGTGATGAAATGTTTCTGCACTGTATTTCATGCTTCCTATCCAGAGTGCTTTTGTTTTGGCAATGTTCAGTTTCAGTCCTGAAATCTTTGCAAAGAAGCTCAATACTTCAACAGAGGATTCCAACGATTCAAAAGAGCCATCAAGAATTAAAGTTCTGTCATCTAAAAATTGTGACAGTAAAGATACTGTTTCCCTTAACTTGATAGCTTTAATGTTTTGTTTTTTTATCATGCTTTAATAGTATAATTAATATTTCTGCACATAACAAGAAGAGATATGGGAATATTGGATCACCCTGTCGACAACCTGTAGACATTTTAACAATTCTGAAAGAAAGCAATTTTGTGAACTGCCGATGAGATATTGTAATAAAACGTGTTAGACCAGTGTCTTATACTAGGTCTAAAATTAAAACAAGAATCTCCATGAAATAAAGTAAAATGTCTTTTCAAAATCAATAAATAGTAACACACCTGGTATTAGTAACTCTTCTGTAATGTGGACACTATCATAATACAATCCTTATATTTTCACCAATGTATCTTCCGTTTACAAAACAGTTTAATCCTCAGATATTATTTTATTCAGTACTGACTAATCCTTTTGGCAATACATCCTGATGATAGTTTGTATGCAACATTAATGAGAGAAAATGGACGCCATTTCCTCGGGTACTGCTTATGTTTTTCCTCTTTGGGTATGCAAGTTATAATACCTTGTCTCAAAGCAGTTGAAAATGATCCAGCTTAGAATGCATCATTGATTGTTCTAATTATAAATTTCCCAATGTCAATCCAGGAGACTTATAAATATTCAGCTCTGAAACCATCCGATCCCGGGCTTTTGCTATTTTTCATACTTTTTAAACAACCCTATACTTCTGTTTGGGTAACTTTGCCTTCTAATCTTACAGATTGCTCTTGGTAAAGTCAGGAATTTGATAGTTATTTAGATGGTCCTCTTAGTCTTTATCCTCTACTTTTTTTTTCCTCATTATACAAGTTATTATAATACTCTTTTACTTCCCCGTGAATATCAAGTTGACTACTAATAATTTCATTGTCATCTTTAAATAATTTGGTGATTGTTCTATTTACATTGTTTCTGTTTTTAGATGGCAAAAGTATCTGGTTGGTTTTTCAACCTTTTCTATCCATTTTACTCTGGATCTAATAATACTTCCTTGAAGCATTTCTTTTCTCAAACTTTCAAGCTGCTTCTGTTTAGACTCAAATATTTCTTAATATAAGTCCCTATGGAACTATCCTCTATGGGTTGTATTTGCTACATAAATTTGATTTCCTGTTTTAATTTACATTTCTTTTTATTTGAAACACATGAAATAGTTTTTATATGAAGCATATAAAATAGTTTTTCCACGGATTTCCATCAGCAATGTATCTATAAATAACGAGTCTTATATAGCCAGTCTTAGATCTGAATCCAATGCATTGTCAATATTTCCATTATAATCAGCTGCAGCATATTGTGATTTTATTCTTTTTATGCAATTATGTTTCATTTCATTAGTATAGTTTATATCAAATAGTAAACTGTTATTAAGTTTACACAAACCTTTACCTCTGATACAATTATTTGAATTCAAATACAGTGTCACCATGGAGTGGTCGGACCTATAAATTGATTCAAATTGTCACTTTTCCTACATTTGGCATAAGAGATTCTGTCAAAAGAAAGAAATCCAATCTTGCTTTTTTAGAGGACTTTTTCTTCTCGGTGTATATCTATTTAAACCTGGATTTAATACTCTAAATGGATCCAAGAGACCAAAAGTTTCTTTTATATTTAATAATGCATTTCTAGCATTAGGGTTATTTATGTTTCTATAATTATATGAATCTAATTCTGGAGTTTGAACCAAGTTAAAGTCCCCACATGTAACAACAGGCTCATTTTCACATTCATATATAATAACATTTATATTATTGTAAAATTCTGGGCAATCATTATTTGGCCCATACACATTAATTAATGTGAAGTCCCTTTCACCAATTATAATATATAATGCAATCAAATTACAAACAGTATCCTTTTTACATTCTTTTATATCATACTCAAAGTTGTTATTAAATAGAATACAAACTCCAATAGTAACACTATAATGGCCTGCGTCTCAAAATATTACAACACTAGCTGACAGTTTTGCAAGAGAATGTGACTCATTTTCTTATATTATTTTCCTTGTTTTGCTTACGCTAAATTGACAAAGATGCTACATCCGATCCTCGATAACTAGGTGCATTATATATACTTTCATTTCTTATATTTACATCATTTTTCTTCTAGACTTCATGTCTTCGTGATAGTCTAAAGTCCTCATGGATAAAACCATCTATTGATGATACGAACATGAAAAAAATGGAGATGAATCACAACAACGTCAGTAACCCTGGTGACCGCATTCGTAAATCCTAGAGTAATTTTACAAGATTTAAAACAACAATGTTAAACAATACTATTTTAGAGCGCTAATTATCATCGTATGATAATTACGCCACCTACAGTCCTTCAAAACCGTGACACATTTGCAGTAAATAGAAATCTTTTACAAATATTATTTATTCCATCATGCTATTTAAAGTTGTGTTACACGGGAAAGTTTCAGTGTAATTAAAATGCAACACACTGACTTTTATGTCCATGTCTTAGATACTAGGTGTGAAACCCCCAAATGTTACATTTCTTACATATGTTTACTATTTGGTTACAATAAAAGACGAATCTATCTAATACAGTGAATCGAACGGTTTAGGACGAAAGGAATTTCAGACAGACAAACTGACATACAGACGTAGATTATCAAATTTTTCTGTCATTTTTGTACAAAACGGGCTGGCAAAACAACGACAACGACATCATGTAAAATATGAATGCTTATATCAGGCCTATCTCCGCATCCCCACTAAACAATTCAAATGTACTGCGTCATGTAAATATGAATCAGTTATGTCGGGCCTATCTCCGTAACTCTTCTAAGCAGTTCAAGTATAGTGCATCATGTAATTATGAAGCACATGTGTCAGGCCTCTCTCCGTAATCCCACTAAACAGTTTAAGTATAGAGCATCATGTAATTATGAATCACTTGTGTCAGGCCTCTGTCCTTAATTCCATTAAACAGATAAAGTATAGTGCATCATGTAATTATGAATCACTTGTGTCGGACTTCTCTCCGTAATTCCACTAAAGAGTTCATATATAGTACATCATGCTGATTCTTCAACTCTTTTTTTCCCAAAGAATAATATGATTTCCAGGAATTAAAGTTGGTTTTAAAATACCAGAAAGTTATTCCGCATCCCTTTTACTGTCTTTACTTTCGAGAAAAGGTAATGATGTCTTAAGTCACAAATTTCATTCTGAGGAGAAATTTTGAGCATATTAGTGCAAATGGGACCTGGTTCGTAAACAGCACATACATTAAGGGCACGTAACTTGATAAGAGTGCGATTGTAAATATCTAATCTCACTGAAAACACAAAGTTTAAACAATTATAAGAAATGAAACGTCGAAGTCATTTCCCTGTATTGACTAATTATATTGCACTCATTTCTTTGAAAGGTATTTGTTTCTGTTCCTTCTGGCCTATATTTGCATACCGCAATATGACCTATTCGGCGGTACATACACAATCGATTGCAAGCGTACGGTGTGGTATTTATATCAAATTTATTTATTTCTGGTTCAGAAATAATTACTTTTCAGCAGGAACAATTTCATATCCGAAGTTTAAATTTAACTTAATCAAACAAACTTTTAGATTTAAAAAAAGTATAGCTTAAGCAATATTACAATTGAATTGAGGTAAAACACAATTCAGCTTCATTATATAATTCATTTTCCTTAGGCTAACATATATTTAAGCTGCTTTGCATATTTCTGGAACGCATTCAACAGCCGATAAACATGTCTGATAAATTGTAACACATTTTCATTGATTTCCCTTCAGCTGATTGATCATATATATATATATATAGAGAGAGAGAGAGAGAGAGAGAGAGAGAGAGAGAGAGAGAGATGGGGGTTGTTATCGGTTGATTGTATTCGGTTTTCTACAGGCCTACTGTCTGACGACTGGTGTGGTTTACAAAGCAAATAATCATCAATTCGTCGGATGTCTTCATTTAAAAATCTGATGTGCGTAAACGTATGTCAAATATTATAATTTTCTATTAATACAGCGTGGAAAACGGTGGTTACCGTCTGCAGTGTACCTGTAGTTTCACTTCGTGTGCATAGTTTACTCTGTTGAAAGGGTGAACTAGTGTAGCTGTAGTAGAACTGACAGGAGTTGTGAAGTTATAGGAAATAAAACTGGTTTGTTTGTTTTGCTTTGTTATTTGTTTCGTTGTTTTGTTTGGTGGTTGGGTGGTTGGGGTGGGGGTTGTTTTTTTGTGTGTGCATGCAATCTATGTGAGTAATTGACCAGTGAAAGAATATGGATCCAGTATATACGTAACAACTGGAAGTTGAATTATGGCCTTTATATTATAAACCCTTGATTGAACGAAATTAGTTGCCCGCTTGCAACAATAAAAATCGAAGTGAAGTAACTGAGCTTGTTTGGGTGACCACATACCCTTTCCGAATTCGACTGCTCATACCTGCGACCTCTGAGCTGCGCATCAATCTAAACTGCATTGCATGATTATGTTTAAGAAATCAATTAGTCATAAAATTTTAAGATTATCCCATAATATCGTTTTTAACCTTTTTACTTTCAGGTTCAGGTAGCCAGAATAAAAAGAACAAGCACTGACAATAACAAAACCAAAAAGGCCATCAGTCTTGTTTTCAGGTCCTGCGCTAACTTTTGTTTTGCATGTATAGACTTGTAAAAAAAAATACAACAAACTTTAAGAACGTATTCCATTTAAACAGGTCGAATGGACTGCGTTCCATTAAACAGCGATCAATAAGTTAATACGATATGCATGAACTTGTGTCGTATATCAAAAGGTTCTTTACAACTTATTGTGAAATACGGCGGTCAACGCCTGCAGTGTAAACATACTATTTCAGCCTGTGTGAAGAGCAAACTAGTGTATCAGTAGTAACGCACATATGTGTATTGCAAGATTTGCGATGTTATAGCGCATACGCTTTCAACTGTTTAGTAATATACACAATATATGTTGGGGTGCCGACCAGTACTAGTTATTTCATCCTCACCAGCTGCTCGTCAACGGTCTCTATAATCAAATATGTAGAGAAACACTCATATATGAAGCTCTATCTATCACACGGGACTATTGTTCTGTGTGTGAGAGAGAGAGAGAGAGAGAGAGAGAGAGAGAGAGAAAGATGCTTAACGTTTCGTTAGTACTTATTATTGTCTTCCTGAATGTTAGTACGTTTTACCATTTGCAATAACAGGAACATATGAGTATCAGTGTTTGCCGTACAAGCAAATATAAGTTTTTATATCTCGTCTGAACTAGGAAGTGACGGATGTTACACCAGTTCACAAGTTCATATTCGTACAGTCAAACAAGTACATATATATTGTAAGTAATTAGAACTAATATGATACATACCTTTGTATCACCTGTATCCAGTAGATCGTTGATTGTGTCCTACGTTTAATATAATAGTCTATGAGAGACACACGGCTTGTACCCTATCAGTTATCATGGTTCGCTGCGGGAGTTAAGTACATGTATATTCGTCTGCTATAATATGATAACACTTACCAAGAATTAGAACACAAACAAGCCTTAATACGCACTGAATCATCCAGAGCGGGGGCAAAGGATAAAGTACGAACAGTGAAATACGTCCTACTGACCAGCACAGAAGTACAAATAACGCTAAAAGGTAAACGACACAAGCAATATATGTTCTTTGACAACAAATGATCCTTCACGATAAATAACAAAGCCTGTCTTAGACTCTCATGCTTGCATGGAGTGTGTGTGTGTGTATATTTATAATAAAAGTGAGTAATCTTCCGTATACGTTATTAATGCCTTTTAACTTTTTTATGGTACAAATAACAAATAATAACCAATTAGTTCTTTCATGACCAAAGATTTTAAAATTTAATTAATTTTTTTTAAATTTATCACAACTGTATCAGTCACACTAAATATTACCTGCCATGGATCTTTATAAGGAATTTTAAATTAAGTAATATCGACATTTTTTGTCAAAATGTTTTCAAACAAAGTGAGCCTATCCATTGATGTACATATTTCCTGTTGAAACAAAACTTTAAAAATTGGTTGATTGCTGTCACTTTCACGCGTACCCAGTGAATAAGTTTAACCGGTTCTACTAGTAAGAACTGTAAAGATACACATAGACGGGCAAAGCGAATTTATCTTGAAGAATTCTAAATCTCGGTACTTGTTTTCTCTTACCTTGTATTATTGATCATTAAGCGAGACGGATTTGCAAATAAAATAAATCATTAAAATTTTTAATATGGATGAAAAATAAAAAAATATTTTAATATAAAATTCATTTGATACTGTTGAGACCTGCACTAAACGTTTATTATTTTTCAATATATCTGTTAATTCTGAGATCTGCACTAAACGTTGCTATATTGAATTTGATGTCATCAACATAGTCTTGACATACGCTTTATATACGGCAAGAAAGAAAAAGAATTAAATCACACGCACGCAAACAATAACAATTAACGAATAAATCAGATATATATATATATATATATATATATATATATATATATATATATATATATATATATATATATATATATATATATATATATATATATATATATGTGTGTGTGTGTGTGTGTGTGTGTGTGTGTGTGTGTGTGTGTAAAATCTACTTTATTGCAGAACTATACTAAACTTATAACTGAAGCAAACTGAATGATGAACTTACTGTTTAGGATTCGCTTTTTTACACAAATATACACACATCACAAATATACACACAATTACGTGTTTGCCATATGTCTATGTTTCAAATAACATGTCCATGTTTAAAATAGCAACTCAGAAAACTGCTGTCCTATACCTTGTTTGCGCTGTCTTTGACCATCTTTGCAGAGGGAGTTTGGTACCACGCACTTTAACCGTCTAACTGTAAAGACAAACTAAACTTACTCTAAAAAAGCATATCGGTTGTTTCGTGTTTATATTTGGGAGGGAAGTGGGGAGGCACAAGTATTAAAATAAAGAAAAGGTCACTAAATACCATTTCAAATTTGACACCGATATCTAACTAAATCATTTATCTGTAAGGAGGAATAAAATTAAGTCGGCACTTCTTTTTTTTTTTTTATTGCCAGGTTAGTTTTAGAGGGACCAAATTTCCGAAAGCTGTTGTTACGTACGGAAGATTTTCGGAAAAGGTGATAATTATGCACTAGCCATTCCTAGAATGGATTATTACAATCGATCAAATTTTAACCGATGATTTTTTCTTTTGACTTTTCACTTATAGATGTTCAGCACGAGCGACCTTGACTACCACAGGAGGTCGTTTCGACCACGTTAGGTAACCTACCTACACATTAATTGTCATCCTTGTGATATATATATATATATATATATATATATATATATATATATATATATATATATATATATATATATAGACGGACCGACAGACAGATATATAAATAGATAGACAGACAGTCAGACAGACAGACAGATAGATAGATAGATAAATAAACAGAAAGACAGACAGACAGATATATAGATATATATATATATATATATATATATATATATATATATATATATATATATATATATATATATATATATATATATATATATAGATAGATAGATAGATAGATAGATAGATAGATAGACAGATAGATAGATATATATAGATAGATAGATATATAGACGGACAGACAGACATATATATAAATAGATAGACAGACAGACAGATATATGTGTGGATAGATAGACAGACATACAGACAGACATAAAGATAGATAGATAGATAGATAAACACGTGAGCAGAGAATATGGAAATATTCTAGACTATTCATTTTGTGAATCATCATAATGTTAAGGACTAAAATTGTGTCGTTATTATTATTATTGTTATTATTATTATTATTATTATTGTTATTATTATTATTATTATTATCATTATTATTAAAATACATGGATAAATGTGTTATTGTTTCTATTATAAAATTCTGTTTACGGCAAATACATGCCTTCCTAACATTTTTTTTTAAAATTACTGTTAAGGCGGTCCAGGACAACTATATAATGTTTAATTTGCAAACGTATGTGCACAAAAGCTGATGTACAGTTCTCCAAGTTTTATAGAAAATCCACTTCTTGCCAAAAAAATGTGTTATTCATGAGTATCAGCGGCATTTCATTTTGACTACATATAGATTCAATAATGATATGCACTGCATCAAATTATGCGGAAAAAATGTATGGGTGTTTTTAAATTAAAAGTTATTATTTCGTACATTCGCTGCTAAATGTTGCAGGATATTTGACTGAGAGAAATCGGGCATAACTATTACCATAATTTGTAACCATTTCCATATTATCAAAGTACCACACCCAGCAATACAGAATTATGTATATCAGAAACAGTCATTTGTAAAGCAACATTTTAGGCAACCATAGATTGTGAAAGATATATCAAAGAATAAAAAGTTGATAAAATTACAATTGCGGACCATTTTCCGCCAAATCTAACAATTGTAATATATGAAAGACCAACTTGTGGACTGGGAACGTGACATTTTTAAAATGATATCCTGGAAGATGATATTTTTTAAAAAAATCCAAGTAAAGCACATATTAAAAGGAATAAATTTAGCAGTATTTTGTTGTAGAGGTAATTATGGAAGTCAAACAAGACATATAGGAACTGAAGGATGAGATGAAGCATAATTTTAAAGTAAGCATAAAGGATGCAAACAATAACTCTAAATATGCGCACAAATAAATAAAATAAACAAATAAATAAATAAATTTATAAAAGGACAGAGATAAAAATATATTAAAAGAATACACCGATATTATGAAGTGCTGATGATGTTGTGGGTTTAACCCAATGTTTCAGCACATGGTTGGGTATATGCGGTGGCCAGTCTATTTGTTGGAGGAAGAACCCTGGAAGTCTCACCGACCCACGGGAAACTAGTTGGAAACTTTCTCATAAACACACGTTGGCCAGAAACTCGAGCCCCTGCGAACAGAGGCGAAACGTCAGTGATCTGGAGAGAGAGAGAGAGAGAGAGAGAGAGAGAGAGCTGTGTAGAATCTGGCTGTAGCAAATAGTAAATACTTAGATAACATGCAGATATGAAATTAGAACAGACATATACGAAGAGTGTACACAACAAAATATTTAATAAGGTATTGTGGGTCTCGAAATCAACGGTAATCCGAGATCAGTAACTTTGCCTTTCAAATCGGTTATATCGGTAAAAATTTCAGCCCGTTACTGTCATAAGTTAAGAAATAATCTTGAGAAAGATGTATGCAGTAAAGAATGAGCTGCCACTTCCCATTCATAGTTAATAGACCTATTTCTTCAGTTCATTGAATGCCTGATAATACCATACAATCATAACGCCCACGGAGTAAAAGAAGTGTTCTTCCACTCATCAAGTATATAAAGGTATCCAAAACAATTAGCCCGAACTCCGTACTAAACGAATGGAGACCTGGCAACGGACAACTAAACAAGTACACCACGATCCAAATGAAAAGACGAAGTCCACGCACAAATATCTCCTTTTCTAATTGCTGGATACGTTTTTTTTTTTGTTTTTTTTTATTGATAGTACCCATAGAACAGATGATAAATGGACAGAAAGTCACACGACAAAAGTTCGAAGACAAAATGTCACAAATGCACATAGAACAAGAAGTCACAGGACATACATTCACGGACAAAGCGTCACAAGGACAGAATGTCACAGGACAAAAGTTCAGGAACACAACGTCACAAATACACTTAGGACAGAATATCAGAGGACAAAAGTTCACGGACACAACGTCACAAATACACACAGGACTGAATGTCACAGGACAAAAAGTCACAATTTGATTCGTAATAGAAATAGTGGACATGTAAGATATCAAGCCACGTTCTAAAATTATTACTATTAAAGATTAAAATGCATAGATGACATCACAGGAAAGGGACAATGTTTAATAAAGGAAGTCTTAAGGGGGATTATTAAAAACAGCATGACGCTGAGATCAGTGAGTTTCATGTAAGTCTTCTGTTTGACAG
This sequence comes from Sinohyriopsis cumingii, assembly GCA_028554795.2. NCBI lineage: Eukaryota > Metazoa > Mollusca > Bivalvia > Unionida > Unionidae > Sinohyriopsis > Sinohyriopsis cumingii. Next base: position 5,081,955 of record JAPYKE020000076.1, on the reverse strand, counting down.
GAAAGGTAGTTTTTATATAAATATACTGGCAAAAGTTTGGCTTCAGTCTCAAATTACTTTTTAACAAGTATGTACTTGAAATGAAACGCTGTTAAAACTTTATTAACCATTTAAATTACATTAAAATAAACTTTATATAAGGAATGGCCGTTGCAACAACATGATTATCGCATTAAAACTATATTTAGTCTTATTTTATTTTCTTGCAAATTGTTTTAAAATATCTTGAAAATATTTTTAAAAATCATAAGGATTATAATTTCTTTAATATATTAGTATCTCACTAAAAAGTTGCAATTAATTTAGTTTTGTTATTAAGAAACCTTTAATATTACAATTTTTAATGCGTGACATTATGTCGTGTGACTTTGTTTCATACATGTTTCTCATAGTAGTGAAAATTTAATTTGTGACTTTTTCCACATTCATAGGAAAAAGGAGGGGGGGGGGGCCGATTTAAAGCAATTTCACATTCGGACGAAACTGGGAAGAGTAACTTACCTCAATTACGTGGCTGTTAATCATATATATTAATCTGGAAGTGCCCACACACATAAATCATTCTTACCATATACAATGAATTACTATTGAAGTATAATGAATATTTTATTCGGGTTTAAACATATACCATGTTGACAGTCTTAATATAATGTGTTTTTAAAATAAATGCAATTATATGTGTAGAAAACAATTATGGAGAAACTTACAAAGATAGTAATCATTAAAGATATTGTGCCATATCTCAGTTATATTGCACAATAACTGTTAAAAAATATGGTAATAATCTTATCTTTGACCAAGAGGGCGTGAAGATTCGAATTTTGAGTAATGCAGTGATGCAAAAATGAAACTAAAAATCTTAAAATCCCGTGTAAGTAATGTTTATCACTATGTACTGGTTATATATAGGATTTTGAATATAAAGACTGACATTTTTTACACATGCCTTTTTAAGCTGCGATAATCCCACAGTTGCAGATACCTCGAAAGGTTTCATCTTTTCGTTACTTACCCAATTATATCCACTCATATTAGTACTACTACACATCGCTCAATGGGTGTACAAGTCTAGTCTTTCGTGGGAGTCGCCATGTTGTTTTCGTTAAGCACGAGACACTTTCCAATTGGTTGATTAACATGACGTCATGCAAGCGTTAAATCAATTCCTTTTGCACATTCCTTCCTATGTGTATATCCGAAGAATGCAATATCATATTCTTAAAATAATAAAGAACGAACTCAATATGATTAATATTAAACAATTTTGATACAGATGATATCTTCTTTTTCGGCATTAATACAGGAATTATGTAATCGTGTGGTACAAACACATGTGATATTGAACAAGTGACAAAGCCACTATTTTAAATATCTTATTTTTGTACCACGAGATGAATTATATTAAAGCAGAAAATGAAGAGTTTGTTTTTATCATCCCGATTTTATTCCTGAATCGAATCGAGTCTAGAAGCTTAAACTCACTCTTCCGTACATCACCCCCCCCCACTCCCCTTCTCTTCTCGTAGATTCACCCCACTTTCAACTGTGTTCATAAGCTGGTCATCTAAATATCATTGGCTTAAGATAGCAGTAGGATAGGTATGACCCAATCATTTCCATTTAATTACATGTTTGACACTTTGTAAGCTATTTAACCTTATATGACCACAAAACAGTCGGGGCCCCGAGTGGCCGAGTGGTCTAAAGCGCTCACCATTACGGATCACTGCCATCTCACCTCTGTCTGCGTGGATTCGAGTCTCGGGTTCGGCCAGTGTATGTATGTGAGAAAGCTTGCCAGTAGCTTCTCGTGGGTCGGTGGTTCTTTCCGGGGTTTTCCCCGGTTCTTCCTCCACCATTAATACTGGCCGCCATGTACAGCCTATCGTGTGCTGAAAAATGGCGTTAAACCCTACAACAACAAGAACAAAAAGCTGCCATACTGTAGATGCGAAACATGTTTCACTCTATTTAACAAATACCTACACTCAACAATGTTCACTGTATAATGCACGCAAGAAATGTGTTAAACAAAATAAAAAAAAATCTTCATTTTCATGTGGAAAGTCCTTAAATTGACAAAATGCGACTTTTTGTTTTGTGATTATTTTTTGTGTCCTAGATACAACGTTTGATCCCTCCAAAATATTCAGATATAAAAACTGTCGTGTAGTATTCGCTGCCCACGCTGAAAAATTGCGTTCAACTCCACAACCCAACAACAACAACAAAACCAGTCATATTTAGTAATGTAGTGGGTTGATCATTGGTGTCACTATGGTGAAGGGGATATAACTTCATATAGATTCGAGCGCCGGAGAGTTAATCCTCTTCAGCAATACATTTCTTCGCTCGAAATACAGTTTCCATTCATTTCTTCCAATTCACAAATTGAGTTTTTCTTCTGGAACAGTTATAACTTCTGTAGGAACACCCAATCAAGCGTTGCATAACGTTATGGAAAATCTGGTATTTCCACATGTAAGACATAAGAACATATTTTCACATGAAAATATAGGAACGAAAAATATTAAAATTATTTTTTCCATAATTGTCTTTATTACACATTTAAGTTCGTATAAAACGTCCTTTAAATTTAAATAATATAACTAGATCTTCTAAGATTTAAGATGCTACTTTCTGTGTAGAAATATTTTTAAACAAATAAAAGATTATATTGTAGTAGGGGGTTTAGATTTTGATAGGTCATATTGACCAGCTTCTTATATACACAGTGATTCTACTTCTTTTACCCTTATTGTCACATGTGAGTACACGCGCTATGAGAAAATCTACAGTAAAGATAACTACGCCAGCAACAAATCAACCCATACACATCAACATGTTGCCACTTTCGTAACATCGAATTATGGCTAGTTAATGTGGTTGATGGTTGGTTAATGTGGGTCAAAGTTGAACTGCATCTGTTTACTTTAATTTTTCTACGAAGTAAAAAATACAATTCTTACAGGTGTGATTAATATCAACCGCAATGTTTACTTTGATGAGTTTTTGCTAAGTAAAACTATCCATGGCATGCCAATGAGACTTGTCCAGAGATGACCTGGACGTCGCAGACAACGTTTGCTCAATAGTCACTGTCTGTAAATCAATCATCTCGGGTTGGTCACTGGCGCCTAGGTTTCCCATCTGTGAGCGCATCAATCGGTGGATTTCCATTTCCACCAGGACTGTTTCGAACTCACCGATGATAATGTTTTATCATGGATACTCATTGAGTAGAGTTTATTAATCGTGATCAGATTACTATGTGATTCCATTAAGTTCTGAATCGTCACGTATTCATGAATGTAATCGTATCAAAATAATAGTAGTATTGCCACAAGTCACACCGATTACTACTGATATGGCCCAGACAAAAATTCAGATTGGTGTACCCATAATTGTTGCTGAAGTCTTGATTCGCGACACACAGACTGACGGTGGTTGCCGCGGTGATTCCGCAACTAGCATTTGAAACCTCACACATCAGTTTGTCTTTCATAAGAAACGTCGTTGTCTTGGTGGTTTCATCTCGCAGTTTGGTTCCGCTTCAAGTATTTCTTACGTTGATTACAGATATTTTATTCACAGGTTTTCTATTAATAATGTAATTGCATGACGTCTAAGCGAAACGCTCACATATACACTTTTGACCAATTATTCTTTTTCACTAACATAACTATCAATTATAGAAAACCTCTAATCGAGGAATATTTACAGCTCTAGATATTGTGCATTCTGGGACCCTAACACAAAAGATCATATAGGTCTTTCTATTTTTGTTTCCATGGGCGCTGCGTATCACGTGACCGTCCGACATTAAGTTACTGACTCACCTTTGTTAGTGTGAGAGATGATTATTTCCCACGTGTTGATTCTGACACCAGCAACTATCTCAATCAGCCATGTCCAATGAAAAGCTTATGTGATTAGATAAGTAATATTTTACAGTAAAACTGATGAAAAATAATTCCAAAAATGCAAACGATTAGCATGATCAGGAAGTCTATGAAATATAACCTTTAGCCAATGCCGATTAAGCCTTCCTCTTATTTATTTTCATTTTGTTGATTTTGGCAAGTTCTTTCAACAGTGCTTCGCACTTTTGTAACATTATATTGAATGTCAGCGTTGGATGTTCGCAGCTTTCCAGTTTCATCTTGAAAAATGACAAGTTCGCCCGGGCAACGTCAAAAACAGCAAGGCTAGTAAACGCAGTCAAATCCTCTTTCATGGCAATATGCTCAGACCCACATCAGTGCCTCGTCGGGTTGAGTGATGTCCGTAGATATTAATAGATATTCTATATACTATCAAATGCAGTTTCTAAGTGATAAGGTACAACCAATAAGAGTTTGCGGGGTCGCGATGCTACAATAAGAATATGTCCACATATTAGCCCGTTCAGTCGAGGTTTTGACGGCAGCGTTGAATATAAGAGCGATAAACGACTTTGTCCGCCTCGGGTTAAATAACCAACAACTTCAGGTGGCTTTGCAAGCCCGTACGAGTCAAGATGCAATAAATGATTGGGTGCAACCATGTATGCCACCCAGTGATTCCCAGATCCTGTGGATAAATTCAGGTGAATGATGTCCGTTTCTTGTGCGGGATCACTGAATCAAGTTAAATCCGCATTGTTACGAATGTAACAGAAAAGAAGTGAAAAAAATAAACAACTCACTGTAAATAACATTCAACAAATAATTTTTATATATAATACAAAATGAAAATTCAAAAGACACAATAGTATGAATCAATTTCCAAATAATCCTTAATTTCCTCTTACAAGTCCAAAATAACAGAGAATGAATTCGTACAGTCTTAAATGTCCTGATGAACTACAATGCTATAATCTAGAATGTCTTTTGATGAGTTTCAACAATCCAAAATTATTGTATTAGTCCAAACTATCATTGAGCACTTTGTAATTCCCAAGAATAATTTTAAAAACTAATTCCTCTCAAATCATATCAGAACACAACTTTAAACTATGAACTTATATCCCCAAAACTGAGCTTAAACAGGAATAAACATTGTTTACCGATATCATATATTGAAATATGTTGCAATTGAGTGTTCTGTAAATGTTTAACTGACTTTGTTATAGCAAGGAAATCAATATTAGTTAATAGTGATGACATTAGAGACCTTGTAGATAAAAGTGTGGACACAGTAGCTTACAATGTATTTACTACACTATACAATCTTTATAGTAGGCAGGGAACACCTGGGCAACATATTTGTCAGAGAGGGCCAGTAAAAATAAAAACATTCATATTCAACAAAGAGAAAATATTTAGTCGACTTGGGGAATTCTGTAAAATCAAACAGAAAATAACTTTCTCCTGAATATCAAAGGGTTCGAGTACTTAACATACTAGCATACGCTAGTAAATAGCTTAGTAAATATGATTTTAAAATAAAATTATAAATGGGCCCGTAATTTGGCTTTTTGTCCAAATATAATTTAGAATATCCTATTTGGCTACCATGTTGAAATGACACGTGTCAAACACGTGATTAAAGGACCATTAAGATAATTATATTTACGCTATTCAAAATTAATTTATGCCAAATAAAATTATTTCGTGAAAATAATAATAAACGTTTGAATATTTTATCATGAAAAATGAAAACCTGATTTACTATGATGTGATTCGCAACAAGATTACTCGGGAAATTCCATATATTAATTGCTTGCGAAAACTACCGAAGTACCGTTGCAGTGTAAGAGTACATTCTTCGTACCACCGGAAAATGTACCGCAGTAAACCGGTATACCGGTAATACCACATACCTCCTGTTAATAGATCCGTGGCCTTTTGTGAATTGTACCGGGTAGTAAAAAACCTGTGTCCGAGGAGTTTCTGCGATTCATCCCATGAATCGACACTTTTTATGGCTTTTTTCACTGTATTCGTCTAGGAGACACTATATGGTCTTCAGTCTTTATTTTCTACGATATCCCGTATGCCATTCCGATTGCCCTTAGTGCATCCGCCTAAGCAAGCGCGGAATCCACCGCTGCTGTAGCTAGCTATGCTGGAATGGCAATACCCAACCGGATGTTTAATTTGCGTTACGTCATACTTTGATAAATTAATGTCACCTAGGTGATATTTGGTTTGGTTGCATTAAATTGATTAAGTTATGTTTTGGTCAAATACAAGTAGTCATTTCCAGTTAACTGTGTCAGAAAACGCCTCACTGCGACCTTGCAGTCTTCCGTACCTGCTTTGGACTAAGATTTGTTTCTTCGGAAATATCATTAACGTTTTCAGGCCAACTGACACTTGTATTTGACGAACGCGCAGTTTCAACTTCATAATGCGTGCATTTAATTGATATAGCATAGATGAGTCTGGGTTCATGTTTCCGAATGGCAGTTGTAGAGTTTTCACCAGTCTGTAATAGAATTCGTCTTTGAATCTCGTCAATGATCAATTCAATGTACGTGCTAGTGGTAAGTTCAACTTCTTTCCAGACGGTACCATTATCTATTAAAGACGCAAAGGAGTTTTTGACAGGAAGACCACCAAACGATTATGTTTAGATATTAGGCCGTACAGGCGAAAATTAGCTAGTGTAATATCAAGTGTGTGTGTGTGTGTGTGTGTGTGTGTGTGTGTGTGTGTGTGTGTGACGCCCCTGTAATAACTGGTGTAGAGAAAGTTTCATAGAGTTCTGGCTTCGTTTATGATACTGTCATCATTGATTTGAGGTTGTGGGTTGTATTTACAACAATACACTGCATCGCAACATATAGTTCGTATAAAATCTCTTGCCGTGCCGGTCCTTAAAAGTTTTGAATTGGTGTGAGTACTTTTGATTTGTATTCGAATGGTTGTTGCTCTTGTTCTCTTGCATGTCCTCCAACATGTTTTGAATGTGTGCTAATTGTTTTAGCTAATGCTTGATAAAACCAAGTCGTTGCTGTGTTCCCATGATCTTGGCGATTGTGTCCACGACTTTCTTTGTTGGATCCACAGTTTCAGAGGTCTTCCCTGCAATCTCTTTTGTTGGTTTAATCAGCGGTGCAAACCTGTGTCGGTAGCGCTGTGAGGTCCTCTTGTTCAGTTTGTTTCAATTGTAAGATATCTTTGACACGTTCGCGTGCAACCATGTACTCGTGTAAAAGTTCTAGCTGATCGCGCGCGTCTTCACTGCGTCGGTCAGAAGCATCGACTAGAGCATTGCTGAAACATTTCGTCATTGTATATGTATATTTTCGTTGTTAACTTTTTTTAATCCAAGCTTATCGTCACTCGAACCCAAGTCGTCCACGGTGCTAGCATCATCGATTATGGAAAAAATATAAACTATTGCACGATTTACTTCTTGCTGACGACTGAAGCACTACACAAAAGTCTCAACGTACATCATAAGACGGTTATTTGTCCCTTGCCGTCAGAATTATATACAACCGATCTCACGATAACCATCTCAAAGTCGTATTCAGCAACTGTTGGTTTTTTGTGTTTTAGCCAGACCAGTAGTCACCAGGCGAACTAAGCTTGAACACATGTCACCATGTTTGGGTAATTTGGGGCTTGCCTGTGCAGAAAAGTCAATGACGGTATTAAGCAGAATTGATCTTTTCTCGTGCTGCCATGTTGAATGCCACTTGTTGTATAACACAATTGTTGTATATAAAATCACTATGTCTTCATATTGTGTGTAATTCCGCATGCAAACTATTATTTCAAATTCAACGCGGGTTCAAAGGCAAGAGTAAAGCTGCGAACACTGGAACTTGTGTTCGATTCGGAGCAAAAGGTTCACTTTCCTTAGAAACGTCATTGAAGGCGATGTTGCTGCGCCATTATTCAAGCTACCTGGCATACGATGGAGATGATACCCTTGTGGAAAAGCAAATTCCTGGATACAGATACTTTGGGCCTTGAATACGGTTGGATATTCGACTTTATTCTAACAACTAGTCAAACCCTGAAGAAGCACATACATTTAGTGTTTATGCTGGGTATTACAGACATAACTTGCTGATAAGGTATCAAGCAATACCAAGTCAACCAGCTGACGCAGGTCTCATCCATGACTCGACCACGATTAATCTTACACGAGAACGAATCATCAGACGGATCGTCAAAACAGGTAGGAAGTTTAAGATTGTCACTGGGGCCATTAGGTGGATATAGTCCACTCACTGGAGGCAATAAACAAAGAAACAAATAAATATGAATGAAAAGAACGTAGTGGCTTAGATGGCTTAATCGAAATATACTACAGTCCTTGCGGTTATTGGACAGGTGGAAGTGATGTTGAGACGTTAGAAAGCGCAACAACTCAAGCATGGGATTGCTTGTGCATAGCTGGTTAAAAAAGGACTGTGGCAAATTTACCTTTATGCACCAAGGGATATTTCCCGTGAATGATTTGATAAGAGAACTCACAGTACTAACACTGTTAAGGCTTTGAGAGCTATATTGATGACAAGCTACTCTGATCATAAAAAGTGGGGATACTTACAGGTTAATAGGTCCAAAGTGGGGAAATAGGCATAATGCACGTATAGGAAAGTATAAGAGGTACAGGATCGTGATTTTTAGCAATTTGAATACTAAGGATAACAAACGGTACACTATATGAAGTCCGCAGTCTCTTTTACTTTCATGTTTTTATTTCTTTTAATTTGTTAATTACACGCATTGATGCGCGGAGAATAGTGTGACTTGTACGCCCGACCCGCTGCACTGGTCATTAACTATAGTGCTGAGACGATACCTAGGAGCTTCTTGTGAAAATGAGCCGGCAAAAGCCAAGATCCAGAATATCGTAAATGATAGAGAAGGTGAAGAGTCTGCTTAAAAATTGCCAATCAAAGTTGTTTTGAAAATCTTGCAAGATAACCAACAGTATTCGCGGCATGAAAAACTTAACGTACTGATGCTTTCTATCTCTGTCATGTTGAACTGAGGTAATCTATTCAAGATGAAAATAAGATTCATGTAGAAACGAGGCGGAATAGTATGATGGTTGCATTTTGGATCTTGAAAATCAGTGCAGAAAGGTAGAGAGTCGATCAACGGTGCTGGAAAGAAACAATATGGAAACGAGGAAAGGAAACAAAGATCTTTTACAATGCTTCTTGCTTTACACCCTTTTATGTTACTTATTTTAAAAGCACAGAATCGTAACACATAATCAATCAAGACACTGGTCCCTCACCCGCGTGACCAATCTACAGCATATGCGTAAGAACGAAGTTCCATAAATTATTTTTAACGACAGAATGAAGGGATCAAAGCCTCTATACATTCCCTCAGAAATCTAGTCCCAGGCCGTCAAAAGAAGGCAGATGGTAAGTATATACCTGACAGAGCAGAACATACTAGAGGCAAATTGCTTGTGCCCAGCCTTTGGAATTTAAATTCCAGAACATACTAGAGGCACACTGCTTGTGCCCAGCCTTTGGAATTTACATTCCAGGGTGCTTGGTATGCAAACGGCATGTTCCTAGCTCACTCAAAGCATGAGTCCAGAAAGGTGTTTGAAATGAGACGGTGAACAGTAACGGCCTTAGCAAACGCGGTACCCGATTTGGATCATTTTGGCTGGGCCCCCTGGATTTACACGTGGGACCTCATGTGAGCACGGCATTTGGAAGTAAGGTTTTAACAAGCTATATAATGATATTTAATTAAACTGATTCAAAAATGTAATGAACGTATGACATTATCTCGTAGCATCCAGTAGACGAACAAGAGATGTTTTCTATTCCACAGCTCCCGCCCAAACGTGACGATACAGCTTCGTGTAGTCCGCTCATCCTGGCCTACCGAATTATTTCCGGAGAACCTCTTTATCACGCAGACCAACTGGTACAGAGCCTTTAGCCTTTCGTACTAAGAAAACCATACCAGTCCTTCGAACCATCATCACCATCGACCTAAGCATCCGGGCTATACAAATCCTCAGAGTGAAGCAATGGTGAAGATTGATTCCTTAAAGTGAAGGACTTCTTGAAAGAACTTGTCTATATTGTGACGATACAGAAAATGTTGGCTACTAGTTGTGCTGAACCTGGTTGCCAGATAACTATGGATACCATGGTTTCTGACAGCTATGCTTTGTACATGCATTAGTGGGGGAACCAAACTTGGCGTTTTGAAATAGTTAAAGCTGAGACTAATCACCCCCAATAATGTTGTACTTGGCAATAAAACACAATATTTTCGTTCATATATCATGGCAAGATATTGTAGTATAGACACTTTCTTTATGGGGATTTTCCATTCAGAGATGTCACATAAGTTTAAATATAAGCTCCAAGAACATAACATTATTTCTGAGCACAGTTATCAAGAGGTTCTTGTTTAATTCATCAAAAATCGCTCACGGACAAAAGTAACACAAAAATCAAATAATTTACTGTTACAAGCCAGGGGTATTTGTTTGACCGAGCGGTGTCAAACCCTGGCTCCATTCCTCTAGAAGTATAAGTTTACCCCAAACTTCCAAAGGCTTCCATACAACTTCAGTTGTAAATTAGAAAGCCCAACGTTACCATTCTATACATAAATTTTACTCTAATCAATGCAAGACCACAGATCTTACAACTTTCCTATTGTCTATCAACCGAACATGTGCACAGTTTCTCTTCATCTACTTTCCGTTACGTCAGCAGTTCACGCCGTAGAAATGATACAACTATCCATTAACACAGGGAACTATTTTTACTACGCCACCTTAGGCTAGTCGAAACATGGTTTTAGGCTGCATTTCGCCAGTAAAATTGCATCTCATTTGCCACCATGTCGACATAATGGTATCTGCCGAGTCTTATGTTACGTGTTTAGGCTCGAATAAACAGTAACACAAGAAAGAATGACAACAACAAGCTTTGAAAAATATAATAATTTATTTCCCCGGAAAAATACTATAAAAATGAAAAAATATAAACTTACGGTTTTAAGAATCAAATCCAAAATAATCCCAGAATAATCCACGAATAAAATTTTAGAAGTCCTAATAATAAAATGTTCTAATAAATTCAAGATCGATTCTCGACAAAGAATCCAAGATGGAAGGCGAAGACGTATGTTGTAACCTGTACAGTGTTAAAGTCTATAGTTCCTTGTAGAAACAAGAAATATCACTCCGTTTTGGAAGTCTGAATAAATTATTTATAAGAGATGACTTTGTTCAAGAATTTCGTATGAATACACGTATATATCCATGAAAAAAAGAATTAATCACTTTGAATCCAAATAATTCGAAATAACTCCACACGACACAACAGACACTTTCCAATGTTAAAGCTAAACTGAAATTATTTCTCTAAAACAATGGTCTAAAACATGAATTTTACGCCCCGGATAAGGGTCACGTGATCATGTTGACATATAAAAGAATCACGTAGCCCCTGTATGTCATTGATAAGAACCAATCATTTTACTCCGAGAATAAAATTTTAAAGTTGTTTACTTCACTAAAACTATTTACAATTCGAGGGTCAGGTATTTAACGCAGCCTCGATCTCAGCCTTATTATTCAACAATAAAATAATCTTTTTAAAATAACTTGTTCACGTGACCGTTACTAATTTTGAATTAAGGTCGAGAACTAGGTCAGCTTTATGTGCTTACAATTGATCCAGTCAAGGTCAAACAAATTTTTGAAAACATTTCCAAATCATGTAAACAAGATTATATTATAAAAGCATGCACAATAAGAATAAATTTTTAATAATGACAAACAAGCAATAAAACAAAAATAAATATGAGATTAAATAAGATTTAAGTAGTAACGCTGACTCCATTCTTGTTTATTTCATTTTGCAATTTACCAGTCTCTTACCGTAAACACTGCACCTACAGCCACATCACCAAATACACCAGAATATTTTAATAGGGGCTATGGAACGACAGGGACACTCATGCGGCTCCAACCTGAATTCACTAAAAGTAAACAATGGCATCATGGAATGTCACTTTCACTTCGTGACGTTTGCTCCTAGTAATTCGCTAATTATTTCGGGCTAAGGAAAATTTCCATTGGACCAATTTCCAATAATCAAACAAGTAATCATACAAATCTAAGAATTCCTTAAAACAGGATGCTATAACCAAATGCGCATGTTCTAAATTTATTACAATACTTTTATGTTGCCGGTAAGACTTTTACGCTATTGAAGTTATTAACCAATAAATAGTATGGATATTTGTTAAACTGCATAAAGCGGTTTATAAACACTGGACAGAATTAATACATTTTTATCCATAGAAAATAGTATATATTTTCCTTAGTACCATCCTACGTAAGCGATGCGGATTATTGTCATTTTTAATACAAAATTGTTAATTGCAATCGTATTATTCTTTAAACGGAAAAGTATATATTTCTAAGACAAATGTTGCAATGCAATGTAGGAAAAATGTCAGAATGAAATTTATGTTGTGTGACACGCAGTAAATGAGAGTATTCATTTTTAAATTAGCATTCATGACAAAGGTATGAAATATTCCATATTCGCAGTGGTTGTCAGAACATTGAATCGGTTCAGAGTAAAATATACCCTACAAGGTATGGAAAAGTTGGTGATTCAAAAGTAATATGTTTGCGGCGGAAGTAATACGATATGAACAATAAATATTGTCATTAAGTGCGATGTGTCGAATACTGAATGCATTTAGCATTAAATATTATCGCATTTAAGCCAGAAAAGTCTTTGTGAAGGGTCACTTCGACCTTTCTTCGTTCATCTTCCCCCATGTCAGTATAAACTTCAAAGGGCAGCATTCCAACTCAGTGAAATTGACCGGTGTATCTTAACACAGTCTATAGAAAGCAAACATCTGAGTTACCAACCCTAACCGTTTGGTAGAAACATATGTCCACTTATCATTATTCAAAAAATGAAACTGTTACGCACTGTCATTCACAGATTCTGAGCTGTCTAAACCTGATGAAAGTAATTATTTCTTTGGGAAAAATTAGGGACCGCTGCCCACGATTGGGCAGAATAAATTAGGGCGTACACTTTAGAGCAATCAGACTTTATAGTGACGACCTTAGTCAAAATTCTTTAGTCTGAAAATTTCCTGGAATGAGGAAGTGGAGTCGACTCCGGGGAGGCATAAGGCGATTAGTACTTTCCTCGTTAAACAAGATAGGGACCAGGTGGCCGTCTTGTAAATTGAAAGACAGGGTAAAGTGCTAGGACGCACAAGATCTGAAAGACAACAGCAATAAGGTACGCAATTTTAGTTTCACGTACTATTATATTATTTGATTGTTTGTTTTATGCAAATGAAATTGCTACGACTAGATTCATATAGTATGTATCGTTCATTTATTTTATTCAATTTCAAGTTTTGATCCTAGGATTGTTATGCAATTTACCTTTTAATTTTACAGTTATTAGTTTATTGGTAGAACTGATTTCATGCGATCCAAATGTTCATATGTGTAGGAATTCAAAGGGTTATATGAAAAAACTTCCTTTGTTTGTTAGGATGATACAGATATCGTGAGTTAACGATACTTACCTAAGTATATCTGATTTTGTAATGTTTGAGTAATCTTATAGATTAAGAATTGCTGTTAGTTACAATTTGTGAATTTCATGCAATAGTAATCGAACATGTAGCAGCATACGTAAAATGATACGGTAATATTCGATGGATGCTTACGTGGTAATTTAAGACCTGCCGCTGGAAGCGAGGTCAATGTCCAACCGCACTAAGCAAGAATTTACGCAGTGTATGGAGCCAACATGCTCTGAGTAACGTAAGTGAATTGTATGTACCTCTAGAGATCGGGGTATACATAATTATGGGGTAAATTTGTCCTTTAAGGAACAGCTTTTTGAGAGAAAGACGAGACAATCTGAAGACAGAAGTCCGGGGAAAAGAAGGTCGAGGTCAAAATAAAAGAATCAGGAAGTCCATGAAGGGGCAAATCATAGAGCTTAGGAAGGATGAACTAGGAGACGTTGATATACGGTCCAGACAGGAAGGTGATGCAAATCGGTCGTGGACATTGCGCTCTTTTCACTTCTCTTTATGATGATGAAATAAATCCAAATTGGAAACACCTGTTACATTCTATTGATATAATCTAACTTGAATTGGAATTGCCGTTATTAATTTGTTCTAATTACATTTGTTATTTTCTTTTCAACGTGGACTCGAATTGCTTTATTTCTTTCCAGTAATCTCGCTCAGTTCTCTGTTGAAAGTCCATTCTTCTTTCACTCCCGCTGGGCTATAGTATCAAGGGAGGTCATCCTATAGATAATGCCAGCCAAATCCAATTAACCACCCCTCTTACTAAGAGAGCGACATTACATTAGGTTAGAATCCTGACGAGGGTGTGACCAAAGGGTCCTAACCGAATCAGATTTCTTACTTTATTGTACGAATTGATGTTTCACATCTGGAGTACTAGCAGAATTTTGGAATATAAAAACTAAAATGTCGGATCATAACTTCGTACATATTTTGTGGGTTATAACTCTTTTAGCTCAAAATATATAGAAAGATACTTAACTGTATTTGACATGTTTTTTCCCATTTTCATACATGTATTTCGAGATCACCGTAATTTGCACAAACGGTATAGTGACCGAAACATACTAAAATTATCTTGTTTGAGGTTTGATGTCATATTTAATGTTTATATGGGGCTCCCAGTGGCCGAGTGGTCTAAAGTGCCCAGTTACGGAACACTGCCATCTCGACGCTGTCTGTATGGGTTCTACTCCTGGACTCGGCAATGAGGTTATGTGAAGAAAAAAGAACTTGCTAGTAGCTTCCCGTGGGTTGGTGGTTTTTCCCGGGTTCTTCCTCCACAGGTTATACTAGCCAGCATGAATAGACCATGTTGTACTGAATATGGCGATAAACCCATAACAACAACAACAACGTTAATGTACCAAAGAGGATAACACAACGTTGTATGTGTATTTCTAATTATATATAAATATATGTAGCTGTCCCTTTCGCACTCACTCTCCAGCTCGCTCGCTTAGTCAATCGATCGATGGAACAATGGCATTTAAGAGCTTTAAAATTAAATCCAACATAAACAATTACTTTGATAACTTTATGAAACTGTGCCTTGCTTACTCAAATACTATTATAGGTGTCGGTTTTGACGAGTGTATTAATTTCAAAACAATTTAAAGTGTTCTTTAAAATTGAGTTATGTGCCTTCACTGGGCAAGGTCTAAGATCATTTTAAATATTAAAACAAAAAATATGAATATATTTGGCAATGGTTACTTATTAAACTCTACATGATTTATTTTAATAAGCCATTGTGTAATTTTAAAGCTTGTATGTTATCTTTTGTAATTCGCTAGTAAATTGCAGTATATCTTGAATTATAAATATATCTTCAATTACAATACACCTTTAATCATAAAAGTATATTCATCGTACCGAACGGTTCGTAAAATAGCTACTTAAAAATGTATTGTCTCCTCATGATTACGTCAAACTTCGTAATGATTAAGCGTCTTTGTGTAATGTTTAAGACGCAAGATTTTAAGATATGCTGAATGACAATGTGTATCAGATTACACAATATAACAATTTAGTATCATATATCACTTGATTACAATCGTAAAACTGTCACAATGTTAAACTAGCAATATCTTGTTAGCTTCGGTCAGTGTTAGGCAGTAGTAGTGAACAGTGTGAGATATTTGACATCCTATGTATTTGAATTCGTTCGATTTTTCATCTTGTGTATGTTATATTTTAATATTTGCATGCTTGGTAGATTTTGATTACTTGCAGTAATTGTGAAGCCAATATCGAGCAAATATCTTACCTGAGCGAAAACGTTAGCTGGGTCGACAGGTAAGTATTTGCTTAAAATCTGTCAGTTGTTTAGTAAGCTGAGACAAGGTATCACTTATTGTTAATAGAATAATAACATGGCTACTGAAAGACAGATGGTTAAGGAATTCCGTGCCATAGGCGCGGAAGATCTCGGCTACGAGGGAGATCGCCTGGCGGAGTTCATAGAAGAACGAATAAAAGAATAGAAGGCTGGAAAAGCCGCCGAAAGAGAGACACAGAAAGAACTAGAGCTGGCCCGGATATCCGCCGAAAGCGAAACCCAGAAAGAGCTGGAGCTCACGCTCTCGAAATGGAAAAGGTAAGGGTAGAAGCTAGGGCTAACGATAAGGACGACTCCCGTAAGATCCCTGGGGAAAGCGTACGACCATTCATCGACCACCGAATGGTGCAGATAAGTATTCCGCGATTCAGTGACAATGAGTCCATTGACGATTTCCTCGTGCAATTTGAGAAACTCACGGCCGCTCACAAAATTCCGCCGCAACATTGGGCGATCAACGTCTCACCTCTTTTGCAAGGTGCAGCTCGCAAAGTTTACCACAACTTACCTACCGACGAGATTGATAACTACGATGCGCTTAAGAAGGTCTTTCTTTGTCATTATCGTCTGACTGCCGAAACTAACCGTAAACCTTTTTGGGACTTGACGAAAAAGACAACGGAGTCCCAATCTCAATTCCACATCCGCGTTCGAGAGTTATTTGAGAAGTGGATGAAGATGGCCGACGTCGAACGATCGTACGACGGGCTACGTGAGGTCATACTCAAGGAGCATGTTTTGAGTACGTATCGTCGCCAGTTGATAGCCTTTCTAGCAGAGAGAGAACACCGGACGCTCGAAGAGATCTCTAGTATGGCGGAGAGGTACTAGCAGGCACACTCGAAGACTGGAGGTTCCGGGGGCGCGGACCGACCCCGACCCACTGATTCGCACCTTGTGGGGGATGGAAAGCCGGCTGTCTGTAACCGTCAGGATGACACCCATAGGCCCACGAAAACCGCCTACGTGTTTCAACTGCAAGCGCCCGGGGCATTTTGCCAGGAACTGTCCCAAGGGCAGGCAGACCCAGGTGAATGCCGTTGCTAGAAAGGAATGCGACCCGGAGGCAAGTTGTAAACCAGCAAACCTTGCGTCTGCAACTGTCAACGGAGAAGGTGTCACCATCTTGCACGACACTGGGTGTAGCGTTTCAGCCCTTGTCGACAAGAAATACGTGAAGCCTGAGGACTACACAGGGAGGTAATATAAGTCCAGTACGGGAACAGCACGCGTGACTCGTTGCCAGTGGTTGTCATTGACCTCGTTTCACCGTACGTGAAGGGGCAAATTTAAGCTGCGTGCTTGGCTGGACTGTCACATGACGTCATACTGGGATGTCGTTATGTGTGCCACAACCGAACCCCGAAACCTGGACGCCGATGCCGGTGAGTGCTGTCGAAACCAGGTCCAAAAGTCGACAGACGAAACCGACTCCGATGCAAGTTACGTCGACACCGGTCAGTAACGTACTTCCGGCCGAATTGAGGGAGCTTCAGCAGGAGGACGCAACTCTGGCGCAGTTGCACAAATACACTGCAGAGGAAACGGAGAAGGAAATTCCGAATGGCGCGGTGAAGTTTGCGTACGAGAAGGGGATCTTGTATCGCCACGCCTGGAAAGATAGCGAACACTTTACGCAAGTCGTCGTGCAGAAAGATAAGCGAGGCATGGTGGTAAAACTCGCGCACGAAAGTCTCGTGGGATGACACGTAGGAATTGCCAAGATGCGTGACAGTCTTATCAAAGATTTTTACTGGCCAGGGGTCCAGGGAGATGTCAAGCGGTTCTGTCTCTTCTGTGACAAGTGTCGGAAAATGGCACCGAAAACGGATCATCGACCCGTCCCCTTGGGAAGTACCCCTATTATCGACGAACCATTTCGACGCGTCTCGATGGATTTAATCGGACCGATAAAACCCGCGTCTTCACACGGAAATCGGCAAATTCTAATTATCGTAGATTACACTACAAGCTATCCCGAGGCAGTTGCGTTGCGTGATATTGATTCGGAAACTGTCGTGAAAGCTCTGTTTGAGATTTGGTCAAGAGTCGGAATGCCCAACGAGATCCTGACCGATCAAGGGACACAATTCATGAGTCGCGTGATGGCAGAGGTAAACCGACTGATGTCGATTAAACACCTCACAACTACACCGTATCACCCCCCAATGTAACGAACTGGTCGAACGGTTTAACGGGACAATAAAGATTACGCTCAAGAAACTGTGCGAAGGCCGCCCCAAAGATTGAGATCGGTATTATTCCTGCAATGCTTTTCGCATATCGGGAAGTACCCCAAGCGAGTTTAGAGTTTTCTTCCTTTGAACTCTTGTACTGGAGGACCGTACGTGGCCCAATTGTCGTACTGAGACAACTGTGGACGGACGATCACGCTGTAGAAGAGGTACGTACTACCTATCAGTACGTCGCGGATTTGCGAAACAAACTAGAGGAAGTTTGTTCACTCGCACAGGAGAACCTTAAGCGAGCAAAGGCGCATCAAGCGAAGTATTACAACAAGCGCGTGAAACCACGCCAGTATGACGTAGGCGACAATGTGTTGTTGCTGTTGCCCCAAGAACACAACAAGTTGCAAGTTTCTTGGAGGTGGCCATACGTCGTAACCGGGAAAGTCGGAGGTCAAACCTATCGCATACGACTACCGACTAAGGAGAAGCTATTTCATGCCAATCTCCTTTAGAAATACCGGGAGAGGGAGACGGTCAGCGATTTTGTCGTCGCCACGATGGTCACAGAGGACGCCGAAGGCGACACGGAATGGGCGAATACTGTCCCGAGCTGTCCGTTAACGAGGGCTGAGACCCCCTCGGACGTGTAGTGCGACCCCATGTTGACTACGGTACAGCGCGAAGAGATAGAGACGTTGCTGGCCGGGTATTCCGATGTGCTTACGGAAATACCAGGGAGAACGTCACTTGTTGAGTTCGGGTTAAAGCTGGTAGACGACAGGCCAGTCCAGCGAAAACCCTACCCCTTGCCCCACACAAAACGACACATCGTAAGAGAGAAGATCGAGTAGATGATTTCTCTGGGAGTAATCGAGCCCGCTGACTCTCCGTACAGCTCTCCGGTAGTCCTAGTGCAGAAGAAGGATGGCACACATCGGTTTTGTGTCGACTACCGGAAGCTGAATCAGGTGACGTAATTTCAAGTGGAAACTCTACCTGACCCAGAACATATTTTCGCTTCTGTGTCGAAGGCGAAATTTTCTCAAAGTTGGATTTGTCCAAGGGATATTGGCAAATCCCTATTAGAAAGGAGGATAGGGCAAAGCCCTCTTTTGCTACTCCCGATGGGACATACCAATGGTTGGTCATGCCATTCGGAGTCCAGAATGCGCCCAGCATCTTCACTAGAATGATGCGGAAGTTGTTGGACCCCTTGCGCGATAGGGGTGTCCACAACTTCATGGATGATCATCTCTTGCTAGCCACACTGATGTGGATTGAACACCTCACTCTGCTAGCTGACGTTTTGGAGAGGCTACGTCAGGAGGGATGGTCGCTGTTCTTACAGCAGTACCAGATGCAGATCAGATACGTCAAAGGAACAGAGAACGTAGGAGCTGATTTCATGAGTAGCAGCGCTGGAATGGCATAGATAGCTCTATAAATAACCGTATGGTGTGTGTCTATTCATGTCCGTAGTCAGTTTGTAGCGTCGCTATGATTTTTTCTTTTATTGCGCGTGTAACGCGCATTTGCATTTGGAGTAAATTTGGGGGAATAAAATCCCGATTTTATTCTCAAGCGGGGGTGGGTGGGTGGGTTGTTACGTTATAAGTAAGAAAAAATAGCCAGATTGCAACATGAATATGCTAGACCTTGAGGCTAATTATTCGTTTCATAAATGTTGCGAGTGTAAGCCGACATCAAAAGGACGGAGAGGAATCCAGCTTTATATAACATGGCAATAGGAACATGTGACTGGCGCCTTATTCTGCTCAATGTGATTCACAGGTAAGTGGCAGGAATTGCCGGTGTTGGCTCAAAGGAAATCAAGTGGGGGTCGTAAATCCACCCTTGACAAACTGTCGGGGAGGGGGCAACGTATCCTAATTATGTAGACCATGGGTGAATCGACATCCACTCGGAATTGAGCAAGGCGTGGCCACCATCGGTATCGCGAGTTTAAATCTAGTGTCTTGAAACTAAACGTCAGTAGTCTCTAAACCATCTTGCGGAAATTACATAAGGAAGTTCTAAGCTACTCCGACATCATTCGAAATTGGCTGGAAACATTGTTATTCTGGGAATTACAAAGGAGCTTCGGAAAGGTTAGTGACTTATTTGCTCGATTATAGCAATAATAATAATAATAATAATAATAATAATAATAATAATAATAATAACAATGAGGACTTTGTATAGCGCCTAATCTTTAGAAGCTCTTAGTGCTTTACAACATTAGACAACACCTATAAGATAAGAAACATAATAATATTATTACAAAAACAAACAACATGAAATTAGAAAAACATTAAAAAATAAAAAAACATGCTGAGCATATTTCAGGTAGGAAACATTATTAGGTCTTTAAGTTTGTTCTTGCAGTCGAAATAAGTGAGTTTTGAGAGTCCTCTTGAACATAATCACTGTGTCTGTGTGTCTATGTTCAGTGGGCAATTCATTCCTCGTTGCTGGGCCCTGGTATGCAAAAGAACGCTGTCCATATGACTTTGTTTTCATGGTGGGAATAATGAGTATACGATTTTCAGAAGAGGAGCATAAGTATCTTGCTGGTGTGTACACATGGGTGAGGTCAGATAGGTATTTTGGACTAGAGTCCGACAGTGAAACGTAGCACAGAGAACAAATTTTGTGTTCGATTCTGGATCGAATGGATAGCCAGTATAGGGTACAGAGCAGCGGGGAGGTGTGCTCTGATCGTGGTACTCTAAATTTGATCCGAGCAACTGTGTTTTGAACTTCTTGAAGTTTCTGGAGTAGATATTGAGATGAACCAGACAGAATTGAGTTACAATAGTCCAGTCTTGAAAGTGCTAATGAACACACAAGTGTTTTAGTGGCATCAACTGAAAGATATTTGCGAGTTGAGCTGATGCGTCTCAGCTCAAGATATGCAGCCTTGCATATGTTCATGACATGTTGGTGCAGTGTGAGAGTACTGTCCAGAGTAACACCTAGGTTTCGTACTGATTGTGTGAATTGAATGTTGGCGTTGCTGATATTTATTGTTTGAGGTAAAGGATGTGAATGAGAAAGTCTTTGTGTTGTGATCAGAATGGCCTCAGTTTTATCATCATTCATCTGCAGCTTGTTATCAGTCATCTATGATTTCACATCAAAAATGCACCTCTCTACACCTTGGATGGTAGCATCAACTTCAGTTGGGTGGCTAGATTTGTATATTTGGGTGTCATCAGCGTACAACTGGTGAGACACTGGATGATGATTTATGACACTTGAGAGCGACTGAGCGTACAGAATGAAGAGAACAGGTCCAAGAACAGACCCCTGTGGAACACCACAACATAGATCAATTGGGCTGGAGTGTATTCCATTTGCAGATACAATTTGTGTCCTGTTGACCAAGTAGGACTTGAACCAAAGTAAGGCTGTATCATGAATGCCAAATACATGCTGGAGACGGTGAAGTAATATATCTTGGTCTATTGTGTCAAATGCTGCAGACAAATCAAGGAGGGTGAGGACTGTAATCTTTCCGCTATCCAACGCAGACAGAATGTCATTAACTACTTTTAGAAGAGTAGTTTCAGTACTGTGGCAAGGGCGATATGCAGATTGTACATTGCTAAAAAGACTATTTGAATTTAGATGAGATACAAGCTGGGATAGAACCTTTTCTAAGATTTTTTAAATGAATGGGAGATTAGAAACTGGGCGGTAGTTCTTTAAATCGTTATGGTCTAGTGTTGGTTTCTTCAGCAGAGGCTTTACAATGGCAGTTTTGAAAAGTGATGGGAATTCCCCAGATGAGAGAGAGGTATTAATAACATCACTTAGTGAAGGCAATACTGGATCTAAGCACTCAAGCAGCAGTGATGTTGGAATTGGATCAAGTTCACATGACTTTGGTGCACTCTTCATCACGATTGTACGTACGAAATCCATAGAGACCGGTTCAAATGCTGTTAATGGTTTCCACTCAAATTCTGTATCCCAACTGTATGGTGACGACGAGTCAATTGAAATTGAGGTGTCAAGCTTATCTCAGATGGTTTGTACTTTGTCACGGAAGAAATTTGCAAACATGTCCGGAAGGTCGACTGGAGAGAAGGTAGTTGGAAGTGGTGTTGATTTATTACGGCAAGGTAATCTTTAATTATGTGAAGTATGTATACTTCGTTACTAGAATCATTAGTACGTAGAATTGCCATTTGTAGGGTTTGATTCATTTGTAGTGTTTTACATGCATATTTTGAGATATGAGCAATGTTTATGTAAAGAATTAATATTGTAATTCGCTATTTGGTTAATTCGTAGTAAGCTCGTGCAAATTCATGTGATATTCTAGATTTGCTGATGTTGAATTGAATTCTAACTTTGTATAATGGGCGCAGTGTGCAACATTAGTTAATATGAGTATTTGACTATTTGTGTATACTTTGTAATTGTGATTAAAAAAACAAAACACAAAGGCCGAAAATTCTGTGCAACTAGTTACGCATTTAACCTATGTTTCTTCAGGCACGAAATGTTTTGAAAGTAACTGATGACGTCTTTTATTTTAAAACAACAATTACGTCATTACGTAATGTCATAAATGATATGCATCATCATAACAATTATATATATATATATATATATATATATATATATATATATATATATATATATATATATATATATATATATATATATATATATATATATATATATATATATATGACAGGATCTAAGAGATACACGAGTCTCTAATAAAACTTTAATTAGTAAAATAATAAAATAAAATAGAGACAAACAGTCATACTTAAAATTATATTGTTATAAAGGATATACAATATATCAATTTAAATTATACAATTTTATATAGTGCATTGGCATTATGTCCATTAGGATACAAAGTATCTAACTTATGAATCCAATAAGTTTGTTTTATGAGTCTATTCATGTCACCATGCACAATAGCTATTGACATGAAAGAACATTCAAGTAGAGAGTGATTATTTGTGTTAAAGTGTGTTGAAATATTAGAGGAAAACTAATGCGTCGGTATCTTTTGGCATGGCTATATGGTATACCGTTTTTACATGACATGGGATGACATTAAGAATATTCCACATATTGGTGGGTATTAGTTTCCTTGATATGAATATTTGTAGAGATAGTGTTATCAATATTTTTTTTATAAAATTTACATCTAAAAATGAAACATGCGTACTAGATGCAGTATAAGTAAAATTTAATCGTCGGGTGAAAATGATTTAGGCGATCAATACATTTTTTCAGTTCTTCATTTGAATGGTTCCAGATCATAAATATGTCATATAAAAATCTGAACCAAACAGATGGATTAAACTTTTCGTTTTGAAGAAAAACTTTTTCTAATTTACCTTGAAAAGGGAAGCGTATGAAGGAGCCATAGGACTACCCATTGCCTAAATCATGTTCACCCGACGATTAAATTTACTTATACTGCATCTAGTACGTATGTTTCATTTTTCACGGTCTGCTTAATACTGGCAGCAAACCGAACGAGTTAAGCCGTTCAGTTGCTGCAACTGTAACCAGAGGTAGTTTTCCTTTAGTGTTTTATTGTAATGAATCATGATGTAGTATTTTACAATGCGACCTCTCTTCACTGGATACATTTGAGATATTTTGAGAAGCCTTTGTAAGGATTTCGTGCGGAAAGCTTGCCATTCTTGCACGATTGACAGTCAACAATCCAAATGCACGAAAAGTATCGACGACATATCGTGGGTCATATGTTGCTAATAAATCCGGTGCATCGTCTCATCGTGTAATTTCCAAAACACCCCTTTATGTTCTGAACATGTTTAGTCACATATTCCATTGTCCTATTCATTTTTCAAACGTTTACTACAACGTCTACAAAAATATGACATCTGAAACTGCACAACAATTAAAATTCGATACGACTAGTACAGTCTTTTCGGGGATTTTATTACAAATAAATTCACAAATGGATCAGGTTCGTAATGCACACAAACATTGCAATGCAAAATCAATACAACATTATATATCTATAGTTTTGAATTCATACTTCATAAAAATGAAACGAGCAAAACACAAAGGTTACAGGCATCTTCCTGGAAATAAATGTGCAGAATTAATAGTCAAGTGATCGCTCTGTTGATGACTTCAAGGGATATTTAACTATATGAACATCTTAACGGGATAATTAAAAAATAATTGAGAGAATAATGAGAAACAATATCGTATATGAATAGTTTTCGTAATAAACGGAACCTGATGATGAAATGGGACATTTCAAAATGATACAGCTACCATCGTCTTCTCTGGCGCGTGCATTATAATTTTTTGCTTCATGGTAAGTACATCCGCGTGCATCGTACTTTGGTCGGAAAGGAGCTTCACATGAACTCGGCCGAAGGACACACTTATCAATATTTTCCACAACCCTGAGTGCCGAAAGATAGGATGCTTGAATAGTTCCGTAATGAAAACGGTCACAATAGTCACCAGCAAAGTATATCTTGCCAACGGGTGCCTTGAGACCGTTGAACGTGTCCAGCGTATATCCTGATGGCCAGTTTGAAAAAGCGCCTCGAAAGAGGGGGTCTGAAATCCAGCGGGGAATGGAGTAATGAATGAATTGAGGAATGTTGCGGTCACTGTACATGGTCCTGAGCACCGAGATTAATTCATTTATTATAGCCGTGTCATTCATTTTCTCCAACCGGATTACTTCATCCCCAAGCACTAACACTTGCAAAATGTTGGAACCCGGAAAGGTCTTGTCGACATTCTGCCATATATTGTAGTAGTTCCTCCTTTCACTGGCGTATAGTACAAACTCATTATCGTCCCAAAACTTCTCAGCAAATTGAAGGTAAAGATGCATTAGATGAGACTGTTGAAACTGATGAATGGCCTCTCTTTTCCATATAGGTAGGTATGGGGAAAAGCGAACGTCGCCATGTTGCAGGACACCTATACTAAAAGTCACAACGACATAGTCTGCTGAGTAAGTCACGTTGTTTTTGGTGTGTACAACAATACCGCCATCTTTTTCTTCAATGTCTGTAACAACCTCATTCAGTCGCAGCCTTTGGTCTCCATCTGGTAAAAACTCGGCGCGCAAACTTCTAACGATATGCGAGAAGCCTCTATTATCTTTGACTGTTAAGTCGTCTGTGGTGCTGAATTCTGTATCCCCTTCATAAGCGCCAAAATAAGCGTTCAAACCGGAGAGGACTTCGGGAGCGTATGGATAATCACCATCTATATTAAAGACTTCTATCACATCATCAACAGCAGACCTTGGCTGCCAACCTCCCATTAGTAATGCACTGCGTATTGTAAAATCTGGTTTACCTTTTGCTAGGGCTTCTTTTGCGTAACTGTTGAAAAACTTAAAAGCTGGGCCGAAACTTGTATTATAACGTGTGTCGAATTCATTGGTGACATCATGCCCTTTGCCATCTCGAACAACATGGTCATCAGAATCTAAGGTAACGTAAGAGAGATTATATCTATCTGCGAGACTTTGTAGTATATGTTGCGGGTCAGGATGTATCCAACCTGCTCCTGCCTCAACGGTGACCCCGCCAATCACCGTTTCCTTCATGCGACCACCGACTCTATTTGATCCCTCAAGAATGATGAAGTTCTGATATCCTTTATCGTGTAAAGCTTTAGCTGCTGTGATTCCAGCCATTCCCGCTCCAAGTATCAAAATTTTGGGGTCTGAAAAAGCAAAAAAAAAAATAATAATTCATTTATGTAAGGTAAAATCTAGATCCAATTATGCCTGGTTATCCCAATGTTAACTCACTAAATCCAAGTTTCGCTATCAGCTGATGTAAACTATAATAAGTTGTTGTTGTTGTTGTTGTTAGGTTTAGTGCTATTTCTCAGCACACGATAGGCTATACATGGCGGCCAGTATTTATGGTCGAGGAACCCAGAAAGAACCACCGACCCACGAGAAGCTACTGGCAAGCTTTCTCACATACCCACATTGGCTGAATCCGAGACTCGAACCCACGCAGACAGAGGCGAGATGGCAGTGATCCGTAACGGACAGCGCTTTAGACCACTCGGCCACTCCCCACTATAATAATTACGTATCTTACGTAAAAGGAGAGAACCATGCTATGCGCATGTAATGGCAATTTACAGTCGTAGATGTTGTTACTTTTAAATGTAGCATAAAGATAATTTCTCCTTGAAAATGTTCGCCCATTTCTTAATCCGCAAGGTAGTTTGTGACAATTACTTTTTCATTATGATCTCCTCAGCTTCTAATTATTCGTGTGCCTGAATTTTCCATACAAGATAATCTAAGACGCTTGCTGACAACGTTGTGCAACACTCTTGCATCACCTGTAAAAGATTTGTATGCAGTGACTACGGTAAAATCCATGATATGAGTCATCCCATAACTGTTATTTGTATTGTATATTGGCATGTTGAAGATAAAGACTTAATCAATCGGCTTTAAATATTTTTTACTTTTGCCGTGGTTTTTTAATATTAATATATAATCAACATGCGTCTTATATTTATATATTGTCCTGTACAATACATTAGTTCTATCAAATAATAAATACGCATTGAAACAATTTGATCTGGTTACTTGACGCAAAGGAAATCAAACGCATATGTGATATCTGAACTCGTTTTGTATGCGCGACGTTGTCTTTCAAAGTAGATACTTATATAGTACGAGATTTCGTTGTACAGAACATGCATGCTAATTTCAAAATGATGATATTAATATATTACAACAAAACACTTGTTCTCGTTGTCCTCCACCATATTTTATATGTCTGTAAAAAATTTAGTCACATAAAAGGCAAATACACACACACACACACACACACGCGCGCGCGCGCATGCACGTTTAAAGATCAATGGAAATACAATACTTTGTGCCGACGTGGTATTTCGCAAAGTAGTTTGACTTTGTTGTGTAGAAACCGTCATCAGAGACCAGCAAAAGAGAACTAGGAAAAATGAACCTGCCATTCGTCAGCTTTATCTGAAGAAAAAGAAATATTGTAAACAATGCAGTAACAAAAATACGATTTGATATCATTTTGTCCAAGACCGGAAGAGAAGAAGAAACTCGCTCAATGGCAACAAAACGGCTTCGATTGTAAATATTTTTATCTAGTGCTTATCGACGAGTGCAAGTATTAATCACTTTTATTAGCCTCCACTCGATTTCAGCACCAGAGGTCAAGGACTTGCACAATATCTTCCCAAGTTAAAAATGTACTTATGATTACAATTTTGAAGAGGAAACAGAGAAATAAACATAATACAACATGGATATTATTATTATCTATGCGCTTTTGACATGTTGCAGCAGTCGGGCATTATGAATACCGTTTACTTTCCAAGACTCAAATTTGTTCCTTTTCTAGGAAGACTTTTGGTCTAATCTGATCGTTTTCTTCCAAAAACTTTGTCGTCAAGACGCGTGTCCTTTATACAGTCGTTAGTGAGTATGTTCTGTAATTACTCTTCTGTGTGCTGGTATATGTGAAGAAAATAACCAAACACTTGACGGATTTTGTGAATTGTGTGAAAACTAGTAATAAAAAACCTATGGAGTAGTGCTTTTAAAATCTAATTTTAGAGTTTTGTGGTTTAACAGTTTTGAGTAGTGGTAAGCAAATAAACAACAAACAAACCATGCAGCTACTTTCTTTATATAGCGATGAGATTTTTCCAAGCTTACCAAAGTGTGTCAAGATTTCCATTGAAGTATTCTCGGCAAATGAAGCGCATGGGCGAGCGGTGGTTGCATTTTTAGAAACTCGTTGTATTTTGTTCTGTATCTTTCAGGTTCAAAGTCATTGGAAATGAGGTGCAAGATTATATACTTTGCAAAATTTCCGATAATGTCCCCATATATAATACGTACACAGAATGCAAGAGTTTTTTAATTTCTATAATTGAGTAGAATGTGTGTGTGTGTGTGTGTGTGTTTTGGATTTTTAACGTAGCTGTAACAATTTTCAGTCATATCGCTACGATGTCTGCAGTGTGGCAGTTTATACTGACATGCAGCCTGATGTCCCACCCAGTCACATTATCCTGACACCAGGCCGACCAGTCCTAACACTAACCTCTTAATGCTGAGCGCCAAGCGAGGCAGCTGTTAGTATCATGTTCATAAGTCTTTAGTATCACTCGGCCAGGGATCGAACCCACGATCTCCCGCATCCGAGGTGGATGCTCTAACCACAAAGCCACCGGAGCGGTTCATTCGAAAATGATATGCGAACTCTAATTAAATGTCCCAGATATCACCAACACCAGAGTCTAACGATTACTGTTGATATTCTTGCTTGAGTAAATGCTGTTCCTTCTAATTTTCTCTTGCCGTCCGAATGCTAAATTTACTATAGCAAATCCGTTGAGTATATAGTATGCGTCTTCCTACTGTATCTGCCTATGTGAATTCTTGCTATAATTGCAATTATATCCGTATTTCGTTTTATACATGTCTATGTTCTTACAAATTGTTGATAAATGGTGTCACGGAACAGTGTGTAGCCTGATGTCAGTATATTGTATTTAAAGGGAAATATTGCATGAAGAATATTGCTGCCTTACTGTCAGTTCTCGAATCATCGCGAAGTGTATTGCATGTTTTAATTCGCGACAGGTCATAAAGTGCAATAATAATACGCTGTACGCGCTCATCCAGCCGACTTACTGTGACACGTGCATGTATTAGCATCATGAAATCGCTTGCCTTTCAGCACGTTTTCCGTCCGTGATTCGTGATTTGTACGAGCATATAGCGATTGAATCGGTACATAGTACGAGACCTTTCCATGATGTTGTTGTAACGGAGTTTTGTGTACTTAATATTTATGCATTAATTCTGAACTAAAATGTGGTCGTGTTTCGTTTCCGCGTACAGCGTTACATATGATTTACGTCTTACGATACTTCAAAACAAGATTCACCACGTGCTGCAAAAGCAAAGTGCTTGCAGTGAGAAAAACTAAAACCCATACTTTATGTCCGTGGATCTGCATCGAGTTAGACAGTAGCCATCACAACACGGCACAAGTTTTGTCCGGAAGCTGTCCACTTTACGCGAGCAATTTTCAGCTATAGCAGTATTAGAAATACAAATTGTATTCTCTTTTCGCTATCAGTAATATGCTATAGAACCATTCACTTTTCGCTATCAGTCATATCTTATAGAATTGTTGGATATATTTGATTTTTCAGTATTTACTCTAAATTTCACAGATAGACTTGTTGCATATAACGCCACGCTATTAATTCAATATTGTATTTGTCAAGTTATCCGTTTTACAACTGAACAGACGAATATAAATTATTTAAATGCTGCATGAATTAAAGAACGAGAAAATGTTTAAGTTCTTGTAGATTTTAAGATTATTCTTTTTGGGTGTAATTTTATATCTTGTACTGTAGTTTTCATTAAATGATTTAATTTGTAAAAAGCGACTTCACGTGCGCGCGTGCGTAAAGTATATCATTGCATTAGTACGTGACCGTGTCTCGTTTACGACGTTATTTTTTCAGCTGTCTGGATCTGGAGGAGTGAATATAGGTGTGAGTTTGGAGGTTTGATTTTTGGCTATAGATCTCATATCTTGGATGAAGATTAGTAGGACCCAGCGCGGTTTTGTATAACCTATGTGCTGCAGTCGGTTGTGACATTGGCTCTTATGGTGAAAGTAGATTTCTCATGGCCAGGGACCCAAGCTTCAGGACCAACGTGTCTGCAACTAACAATGGGGCTCTTGAGAGATCATTAGGCAGACGAGGGGGGGGGGGGCATGCGTGCTAAAGATATGTTGTGGTCGTCAACTGGATGCCATGAGTTATGTGTTCAGTTTGTTAATTTAAGTGTCACTATTTGAATGAAAATCCAAAACGTATTCAGTACTACCATTCGAGTAAAAACGTGTGTTGGGTGTGTGTCCCAAACGTGAAAAGAACGAAATTAAAACAACAAATAATAGAGCTAAAAATAATTTAAACATGTTTTCATACATAACATAATTCAATATATTTCCAATTAAATCTCGAATGATAATACAGATTTAATTATGCATCCATGAGGAAGACAAGGTAAACACAAGTCTATCACTGAAATAATCACACAATTATCAGTGATTGCACTCTTAAATATGTTACATTTTCGGTTCATCGATGATGCTTTAAATGAAATCCTGGTGGTGAATCATTAGTGACGAGCACATTTTATTTTCAAACACAGCAGTCAATGAAATCTCGCAAGTTATATTATTAACAAATAACTCCTTACGCACCTAAAGACGACGACGTGCATCAACGAAGTTTTACGCTCGGCGCGCTACCAAACTGCCCGAGGATAGGTTAGGGACTTGAACTTTGGCTAATCCCGGATGCGTACAAATATTAGAATTAAAATACAGCTGATAAGTTAGAATTGCAACATTTATTCCTTTTCAAAACTTGATTCAGTCAGTTTCGGAACATTAACATATCCCAGCTTAATTTTTCGATCCTATACCGATGCAGACAAAAATGGATTCTGTCATTTGAATTAAAAATTAAAACTGTCAAATTTGAAAAGACACAGATCAAGAAACAGATGTGTATCTTATTATACTTAGGTTCACTTCGGGGTCTCTTACTTTTAGGGTCAAAAAGAAAAAAAAAAAAAAAAAGAAAAGAACTCAGTGTTGATATAACAGGAGTCTAACATATTCCATTAGTGGCTATTCGTCCACCTTGCGCTATCATATATAAATACTATGACAACTGCACGCATTCCGCTGGGGCCCCAAGTGGCCGAGTGGTCTAAAGCGATATCCGTTACGGATCGCTGCCATCTCACCTCTCTGCGTGGGTTCGAGTCTAGCATTCGGCTAATGTGTGTATGTGAGAAAGCTTGCCAGTAGCTTCTCGTGGGTCGGTGGTTCTTCCCGGGGTTTTCCTGGGTTCTTCCTCCATCATTAATACTGGCCGCCATGCATAGCCTATCATGTGCTGAAAAATGGCGTTAAACCCCTCAACAACAACAACGCATTCCGCACTGTTATCGCTAACAGTTTAATGCAAATGTTAGGACCAAGATATGCAAGTGATCTTTTCCTACAATCAAATAGAACAAAAATATGGAGTGGTATGTGGTAGTGTTACAGGCCTCGGCACAATAATGATTATATATGGTGTAGCGTTACACGGCCTTGGCACCATAATGACTATTGGGTGTAGCGTTATAGGGCTTGACACCATAATGGCTATACAGTGTAGCGTTATACGGCCTCTGCACCATAATGGTTACAGGGTGTAGCGTTATACGGTATAAGCCAAAAAATGGCTATCAACGTAAACTACAGCAAAAATAAAATATAAAACGTAAATATGTCAAATTTTGTAACATTTATATGAAATAAAAGGTAAAAGTAACCCATGCTATAAACCACATTACAAGAGCATTTCATATTTCTGTGATATATGGGATAATAAAAGCCTGCCAGAATTAAAGGTTTTGCAAGAGCTTCTATGTGAAAAGTGAATACGTAAAGAGAATGAAATTTGTATTTTTCGATGTCTGAGCAAAGTTCAAGCTTGTTGTATGGCTGTAATTTCTGTAGCAAAAACCGAGGCTTAATTTTTTAATTAACTCGATATTTTGCCTTGGCAGGTCCAGTTTTGTCTCCATATTTCAAACAGTCATGGGTACGATTTGACGGTCTGATTTCATGAAATTTATTCAAGCAGTACATATGGGGACTCATGGGTACAATGTAACGTTCTGACTTTGAATAAATTTATTCTGAAAATGGCGAGGATTTTTTGAAGACTTTTACATTTCGCAATATTTTCAACATATATTTTTTCTGACTGTAGGTGATGACAAATGCGTATGCCAAAAGATGGAATTAAATTTGGATTAGGAGTGTAGTGCTTGCTACTGTTGCGTAAAGACGATATCATACTTTGGATTTGATGAATGTGATGACGGTTCATCTGTCATACAGAGATGGTATGTTTGCCTGAGCATAATGACTGTCTGAAGTACAAGTTCTGAATGCACAACAATAAAGTACACGTCACCGATTATTATGTATTGGATGACGTTTATACAGGAATGGTTTAGAACTTTTGAATCTTTACACGTATATCGTGCCATGGCTGTTCACCTATACAATAAAAACATTGATCTCAAATATACGGCGTTGTATTTGCGTGAAAAGTATGCGACAAAGCGACATCGTGAAGCAAGTAACTATTTAGAGATTGTCTAGTGCTATATATAGGACTCGCAGTACTTATTCGGCTACCATAGTAAGCCTATGGTAACGCCATGGTATTAAAAATTAAAAATTAAAATTTCTATATGATCATGATCAAACCTATATTTCTCAGTAGAGACCTATCCCTGATGCAAACTTTAGTGTGGACAAAACTATAAAAGCCTCAACATGTATTTTTCTACATGTGTTTGAAACTTGTTTCCAATTACGCATTTAAAGAATCAAATGTTAATATCAGCAGTTTTTGTTCTAAGGGTATAATAGTAGAACGCATAAGAAAACAGCGTGCATATTTCTTCTTGTTAAATATTACATCAGTGAATATTAAATTATATAAAAAATCCATGTATACCAACATCAGCCATTGTGATATGCAGGCAATATTTAAGTATTTCATATTCATTTCAGATGACAAAAAAAATATTAAAATCAATCTATCTAATTGAGAGCTACCTTGTTTGCTATCATCGTTTATCTCTCTTCAGTTTAAACTTGACATACAGTATCAGTCTTGTCATATTATGCAAATTAACGAGTGAAAGGTAAAGATGACTATCTCTATGTGCATTTATATATTGCTTAAAAAATAAGATTTAGAAAATAGATTACTAAAAATTCCTTCAGAACAAACGTAATTTCAAGCCAAATTAAGTTGGACATAAACCAGTTAAAATACAAATATTAAGATCCAAAATATCAATTGAATTAAATGTCACGGAATGAAAATTATGCGGGGTCATCAACATTACGCACGTTGGTAGATACCTAAGTGATCAAATCTTCAGAATAATGTTTGAAAATGTTGCTTGGAAATATCAGAGATCAGTGACTATAATTACTCTATAAATGTGGTACGTTTAGGCTCTTTCAAAATGCAACAAGAAAAGAGTGGAGACAACAAGCTTTGTAAAATTTAAGAATTAATTTATTTCCCTAGAAAAACAATGTAAAAATGAGAAAAAGAACTTACGGTTTTATGAATCAAATCCAAAAATAACTCAAGACTAATCCAAGAATTAAAAAGTAGAATTCCTAGTAATAAAAAGTCCTAATAAAACTGAGCTCGAATCCCGATGCAATCCAAAATGGAAGGCGATGACGTATGTTGTGGTCAGCGTCGTACTGATGTGTCATAGAAAATAATATTCCAATTAGAATTCTGTATGAATTTCTATAACTATCTTTGTCCAAGAATTAATTTAGAGCACAAGTATTTCCTGGGGAATCCAAATAATTTGAAGAAAAATTAAAAAATTCAACTCAAACTGGTCACAACAAAACACCTTTAAGTGTCAATGATTTAAAGTCCGACTCCCAAATTCTCTATAGAAAATAGTCATACACAAATTTAAGACGCAAAACAGTTTCCCGTATGAGGGTCACGTGATCCTGTTTCTAGAACAAGATAGAAGATTTTTACATGCTTAACATAATGTACTCCCAGAATGGCCGCGATTTCATTTTATGAACAAATAATAAAACAAATAAAAAACTTTACTTCAACTCTTACTGATTCTGAATCAAGGTCAGGAACTAGGTAAGCATTAGATACAAAGTTTATATTATTAGTTGTTTATGAAAAATATTCAGGTCAAATAAAACTGAACTGATATTCTGGAAAATGTCAAATGCAGTAAATAAAGTTACATTAAAATATCATGTAATGGAATAAAAATATTTTAAAACTAAAAAACAAACAATTAAATTAAATCAAATATAAATTAAATCACATTTACATAACATATGGTAAACTGTCTAAATATATATATATATATATATATATATATATATATATATATATATATATATATATATATATATATATATATATATAGTGTATTTGGTTGCGTAGGTATTAACCAACTTTCAAACACGATGACCTACATAGTCAAATGCACATACAATACACCACCACTGCCCCCAAAACACATATCTAAAAGTGTTTAAGTTCATTGACAATTTTTCTCATGTGGAAAGAAGGTATTCAGTTTGTTTGTTATCCAGAAATAGAACCACACCTTTGCATCTATAATAACGTTTGTGCACATAAGGAGCCACATGAAGGTTTGTATTCTCTAGGAAACTTCAAAAATAATTCAGCGCCTAAAGAAGACTCATATAAACATCATGTTAAAAGTCAAGAGCTTTACATTTCTTTTTTTCTAACAGAATTGACATTTACCGTATGTATAAATTTAATATCTATCTATTGTAAAAAGTTAACGTTTCTTATAAACTTTATCTTAAATGGGCTGCTCTTAATAATAATGTTTATTTCTCAGCTTCTTCACCGCACATTATTATTAAACCTGCACTTTTCACAGTGTCCAAAAGATAAGTATGCATGTTGTCAGCACAAAATAAAATTGCTTGACATATTCGACTTCTCAATCGCTCATATGCGTGCAGACACATAAACACGTACACACAATTAAACAAGTAGTCACAAAAAGTAAGCAAGCAGAATACCGTACCTGCGTGTCGTCTGTATCTGAGTTTCACCAGCTGGCTGTACGTTTCAGCTACGGCACGACAAACTACTTGTACCCTTATATTTGTTACGGTTCGCTGCGAGTTCATTAAAGTCACTTGCTGATAACAACATTAATGATCGGACTGTGGTAACTTAGATTTTTTCTTTGATTAGTGGCGCTGCCGCGGGAAGAAGTGACCGCTCCTACTTTCCCTGCTCGAATGGGATAACTCGTGAATCATGCATGGAAGATCAATATATATACACCTACATACGCCTTCATGAAAAGAAGAAGAAGAAAAAAAAAAACATTTACATATAAATAACAACACAAGAGACGAATTACACATCAAGCGATATTTTCTTTGTTTAATATAAAACCTATTGCTTAAAGTGATGCTTATTCTCGTGCTGTTTCATGCTCACTAAAACGGCATTAGGACAATTTGTTTCATTCTAACTATCAATTTTGAATGTTAAGCAGATAATTATAAAATCCTGCAACTATCCTGAAATAAGTAGATTCCATGTAGAATGCAATATGTGGAATTTTAACAACACTTCATTTCAGTACTATTTCGTGTGGGTATAATAAAAGAGTGACGAAAAATTAAAATGCAGCATTAACATGTACACAAATACCCCTACTGCAAATTTTAGTTAACCCCAGATATATCGACCCCCAGCGAATCATTTTGTCAAAACTGAGATATATTATATCACACAGTGAAAGGGAGCTTTTGAAATGCTTGGTAACATCTTTCGGCTTTCCTTATAAACGAGTGTGTGTGTGTGTGTGTGTGTGTGTGATTTGGATTTTTAACATAGCTTTAAAAAAAAAATCAGTCATATCACTACGATGTCTGCAGTGTGACAGTTTATAGTGATGTCTAGCTCTGGAGCATCATGCCCCACCCAGTTATATTATCCTGACACCAGGACGACCAGGCTGACCAGTCCTAACACTAACCTCTTAATGCTGAGCGCCAAGCGAGGCAGCTGTTAGTATCATTTTTGTAAGTCTTTGGTATGACTCGGCCGGGGAATCGAACCCATGATCTGCCGCATCCGAGGCGGACGCTCTAACCACTAGGCCACTGGAGCAGTCCCTTAAAAACGAAATGTGACACTAATATTTAACCTCCCATTCTCACCCCATCCCCATAAAAATAAATATAAAGATAACAAAAAATATATAGATGACAGGTAAAAACAAACGTAATTCAAACATATGTTTACAATTATTATACCGGAAGGAATGACCCAACTGCTAAAACGTAATTTGTATCTAACATAAAAGCAATAATAGATGACCTTCATAAGAACAGGCGTCATGTCATAAAGTCTTTTAAAGAAAATAAGAGATTTTTATATAATTTATAATGTAATCTTCTTCATTCATTAAGACGTCATTTTAATAATCCGTAAGCGTTTAACGGTTTGTCCTAAAGAAATATATGGACAATATCAGTCAATTGGAAGAACTTTGGACTTAATTAGCGGTCATCACTTGAATGTACTAAGTCTCACTGATCCTGCTTTAAAAGTTTGGAACTCGTTTGAAAAGTGGAAAATGCAGTCATCCACGTTTAATTAGCATGTAAGATGTATATTGCACCTCTCAAGACATTAGATGATAATGTATTTGAATCAAACCCGAACTAGAAGAACATCGTACATTTTCCAACATACTTTTATGCGCGATAGAGATAACTAGCTGCTGAGGCCAAAAAGAACATATCTAAGCTCCTGCGTAAGTTATTTGTTGGTGCCTAACGTCAGGTAACGTCATGTATTAAGTATGCCTACTTTTCTCTAATCCTATCTGACCTTTTGACCCAACAAAAACTGATAGTTGGTATCTGATGAGCACCATATATTTATTTTCTATCATACTTCGTAATAACAGTTTTTAATATCCAATAAAATGTATGTTTTTAACTGAGTTCAGGGTCACGACGTACCTAGTACTAATATTAGTACCCTTACTCCTACCTCGTGGACATGGTACTAACATGAGCATATCCGTGTCAATGGAGCAAGCCGGGTGTGATTCACACCCGGCGCTCTTTTTAGCCTAATATCAACAATTTGAACATATTCCTTGCATATAATCCAATAAACTGAGTAGACCTCTTATTTAATACCGGAAGTATCGAAAATCATTGTAGAAATAGTTGTAAAATCTCGTTTACCATTTTTATCCGATATTTTCGTTTAGATCGTCCGCTATATTAGTTCAAATAATGATTACTTCCGTTCTTATGATCGTTTGTTTGTTTGCCATATAAGGAAATTGAGACCTTATTTGGAAACGTAAACAAATCGTATTAAAAATTTGGCGCGGTTCGAGTCAGAAATTCTGCGCATTAAAAGTAAATACGGTTTTTCGGCAACCTTGAAATTCCACCAAGAAGCCATTATTCGCCACTTTATTGATAATAACATAGCGTAGAATATCCAAAAAATGGTCTGGCAAGCCTTACGTAGAAAAGGGGTCACGGCGAGAGTCTTGCGTTATCTGTCATGGCGGACACGGTGAGGTTAGTGTAACCATGCCCATTTATTTTATTGTGTAAGGGCTTAATAAATTCAAAATAAGCAAAACTTCTTTCAAAACATGATTATACTTATGTAGTAGATTTCTACACTGTTTGTTTTTCTGACTTTAGTGATGATTTTTTTGTTTGCTCCATTACATGATATGGGATCAGTTCGTATCCTCAATCACAACAAATCAAGCTGAGGCTACGACATCGTAGTTAGACGTACCGAAATCAGTGGGGATAGAACCTTCCAACAGTATTCCCGCTTTAGAGTTAAATTTATTCCCACTGATAACTTTAAACTAGGTGAAATTTCGTAATGAACATAAAGCAGCTTATATTCCTCCCAATTCAGCTTGTGCGATATTTTTGTTTCAATTTAACGTTTCACCAAACTCCAAAGTCCACCAAAGTGGGCAAGGCACGGTTATTTATTTGGTCCAATGAGTCATCATTATTTAGTGCCGCCTTAGATCATCGACATTTCTGTGCTATAAATGTCTCCTCCCAGTTGCTATTACCTATGGCGCTCGGTTCATTTCCTGGATACCACGTGCAATCTACAACAACGCCCTCTGAACTGTTTTCACTGCAGAATTCGAATTTGTCAGGTTTCAGATCCCTCGAGACAAAAAGGTATATTTTAATAGTTCATGATAATCATTCAAAGAGAAACTTGTCATGGTGAATAAATGGGTATGAACAACAGGTGGCAAGTTTTCTGAAACAGTACATACCAATAAAATGAATGCCTTTCTTTCAAACGATAACGCAGGACTTGAAATAAAAATTACAACATGATTAAAATAAACTCTTTCATGTGGGAGTTGTATAAGTGACAAGGATTGACCTAAGTATTGATGAAGGTTATCAAGCAGAAACTTATAGCGGACATGACATACTATGACTATAACGTTAGATAATTCGATCGCGGAATATAATTTGACTGAATGAAGACTAAGTCACATGATTTGGAAATTTCAATCACAATTACACCTAAAACTAAATTCCACAACTAAAAATGGTATACCTCGTTTTTAATTTATAATACATTAACTTAAACAAATTTTCGTTATGTCCTGATTGCTGCTGGAATATTTTACATTATACGGAAACTAGTATTGCTTGATACACTGAATAACGGTGAATATAATTATACACTCCATACCGTTTAATTCTCAGCTTTATTTTTCTCAGTAGGTTTTATAGTAAATAATTTCTTTGCGCAATATCTAAAGTGACAGAAAAATAATTATTCATATTTTACATCACATATTTAACTGCATAGTCGCGCGGGAACACACATAAGAAAACAATTAAACATGTAAGCACAGAAAGTAAAGCAGTCATAGTAAGAAACGTACATCCGTGTCACCTGTATCAATATGTGTTGTCAACTTTGTATAGCTTTAACTAAGCTAAGGTAAACAACCTGTGCCTGACACTTGATATGGGTTCGCTGGGAGTTCAATAAACTGTCATACTGACAGTAATCACTTGCGTAGTTACTCGGTTATC
The DNA here is from genome assembly GCA_028554795.2 of Sinohyriopsis cumingii. Lineage (NCBI taxonomy): Eukaryota > Metazoa > Mollusca > Bivalvia > Unionida > Unionidae > Sinohyriopsis > Sinohyriopsis cumingii. The sequence goes on along the minus strand of JAPYKE020000076.1, from coordinate 5,043,080 downwards.
TACACAGCGAGGGGCGACAATAAACAATCGCAAAATCTCGCATTTAACCGCAAATTGCTTGATTCCAAAATGAGAGTTGCAAGTAGAATTTCAACTCTAACTGAATTCCTTTTTGCAATAGCTAGCACGAATAAAACACGACAAAGTAAAGTTCAAGTCAAACATATCCACACATACACAAATAATTCACGACAAAGTAAAATTCAACTCAAACATATCCACACATACATCCACAACTGATTATTATAAAACACCGCTAAAACAAATTCCATATACTCTTAATAACCGAAGTATAATATTATCACACAGTGGCATCGTAATATTGGATATTCGGTTATGTACGATTTTCTTCTGAACTGTGATACTTAAATGTACCCATTTTTATGTCTTTGGTTTGACTCGAACCCGCGACTTTCGCATCCGAGGCGGACGCTCTAACCACTAGGACACCGGAGCGGTCCAGTAATACTTAAATACCAGGATAAATAAGAAGTATAGCATATCTACAATTGAAACATACGTTTACAGTTACAATATCAAGAGGAAAGGCTTACTATGAACTAATTGTAGGTGACCTTCACAGTAACAGACGTTATGTAATAAGGAAGAGAATAAAGAAAATATTTTGATTACTTTATAAATTAATCATTTACATTCATTACCACGTCATTTAGTTATTCATAAACGTTTTGTTGCATGTCTGAGCTAAATATATCGGAAGTCATCTTCAACGGGAACATCGTTTGACGTTCTAGCGAGACTCGTTTTGAATACACTGTTACATGCAAAGGAGTCTCATACCGTGCGAATCAAACACCTGCGTGAGTTTGGCTTGATAGTCCGTGTGTGTGTGTGTGTGTGTGTGTGTGTGTGTGAATTGAATTGTCAACGTAATAATTTGAGCCATATCACTACGATTATAGTGATGTCTAGCAGACATACGACATCACATCACACCCGTCACATTATCCTGATACCAGACCGAACGGTCCTAACACTAACCTATTAATTCTGAGCGCCAAGCGAGGCACCTGCTAGTACCAATTTTAATAGTATTTGGTATGATTGGGCCGAGGTTCGAACATGCGACCTCTTGCATCCAAGGCCGACGCCCTAACAACTTAGGCCACCGGAGGAGCGGTTGCTTTATAGTCTATATTTTCCCTTATTTCCAAGACCTCCAGAAAACAGACGTTCTCAGATGAAAGGATCTTAAATGCGCAAACACTATAAACAATGTATCTCTAATCGACCAAAATGAACAGACTTAAGGAAACTAATACTCTCTGATCCTTGAAACTGGCTAATTACTCGTACGGAGAAATATCTTCCTAACACAGAGCCCCTTTAATTAACAACTAATCACTAAAATCTAACAAAGCTATAAACAGACACCAAATACAAATGGCACATGTCCTAGGTTCATTACAATAGTTAAAGAAACCGATGCTGCCTTACAAGTTTGGAACTAGTTGGAAAATGGAGGAAAACTCAGTTAAACAGTATCAGGCAATAAAGCACTCAGAACAGTCACGAAAATATATCATTTAGAAGCAAATGGTAGGCTATCCTAAATACACCACACCGTGACAAAGATACCTCTAGCTCCTCAGGCCACAAAGAATTTACCTCAGGATCCGGATAGGTTCTTTGTTGGTGTTTGACTTTACATGACGTCATTTATTAAGGCTGTCTTCTTTTGTACAGAATACGAAGAATTCCACTGTCCAGCTGATCACCAATAATCACCCGACTCTTATTTTTATTTATTTTCTTCTCGGATCCTTTGAAAAGCGGGTCTTGCTCTCCTTTTTACCCCCTTGAATCAATTTGTGGGCGACGTGCGAATATTGTTAATAGATTAGTCACCAATGAAATTTGTCGAATGTGTGACATCACTACTTTTAGAGAACTCTCGAAAAATGGAATTACGAGCTGAATTAAAGGCTGGTACCTCTTAATTCTCAACTGAATATTTGAACATCCTTTAAACCTAAAATGGTGTATGTCAGATAGCTTTTAAAGCAAGTCATTTCCTTCTTCCAAACTGCTGTTAGATTGGAAGAATGGTGAATTGGTGATGAAAAACGACAGCATTGGGGCTTTGAAGACTCCAGTAATACTAAAATGGACTCCAGTAATACTAAAGTTTTGTTACTTTTAAAAGTTAAACATCTTCAAGGCTGGAAGGTAGCACATCCCAGGTCAAAAAGTCTGCTTGTATTGGTTGCCTCTTATGCAAGTCCCTGGAATAGTGGATATGTGTGCCTAATACAAGAGGTAACAGCCACCTCTCCATAACTATTTGAAACAACAACCACCTTTCCATAAGTATATTTAAAACATGAAAAATAATTGTAAGATTCCGATGCACGTTTAAGTCCATGGTAAAGCGCTTGAGAACCTGAACGCTTTCAAGTTCTGTTATTTTTTACAGAATAAATATTGGACCTGTAATGCTGTTTGGTTTCGTATCCTTATCCGTAATGAGTTCGTGATCCAGTTATATGACTGTGCTTTAAAAGAGCACTCTTAATGATGTCAGCGACACTGCATACACATCGGCCATGGGCAGAGAGATATGTAGTTGGTTTTGTTGTTGTTGTTTAGGTCTATTTGGTTGTGCGTGTTTTACTGCACATGAAAACATTAACATTAAATCATACCAAGGTAATCGGAGGAAGGATACCTCAAGTTACAGGACTGGGCTGACTTGGGCAGTATCGAACCTGCAGGTCATAGGTTACGAGTCAGACACTCTACCAACTGAGGTATGAGAGATATAAAATGATTAATTAATACATTATAGAATACGGAACTACCAATTGCGGAAGAATGGATAGATAGATATATGGCATGTACAGAGTGATATGTGAAAATGTTTACGAAAACCTGCACATGTTTCATTTTGGGATGAAAAATGTCTGGGGTTAAACATTGTCATTATTATTATAACCAATATATATATATATATATATATAGGAGCTACTGTCAAGGTCGTTCAGGACTGAACAAAATCTATTTTATTTACAAACTGATGGTGCAATAAAAACAAAGTGTTATGTAAAATCCTCATGGCCCTCCCACTGAATGGATTATTTAAATGCCAGTCATGGTCGTCATCACATATGGCAAGGAGCTGTAACTTGCCCCCTCTCCTCTACCCCTAAAATTCTTTTGGCATACATCAGCAGAATGTAATAGCTGACCGCTGTGGGTTTGTGTTTGCCCCTCCCCCACCCCGAAAATAATTCTGCGTGCGCCCCTGCTGACATTACATTTTTTTCGTTGCATACAGACTTCTATTACCACATCACAAATGAAGAAGTGCATAACACCATCAGGCGCAAAGTAGGCCAATATAAGGACCTCCTCACCACCGTCAAAACGAGAAAGCTAAAATGGTACGGCCATGTCACTAGAGTCAACAGTCTAACCACAACAGTCCTGCAGGGCAGCGTCCAGGGTGGCAGAAGGTGAGGTAGACAGAAAAAAAAGTGGACTGACAACATCAGAGAATGGACCAGGAAAAGTTTTGCGGAGACGCTGACGTTGGCACATGATCGAGACAAGTGGAGGGAACTGGTCAGATGTTCAGCAGCAGTGCCTCGACGACCACACTAGGTCAAGAGACTGATGATGATGATGATGATGACAGACTTCTTATTGTTGTACACTGGATGAAAGTCTGTGAACAACAAAGTATGTTTTTTTTAAAAAAAATATAATATATTCTTTCACACACTCATTCCTAAATGTTGCAGGATACTTAACAAGAAGAAAAGGGACATGACAATTGCTAAAATTTCTAGCAGTTTCTTCACAATTAGAGTACCATCTATATTGAATTCGGAATTACCAAGAGCCCTTAGGTCTCACTGGACAATTTATCTGGTGAATTTTCATCGGACAATGACCAATTACAGAAAAATGAGAATAATTTTACACTGAATATACAAATAAAAACAAACTAACGATTTTTGTAGAAAGCATACATGTGAGATTTTGACTGCAGTAATCAGGTTAATTTCTGGTGCAACTGGTGGTTTTTGTACTGAACCAACACTGCCACCAACCCCTAAATTTTACATTCATTTTTGACAAAAAATAGCTATGTTTAATATTTTTCTGTGACAAGGCAGCTAAAAGAATCAGTATGTGCCTTATGCATGAATAAAGTTCACTAGTATGATAACAAATCAGCATACTTTTCATCACCCCTCAACCATCTAGATTTTTAGATATTTACCTCTGTAGCAGACACACATAAATACGTAAGCCAGGTCGACAACTCATTTGCAGCCCAAGTTACGCATTTGATCTCCAATGCAAATCTAACTGTGACAGGCAGTCACCAACAAGCCAACCTATTTCCAAGCCCAGCTCAAAGTAAATCTAAACCACATTATAGATTTATCTTATGTGTGAATTTATAAATGCTAGGCTTGTGATAATTAGGTTCATGCCTTCTACCTTAAAAATTAGGGGGGTGTCAAAATATGAAACTGTCCAGTGAGACCTTACAGCTGCCATACTGTGGGGCCCTGAGTGGCTGAGTGGTCTAAAGCACTCTCCATTACGGATCACCTCTGTCTGCACTGGTTCGAGTCTCGAATTCAGCCAATGTGGGTATGTGAGAAAGCTTGCCAGTAGCTTCTCATGGGTCGGTGGTTCTTTTCGGGGTTTTCCCGGGTTCTTCCTCCACCATTAATACTGGCCGCCATGTATAGCCTATTGTGTGCTGAAAAATGGTGTTAAACCCCACCACAACAAGAACAAAAAGCTGCCATACTGTAGATGCGAAACATGTTTCACTCTATTTAACAAGTACCTACGCTCAACAATGTTCACTGTATAATGCACGCAAGAAATGTGTTAAAGAAAATAAAAATATCTTCATTTTCATGTGGAAAGTTCTTAAACTGACAAATTACACAATTTAAAAAGCATCAAACGTACAAGCTAAATTTGTAAAAAAATTATCTCCAAAACTTGTTAAAATTAAGAGCTTCATTTTATCTATCTAGTAATGCAGCATTAATCGCATTCGCACAGAATGAAAAGCAAAATCCATGTAAATCGACTGCCTTTGCTTTTAAAATAAGCAATGAAAAGAATCTTCTGTGCAAATATCTTCATCGTCAACAGAACATGTCATCGTGTCGTTAACATCAAGAAGACTTTCGATAGGGTGTGGCATGAAGCCGTGTGGGCCACCATGCAGATATGCAACATAAACACAAAACCAATCAGAACCATATAAGACCTGTATGACTAGGCGATTAGTACAGTTCTCATCAATGGCAACATATAAAATTGGTTCAGAACCACAGTCGGAGTTAGACAAGGGTGACTTCTCTCATACACTCTCTTTAAAATCTACTTGGAAAGGATCATGCATGATGCCTTGGAAGAAAAACCACGAGGGCAATGTGAGTGTTGGTGGTAGAACAATCACTGATGATATCAATGGCTTAGCAGGAGACGAACAAGAACTGGAAACCTTAATGAACCGTATCAACCAAGAATCAGTAAGGTATGGGATAGAAATCAGTACTGAAAAGATCAAGCTAATGGCATCTAAAAAGAAATAAGAGTGAATGGATATCGCCTCTGATGGAGCTTAAAAAAGAGGTTCTTTCCAGGATTGCGCAGGAAAACAACTGCACTGGCTAGACTGAACCCTATTTGGAAGGACAACAATGTCACGCTTGAGGGGAAGATCAAGCATATGTGTTCCTTCGTCATGTCAGTATTCTTGTATGCATGCGAGACATGGACCCCGACAACAGAACTAGAGAGAAGAATCCATGCCTTAGGGATGAGATGTTATCAAAGGATCCCGAAAATCTCATACTTAAACCACACCTCTAATGAGGAGGTGCGTACTAGAATCCAAAGTGCTAAATGGACCTTATGAGGATCTGCTCACCACCATAACAAAATGCAAACTAAGATGGTATGGTCACATTTCTCACTGAACTTGCATGTAAAAGACAATCCTATAGGGCACAGTGACAGGATAGAGAACATTAAGACAGACAGACTGAATAGATGGGCAGATAACATCAAAGAGTGGGCAGGCATAGACTTTGCAAAGCCCCCAAAAGCGTGGAGAACAAGGCAAATTGGAGAGAGATTGTCACGTTATCAGTAGCGCTGCTACAACCAGCCAGTTTACTGGGGAAATTGAATGAAAAACGAATGAATAAAAAGAAAATATACATTGTTATGTATGTAGAAATATTAGGAAATAATTAAATTTTTCTTTAGGATAACAAATTTGATCTGCTTTCAGTCGAACAGTAATTGATTTGACAGAGGCAAGATGACGGTCTACTACAGAGGACTCTCCTTACCTATTTCTTATACAGCTGATTGCACTATGTTTGCTGCAATGAAAGACCATGGCTCGATAGGCTCCTCCTTTCAGTTGTGAATGTGGAGGGCAGACAAGTACTGCTTGCAACCCAGTTAGATTATCCATGTAGAAACAATGTTTACTGTTTATGATAAAACTTTACTATAGCACTGGATGCAATATAAATTGTACAACAAATCATGTTTTCGGATCCTTTCTTCACATTACCTGATTACATTGAATTTTTTTGCATGAACTATAAAACTCTGTATGGTTGCTTCTCAGGTTTGTGATACATTTACTTTTTATATTTCACTTTCCTAACTTTATATTCCAAGGTGTAAAGTTTACTAAGTTTCATATGATTTTCTTGCATTTATTTGACTAACAGACTCATTTTGTTTTCTCTTCACAACGCAAACCTAATCTGAATGGTAGCTTGCAGTGTTAGTCAGTAGTAGTAGCTTAACCTTCAAGGTTTGATTAATTTAAAAAAAAAAATTCCTGAGGACCTAATTTGGCTCATTATTAATTTTCAATATTCGTAATACAATATTAGCAACAGTCACATTATATGGCCTCTTTGTCAGAGCTATTTAATTATCCTTTTGGCCAGCATTTATTTGTGGTCAACTCCTGAATGATGTCACATGATCCTGAATGCTTTCATATGATCCTGAACCATGTCACATGACTCTGATTCTCTGCCTTCTAAACACATTGAGGCAGAAACGGGTTGTTGAAAGACTTGAGTACAAAGTAATTGAATCAAGTCCATCAACCTATATGCATATAACATTTTAATCATGCTCTCACAACTGGCTCAGTACTTACCATCTACTGTATCATGATTTTTCTCCATGCCAGATAGGTTAGTCACAAAAATGTTCTTCTAAACAACACGGACAGTATTTTGCATACCAGACATGAAAGACACAGGTATGTTCAAATTCTTTAAACTTTTTCATAAACACCTGTTAATAACTGGTGTTTGAGAGACTTGAATGTTATTGACACTTTAAACAATGTTATATTGACACTTTAAACACAAGGCCATTTCTATATATATCTTCCTTTCCTTGTTTCCAAAACAATGTTCCTCACACTTTTAGTGATATTATCGTATGTTCCTGGTAAACAGTATTCCATATTCTGGCATTTTTATCAGTTTGCATTGTACAGAATGTTCTCTCCTTCCCAGTTCAGGCGTGAAAATATGTATCAAATTATATCAAACAATTAAATCAATTCCAGACAGCTCTACAGTCATCATCCTATATAATTGCGACATGTTTTCATAGTGTAATGTTATGTTCATCATGAATGGTTCCCACTATAAATGTTGAGTTAGATCTAATCTTTCAAAGTATGCAGGAGGTCATGGGTTCGATCCCTGGCCAAGTCATACCAAAGACTTACAAAAATGGTACTAATGTACTGCTCCGGTGGCTTTGTGGTTAGAGCATCCACCTCAGATGCGGGAGATTGTGGGTTCGATTCCTGGCCGAGTGATACTAAAGACTTATGAAAATGATACTAACAGCTGCCTCGCTTGGCGCTCAGCATTAAGAGGTTAGTGTTAGGACTGGTTGGCCTGGTGCCAGGATAATGTGACTGGGTGGGACATCATGCTACATGTCTGTGGCATGATGCCCCAGTGCTAGACATCACTATAAACTGCCACACTGCAGACATCGTAGCAATATGACTGAAAAATTGTTAAGGTGGCGCTCACCAGATAATATGTACTTTTGAGAGAGTGACGTATGTAAGGTTAAGTAGTTCGCATTTAAAACTTGCACAGTGGAGAGAATGTTTGCATACCTCTATGCTACATTAATGTAATGTGGATGATATTTCTTTTGGATATTGTACTTTTGGAAATTTTACATGATTTAAGCACACTGCTAACTAAAATGACTGCTCCCTTGTGTTAAAAAATCAGTCTGAATTAGTCTAAAGTACACTATACATAGCAGCTATTAAAATAGGGAAAATGAATTTTGCCAGACTAGACAATACCAGCTTCTGAAAGTGCAATGAATGAATTACCAAATATATAAAATGTAAAAAAAGTTATCAGCTCTTTTTATACAATTTACCTCTGAAGTTCAGGAAGTGAAAATGACCAAGTAGAGCTAGCACTTTTTTGAAAGGTGCACATTTGAAGTAAGGCCAAGCTGTATACTCTATAACCCATAGTACACCCATCAATCATACACCAAAATAAAGGGAATTAAAGGTTCTTTGCACTATACCTAAGATATGCAAGGTCTTTTTTAAATAGCCAGTATAACCAGTGAGGAAAGCTGGGGACATTCTTTTTCTTTAAAATCCTAACCCTATGCAAAATGCGAAACTGTATAGCGCCACCTTAAAGAAAATAAAAAAATGTTTGCAATTATTTTTTTTAATTTTCATTTAATTATGTATGATGTTCTGAATAAAATGGTACATTCATATTGATGTTAAGCATGAAAATAAGCTAATTATGATCATTTTTCTCTTGCTTACATAATTTGCCATGAGGTATGCTTGTGTGAGTAGTGACCTTAATTATGGGGAAATTAGAAGACTTAGAATATAGGAATAGAGTCAACTTAAATTTAAAACTGTTGCAATAAGTGACAGAAATATATGGTGAAAATGTTTCTTTTCATTTATTTGCAATGAAATAAAAAAACAAATGAAGAGAAAGTGAATTCGCTTTTTCCATATTAAACAATAGGCAAATATTTTCCACTCTGACCTTTGACCTTTATGAAGCTGATGAGTTACCTCCCTTTTCTAATTGTAAAATTCATTGTTGATATCTCAGAAATAATTCTGGCTAGTTTCATGTTCCTGTCATTCAGCATAACATTGGTTGCTATGTTTACAAAATGTAATGTGCATTCTTAAAATAGCTCACTTTTATCATGGGGGAGAGGAGGCTGGACTTGTTAGAGACTCTGACACTCATAAATACTGTTCTGTGGGGAAAAAGGCAGGAGAATTATTCATAAGGATTGTTTTGATGCTTGCGACTTAAATGTTTCAGCCATATAAACATAATTAAATCATACAAAAATAATACCTACATCTTCTTTATGGTGGCACTCACCAGATAATATGTACTTTTGAGAGAGTGACGTACGTAAGATGAAGTAGTTCGCATTTAAAACATGCACAGTGGAGAGAATGTTTGCATACCTCTATGCTACATTAATGTAATGTGGATGATATTTCTTTTGGATATTGTACTTTTGGAAATTTTACATGTTTTAAGCACACTGCTAACTAAAATGACTGCTCCCTTGTGTTAAAAAATCAGTCTGAATTAGTCTAAAGTACACTATACATAGCAGCTATTAAAATAGGGAAAATGAATTTTGCCAGACTAGACAATACCAGCTTCTGAAAGTGCAATGAATGAATTACCAAATATATAAAAGGTAAAAAAAGTTATCAGCTCTTTTTTATACAATTTACCTCTGAAGTTCAGGAAGTGAAAATGACCAAGTAGAGCTAGCACTTTTTTGAAAGGTACACATTTGAAGTAAGGCCAAGCTGTATACTCTATAACCCATAGTACACCCATCAATCATACACCAAAATAAAGGGAATTAAAGGTTCTTTGCACTATACCTAAGATATACAAGGTCTTTTTCAAATAGCCAGTATAAACAGTGAGGAAAGCCGGGGACATTCTTTTTCTTTAAAATCCTAACCCTATGCAAAATGTGAAACTGTATAGCGCCACCTAAAGCTACATTAAAAATCCAGATCACACACTCAAAGTATGCTAGCTGCAAATACCTGAATTATCTCCCTTGGGTCACTGGAAGAATTATTGTCATTACATAGAGTGACATTTACTTGAATATACCTGAGGGTGTGATTAGGATTTTTAATGTAGCTTTAACAATTTTTCAGTCATATCGCTATGATGTATGAAGTGTGGCAGTTTATAGTGATGTCTAGCACTGGGGCATCATGCCGCAGACATGTAGCATGATGTCCCACCCAGTCACTGGGGCATCATGTAGCATGTTGTCCCACCCAGTCACATTATCCTGACACCAGGCCGACCAATCCTAACACTAACTTCTTAATGCCCGCTTCCGAGGTGTATGTTCTAATGACTAGGCCACCAAAGCGGTTTTTAATATACCTGAAGTGGAATTTAAGCTAAATTAATTTGTTGCATGTAACTGGAAATTAATTCCAATGCACTGTGCATTTATTTTGATGTTGTTGTCATTTATCTTTATTTGGTTAAGAATAAACCTAGCATGAAGTGTATTTTGCAGTTTGGAACTTTATTCTTCGTAAATACCTTGATTACACAAGTCTTTATACGTCTTTTAAATTTTTTTATACACCTTGGTATACTCTTTTATGTCTGTACAGTTTGTCCATAATGTCCACCTCACAAACGGTTTCTATGGATTGGTCTCAGTAACATAATATGGACTCCAATCTGATTAAAATCAGATCTCCATTGTTGAAGATCTGACAGTGACCACTTAGGAATCATGTTCAGGCCTTCATGTAGAACAGCAGAAATCTAATTTTAATCCGACTGTATGGACTCTTGAATTTTCAACTGCAGACTTGTAACAATGTGTTATCAATTTATCACACATATCTATGTCTTTTGAATGAGTACTTATAACCTCATGCTGAACTGATTTATCTCTGTTCTGTGGTATATTTCCTTTTGTGAAGTAATTTATTTTCCTGATTTGTATATCTTTGGACAAGTTCCTTTTGTTGATTTTAATCCAGCGAGTCAGTGTAATTAAATTAATGAAAGGTACTTTACCGACATCAGTGTTGGTTTCCTTTATGAACTGATTAAATGACAGTAATGATTCTTTAATTAATAATTGATTATACAGATGATTAACTTCCACGTGCGATATTGTGTTTGAAGCGAAACAATTACGCTAATTAATGAGCCGTTTCAGTTCGTATTTAAAAGAGAAAATTGATGTTATGATCACTTTAGAAGTAGTTGTCAAGCAAGCTGATAGTTACTCTGTGGATAAAATGAGTTTGCTTAAATTATTTTCGCAAGGAAGGTAATAATGGCGATTCGGCGAAATTAGGTAAATTTGTTTGAAAATCGAGGGATAAAACATAAGATGGATACTGAGTGTGAACAAGGATTTAGTTCAATGAACTTAATCAAGGCTTTTTTAAGGAATTCCTTAAACCAAAAGAGTTTACAAATGCTAATGAACATTTCTGCAAATGGACCAGAGCTTGAGGACTTTAACCCAGACACAGCTATCAACTGCTGGGTTAGTGCTGGTGCAGGTGGCAGACATATACATGGACATATTTTCAAATCCATCAGCTAAAACATATATACATGAACCTGAAGAAGCCAAATGTATAACAACCAATGATTTTGAAAACTTAAATTCTTTTAAGAAATAATTATGTTGTATATTATTTTGTTTGTCTTTTTCTATGGATTAAGTACATAAGTCTCATCAAATCTGGGCAAGTGATCACCATTTTGGGACCAGTGAAAAGTAAGGTGGGACTAGTGAAGAGTAAGGTGGGACTAGTGAAGAGAGAAGTGAGACTAGTGAATTTTCTGAAACCACTTGTCCTAGACTAGTGGTTAAAAAAAATTTGCTCAACCCTGTATATTTATATATATACGCACACACACATTGAGACAAATTACCATAATTACCATATTAACTATGGAGAATAAATTGTCTGTGCCGAAATACATGCAACTTTCCAGAAAATATTCTTACATTATTAGCCAATGTTTCATTTGTAAAGCATTCAGTTCAAAAACTGAGACCAGCGTTGCACTTTTTGAAGAGAATTTTATGTTACTTTACTACAAGGAACTGAGAAGTAATCTCCCTGTATTCGTGATAACTGAAGTGATTTTATTACAAACAGAAAGTATCTCATTTCTAGCCACCCCACCATATTTTTACATGACTAACAACTGTAGCACTTGGTAATGATTATGAACCATAATAAATGTACATCAATATTTGAAATATTTTAAATTTTGTTTTAAAACAGGGATTGGTAGATTTGAGAGATAAATGCGCTAATTTTGATAGAAACAGATATGTTATACCAGTACTTTATGTAGATCGTTAGTTATATGTGAGTCTGTTAAAAAATTCTCTTTAGATTGAATCTTATTTTTAAAAAATACAAATGTGTTGATACATATATATCTAATAAAGTGGGAGGTTGAAAAACAGTAAAATCCTAAACCAACACATAATTGAATTTACAAACTGTTTTGGATCCTAAACTGTAATGCTTTGGTTTAACAATATTCATTTTTAGACATGTTCAGATCCATCTAGTATGATGTGCAGTTTGAACACTTTCATAAAATACTGGTACCCACTCATTCAGTTCTTGGGTCAAAGTTGAAGAATGTAAGAACTTCTTGTACAAATTCCAAGGAATGGAAAGATATCTCATTTTACTTTATAGAAATACCTTTCATCTCTTTCTTTTGCTGACTTGTTCAGCCTAACACTTCAGCAAAAGAAATAAGGTAAGGGACAATCCATTTAGTATGTACACATGAAGGGATAAGGGGGTATAACCCAGATGTATACAGATGCGTATGGGGGTGGGGGTACCTTGATAATACTGCAGAGAACATAAGTACTTGTATAAATATATAAGGAAGAGTATTGAAAACCTTTTCAACTCTGCTTGTAAAATAAAACCAATGAAATTGTTCCCATCTGTATAATACATAATATCATTCATCAATCTAAGTTTCCTAAGATTCTAACTGTCATAAAACTCTTTTGATTTTCATCTATCAACTCTGACAAATCCTTTTCTCATTCTATTTGCTCTTGTGGGTGAATCTATTTTATATAAGCTATTGGAACGCTTAACTTATTTCCAATCCTTAATAAATCATAACTGTTTATTTTATGTTGGTATTAGAGTATTGGTACCCCTCCTCTGTGTTTTAGAGACTTCTACTTTTCTAAATCCCTGATTAACTCAATGGTCAAAAGTTGTAATACATCTTTTGAAGACATCAATTCACATATTATGTTCCTTATCTATTTCCTTAATTTTCCAACATTTCTGATGAAATCCAGTGTATTAGTTTTCAGATCACAATTATCAAGGCTATTTATTTACGTCATGCACTAGTTTGCTCACAGAATATATTAATCCAACTACAGCTGAATGAAATGACCAGAATTGGGAACAATTGGGAATTTGTAGTGATACTGACATTTCTGGCATTAGCCAAATCATACCTGTTTTCCTTGTCAGTGTAGGCAATGGGCAAGAGGTTGCACTCAATAAACCTTTTATTTTTGTTTATGTTTTAATGCTGTTTGGTACTTCATACAAATAACATTCATCACTTGTCTGCAAATCTCTAGGAAAAATAAGAGATAAAATATTAATTATTTATTTTATTAGGAAATAACAACACAAAAGTATTACAGAACATTTGCCAGCATACACATTTTTAAACGTTGTGAGACTTCACAAAAAGAGATTTTGAATATTCTTCTAACAGTTTATGTGCTGTTAGGTTTTCTATGTTTCATCTCAATTCATTAGATTTTATGATTGTCTTATATGAAACAAATATTTCTTATAGTGATATGTGTTGCTTCTAGTATCATATACTGATCATTTGTTTTGTTTTATGTTGTAATGTTGTTATCAATTAATTCATGTAAGAATGCTTCTCTTAATTTTTAAAAATAATTGACCTCCCTCATCAATCAATTTACTTATTAATCTTATCATCAAAACATCTTACAGTTTCCTTCCTAATATGTTCTAAATTATATTTTCAATTTCCTATCAGATTTCTGCTCCATTATATTATTACATGTTTCCATTTAAAGATTATCTAGTTCTTTCAGTGCTCAAAATGCTAGACTTTGTGTTTTTCTTTCTCAACACATAAATCTTTTAAAATGCAATTTCTATTACTTTAAGTAAAACAGTTTCGAAACAAAGATCTATTTCCTTGTTTAGTTTTGACACCAAAACTTGATTTAGGATTATCAACATGTAAATCATTGTGAATGTGTTATTTATTATCAAAAACTAGATTCTAAACTAAGAAATTATTTACTGGAATATCCAACTTTTTTACAACACTTCTAGATTCTAATATATTGCTGGAAATCGACACAGATCTTGAAATGGTGAAAATGCAAAACATTTTCCCAACCAAGATCAACAAGCGATTCATCATTGAAAGAAACATCTTAGTCCATGAAACAATTACTAAATGAAAATGACAAGGGAACTTCTTGACACCTACTGTACATGACTGAATGACAGCCAGAAATCTACAAAGCTATACAAAAACAAAAACAAGAAAGAATGAAAAAAAAAAATAAATTGACAAATGATCTTAAAATGGGTAAACTACTTGTCTCTTTTCTGATGCTGTCAGCTCAAAAATGTTTATAATATCAAAATGGGCCCATGAACTATATATATATATATATATATATATATATATATATATATATATATATATATATATATATATATATATGAATGAAGAAACAGGCTTTCAGTAGTTCCAAGCCATACTTCTCCAACAAATATTATTAACTGATGCATTTCTGTTACTAGAAGCGTGACTTAAAAGATCTGACTAATAAGCAAGTCAAGATAGTAATTCAAGGCAGAACCATTTCCCATTCGTTCTCTTAAGCATGATTGCAAGCTGTGCTGGAATAAAAGTGTTCAATGTACATTTATTTTGTTGTATGCTTCTTTATAGTTTTACATCACGTCATCATGGTCTGTAGGTCTATACAGGTATAATGGTACATTACAGTTCTGCACAAAATATGAAAACAAAATAATGGATTGCACCAGAGAAATTGATGTCAGTGTTTCTTCACATGTAACAATTTTCGTACTATGTGCCACTGCTATGTTTGCAAACATAGCTATTATCCAGTTTTTTGCAAATTTCAAACATGATATTGTTTCCATAGTTAGGTTATTATTATTGCTAAGTATTTTCTTTAGTGAGAATCAGTTTTAAAATCTAGCAGGAGTAAGCTCTTGTTCAAGTTCTGTTTTTAACCCTGAGGTTAAATAACAACCAGCAGCAAAGGCTGAACCATTCTAGAATAGTGATCCATCAGGTCTGGTTGGAAATGCATAAACTATTTATGTTGCATTTATTTCTATTTGTCTTTCTGTGTTACATGCCATCATCAATTTCGCATCTTTCTCCCTCTGCAATGATCAATGTTTGTCTAAATCCATTCCTGCCAATATTAGTTCTTTCCCATAACTCTACTCTTAAATGTCTTCTCCAGATACTTCACCATGTCAATTAACTGGATGATTTGTTGCTCTGCTCTCTCTTGAACTGTTCAACTCAGGAAATATATGTCCTGACTCTCTCCTTGATTGGTTTCCAACAGTCTGGACATTTAGATATTTCCTGGGAACACTGATCACACAAACTAAAATGTGTACAAGGAAGTACAAGGATATTTCTCTGCTTTTTTCTGCACCGTTTACACATCATCTTGGAAGTTAGCATTTCATTCTCTTCCAACAGAAGTCCAAGCTCTGAAGCTACAATAGAAAAACAACCTATAAGAAGCATGGTAGCCCTAACGACATGGCTTATAGAATACTATAATTAATAACAATAAAAATACATTGATATTGACAAAAGGGATTAATACCTAGCTAAATGGCCATATCTGGCAACTTTCTTAACTTTTCAAATGTTTACAAATGAACAGTGATGGATATACACATGCATAGACATTCAAAACAAGTTTCTGTATGCAGAAAAAAGAATACTTTGTCAATAAGAACCACACTAAGCAATTTTACAATTTCATATCATGTGTGATGTGACAAAAATGTCATTTTGATTAGGCTAATATGTAGTTCGGTTGATATCAGCTTTTCTTGGGTCCTAACACATACATCTGAACCTTATAAAGACCCAAAGTATCCTATTATAAGTCCAAGGGACAGAAATACATTTTAACAGTTGAGAAGATGTTGTGCAGAAACAAATTATTAAAGCAGTAACAGAAGAAAACATAAATTTATTTCAGCAATAAGACTGTTAGTCAGAACAAAGACACTTATATTGAGGCTCATGATTCAACCAAAATGCCACAAAATTGTATATAGCTATTAAATTCAGCATAATATTTGTGCGAAATGAAAATCAATACACATGTCCCTTCTGAGAAATATTCAAGATATAAGCTTACCAGGCTAAAATTTCTAAACATCAAGTTTTTCTGTATGGAGTTTATTTTTTGAAGCCGAAAGTGGTTCCATCTCAAGCCTTACATTGAATATCAATGCTTACCCTTGTTTTTTGTTTCAGCTATAACATTTTTGTTTGATGTCTTCAATGAAGACATTTCTTTTGATAATTCAGTGTTGAATGGGTTCTCTTTCCTTTTCAAATCAACATCTTTAGGTGCAGGTGTTTCAATTTCAGTAGTAGGCTCTGTGAATTTCATGTCTTGATGGGATAACAAAATGTCAAGTATCCCATGAGCAGTAAGCTTCTCAAGTCCTGTCAATGAAAGTCAAAATAATATTATCATGTAAGGACATCATGTAATATTGCTATGACCATGTACCTTAAAATAATTTATATTAAAATACAAAAATAAAATAAAAATAAAAAAATATAAAAAATATTAGAAAAAGAATTTTAAAAAAGCAGGCAATGGAGAAACCCATAGCATGCAGAAATGGACACATTTAGCATTTTGAAAGCTATTATAATATTCAGAAAACAGAATGAAATAAAACATTATTTCCCCAGTATGCTAAAAGAATGCTACCTTCAAGCACAAAGAATGAACTATCCCAAACATACACATGCACATCTTCCAATCAAAACTGCATTTATTTCATGATTATTGAAAGATTTTGGCAGAAGTGCAAGTCAGAAATAAACGAAACATTAGCAAGTTTTAGAGGATGCTGAAAAGTTCCAACCTTTCCACCACTTTCCTTGGGCATTGATGACAAATATTAAAACAAAGAAGAAAGTTGCAGTGAGTAATTCAGTATCATGAAACAGGTGATGCTCTTTTCTAAGGTTACTTTAAAACAATGTCAACAACTGAATAATATACAAGTTCAATATTGTAATTCCTGCTTTATTCAAAAAGAGTACAATATTATCCTGTTATTTTACCTTGATACAGAATGTACTAGAATGTCCACATAACTGAAATTTGGTTGCTAATCTCAGAATCACTTTAAGAATATTGCAGCAATTTCTTAACTTTCCAATTTTACTAGCCTACATATTATCCATGTTTGTGTATGTATCCACATACAACATTCAAGCAATATTATTAATATTTGCAAACCTTTCTTCTGCAGTTCAGTGATGACCTTCTTCACTGCCTCTTTAGAATAGCCATGTTCCAGTACAGCTAAAGCTGCTGGTGTATTCATGTCCGGATCTGGATCCTCTTGTATTTTCTCTAATAATAATAATAAGAAGAATAAGAATAATAATAATAATGTTAATAATAATAATAGTAGAAATAGTATTTATTTGTAATACAAGCCACTGACACAGGGATTTGTACCCATACCTCTGTGGTACAAAATGTGGTTGAGTAAAAACAAACCATCATATCCATTGGAAATGTTATATATGCAGGTAATCATTATTGTCTATTGTTTCTATTTGGGTAAATAAATACAAATCCATTTTAGACTGTAATCACTCAGTATAGTAGATTAAAGAGAACCCTAACACCTGCATGGAGCAAACAGATGTTTTGTGATATTGATAAAGTGTCTATGTAGCAGGAGTTGATGACAGAATGGCTTCTCAGATCTTGAAGGCTTTCATAGTAAATATTGCTAAATTAGTTATCAGAATTTTTCAAGTATCATCTGGTATAAAAGACATAAATTTTTCTAAAGCTGGATTTTTATATACAAAGGTGTGCAAATATTTTCTTCATAATTTTCCATATTGCAGACAAGCAGTAATAAAAGGGAATTCATTTTCGATATTATCATTACAAATCTGACACAATATTTCTTCAAAACAAATATTTTCATATCTTCCTGTGTTACCTCTAATTGGCAATTTCCCAACTCTCAGCCTAGTGATTACATAAAAAGAAATCACCATCTCCAAAGAATTCTAGATATCTTTGACACGTGAATTCTATTCTCAATTACCTATAGAAACACCATCTTTCCACTGACTTAATCTTGTCCGGCAACTTTTGCCTTAAAATATCTTCGTATCTTGGACTAAACAAACTAAGAAATGTATTTTCATCATTTTTCATTATTCAGTCCCTGGCTGCACCAAACATCGGCAAATACATACATAAATACAAGCTTTTTAACACCGTTAGCCAAGCCATCACAATTTTCCCCGCATCTTAGCTTTAAAATGTAGGATTGTTTTACTGTCTTTTGGCATTTTTAGATTTTCTAAGCCAACATCTGAAAATATGTAAATATTATACTCTGCATACGAATTCACTATACATGAATGCATTTGGAGTAGTCTTAGATATACCAAAATACCAACGATAATTTTTACAAAATGACAAATTAACTTTTTCAATATCGTTGGCATTATAAAATTATAAAAAAAACTCTGCCCCATAGTTAAGAATTGGAGCTATTGAGTCAAGCAGATGAAGCAATCCAGTAACAGGTAACTTGCCAAATTTTGAAAGACTTTGTGTTAAAATATGCATAGACTTAAGTGCTTGCCAAAATTGAGTTTTCTGGCATATATAGCAGAGCTTTTTGAGGCAAACATGCATCCTAAATACTTGTAATATGATTCAATCTTGACCTCTGTGAGGCCATAGTGCCACTTTTTGTAACTTCTGAGATAGCACCTCTGTCAAATACAATCACTCTTATTTTTTCCATATTCACTTTTCATTTCAGATTTAGGCAATATGTATGCAGCCTATTGAGCAGGGGTGGGCAAACTATGGCCTGCAGGCCGCATGCAGCCCACCAAGGGCTTTCATGCGGCCCGCCAAGAGTTTTCATGCGGCCTAGAAACAAGTCATCATTCACACTGACTCTGTTTATTTTACTCTGTTTATCA
The DNA here is from genome assembly GCA_028554795.2 of Sinohyriopsis cumingii. Lineage (NCBI taxonomy): Eukaryota > Metazoa > Mollusca > Bivalvia > Unionida > Unionidae > Sinohyriopsis > Sinohyriopsis cumingii. The sequence continues at coordinate 5,023,620 of JAPYKE020000076.1, read as the reverse complement.
AATAAATGTGGTTCTTTTGAAGTTTAAGTTTTCAAATATTAACAACATATTAACAACTGAAAATTAATTATGATATTATTTAGAAAAACTTTTTGTTTTTGCTATTTCAAATATAAATTATTTTACTTAATGAACTATACGGCCCACGACAAGGTGTAAATCTGTGTATGCGGCACTTGCACTGGAAAGTTTGCCCACCTCTGCTATTGAGCATACTTTGCAACTGGTAAGCAGTGTCAGCAAAGACAATTAAATTCTCTGCATACAACAGTAAAAATATTTTAAGGTTTCTATAATATTAATAATAATAATAAAAATAATAATAATATTAATAATAACAAAATAATAATAATAATAATAATAATAAAGTATTACAAGTATTATTATTATTAATTTGGTTTAAAAAGAACTTTACTCCTGTTCTAAATATATATTTTATAAAAAATTATGGTTACTGAATACACATTAGTCTCTTTATGTTTTGTCACATCAGGATTTTAAAAAGTCCTTACCTTAAAAAACAAAAATGAATATTTTTGTGCCAAGATAACATACTTGAAATATCAATGTGATTGCTTTAATTTTAAGAGTAAATCCACAATTTTAATCTTATTTCTGTTTTAATAGAACAATCTTAACTAAAAGAACATGAATATGACACCACAAAATTGTCTAGCAGCAGCATGTGTATTTGATACATCTAACATAAGGAAAAAAATCCTCTTGTGTGTCATTGCTGGGAGAAAAGTTGTGCTGATATATTGGTATCTTGTGGCATGTATCCTGCTATTACATGTACCATGGTGGCATGTATCCTGCTATTACATGTAACATGGTTCATTGTAAATGAAATGGTTCTGGGAATATTTTTTATCAAAGGTATCCAAAAGCAATTTTTTCTTCAGTCTTTATTTTGTTCATGTGGAATTTTGTCCCTTTCAAAATATATTCTTTTCAAAGACTAGAAAGATTTCTCAAATATGTTTTCTCTGTGGTCTCATTCAGAACAGACCACTCATGTGGCTCCTTATCTCCACCAAAAGGTTTAGTAAAAAAAATGTTTTTTTTCTTTCTTGTAACACAAGAACGATGCCTTGCTGCATTGGGTAAAGTGATTTCATTGACTAAGGGGATGAGATGATGTAACAGGTCACTGTGATTATATGATGACATAATATTTCATGTAAGCTACACATGGTTGATCGAAACATACCTAGTGTATTAGTGTTTACATACAAATTGCTGTTTCATGATATTAATTTAAACTTACAATTTTGACTTGAATGTTTGCAATATCAAGAGAGTGAGAAATGTCTTTCTAGTGTCCTATGTTTCTTTATCAAAGTGCCATCTATCAGTAACAGAGTTCAATGAAGCATTCTATAAATCCATCTGACAGTGCAGTCACAACATCCTAGTCTCTTTTGGATGTGAGTTAGATAGCACTGACACTCTGAGAAAGACTCTTTTGGATGTGAGTTAGATAGCACTGACACTCTGGGAAAGACTCTTTTGGATGTGAGTTAAATAGCACTGACACTCTGAGAAAGACTCTTTTGGATGTGAGTTAGATAGCACTGACACTCTGGGAAAGACTCTTTTGGATGTGAGTTAGATAGCACTGACACTCTGAGAAGACTCTTTTGGATGTGAGTTAGATAGCACTGACACTCTGAGAAAGACTATTTTGGATGTGAGTTAGATAGCACTGACACTCTGGGAAAGACTCTTTTGGATGTGAGTTAAATAGCACTGACACTCTGAGAAAGACTCTTTTGGATGTGAGTTAGATAGCACTGACACTCCGAGAAAGACTATTCTGGATGTGAGTTAGATAGCACTGACACTCTGGGAAAGACTCTTTTGGATGTGAGTTAGATAGCACTGACACTCTGAGAAGACTCTTTTGGATGTGAGTTAGATAGCACTGACACTCTGAGAAAGACTATTTTGGATGTGAGTTAGATAGCACTGACACTCTGGGAAAGACTCTTGGATGTGAGTTAGATAGCACTGACACTCTGAGAAAGACTCTTTTGGATGTGAGTTAGATAGCACTGACACTCTGAGAAAGACTTTTGGATGTGAGTTAGATAGCACTGACACTCTGAGAAAGACTCTTCAGTAATAATAGGATCACTTCAGAAATTTGGAAGATTCTAGAAAACAAACTTCTAGCTAGATGTTTGAAGAATATATCCTTATTAAAGGATAGGTGTTGATAAAAAGAAAACATACAAACATGTTCCAACTATTAACAGCTGACAGCACTTTTACACTATTATATGATTGTACTAAGAAAAACTGAAGATATTATTTGCTTTCAAGAACCTTGAACTATTGTTCATGTTGATGACAAATCAAGAATTTGTTGTATCTTTAAAGAAATTATTATAAAGGTATTTACAAACATGTAATACAAAAGACCAAGGATATTCTGATTATAATAATGCTGAGATATCTGAGAGCCATGCAATAATCTGACTGAACAAGACTTAAAGTTGGCTAAGAATATGACTCATTATAATTCACCTGCTGCATATCATCGATCAAACATTTCCGACGTCGAGTCCACAGTCCAATCTGCACCATCACCACTAACTCTGCTAGTTGGCAATTTATTAACCAATACTAGATGTTAATCTCATGCTGAACAACTTGACATTCATATGTATTAAAATCTTAACAAAATAATTCCAAATATGTGTTCTAATTGCTTTATTTTGCTGAGATGACTTGCTGAGATTAATGTGATGTATGTCTCAATTGTGTGTGTGATTAGGATTTTTAACGTAGCTTTTAACATTTTTCAGTCATATTGCTATGATGTCTGCAGTGAGGCAGTTTATAGTGATGTCTAGCACTGAGGCATCATGCCACAGACATGCAGTATGATGTCCCACCCAGTCACATTATCCTGACACCAGGCCGATCAGTCCTAACACTAACCTCTTAACGATGAATGCCAGACGAGGCAACTGTTAGTAACATTTTTATAAGCCTCCTAAACAGATGTGATCAGTACTGAAAAATGTATCAAGTTAACAACAACCATGTACCTGAGAAATCTTAAATTACAACCAATAAATACATACAACAAGCTACCCTTTAAAACATCAGAGATCTTACCAGTCCCACTTAATACTGTCTGCAACGATTGATGAATTATCGTTGATTTTTTTTATACATTTTATAGTATCTTAATTCTTGATATTTTAACTTTTATCTTGAGGTACTACAGGTTTATCTTTATTTGGAAGGGCATATCTTCCTCAAACATTTTATGCATTTATTTCAATTTGTAAAACTTTACTTTTAATTTGCACCATATAGCTATTATACAATGTGCTACATACATACATACATACATACATAAATACATACATAGATACATACATACTTACATACATACAAACGTACATAGATACATACATACATACATACAATTTAACATGCAAAATCTTGCAATAAAATGTAAATATTCACAAAATGCGACATTATCAAATGAATAAAGCATATCATAGAAATACAAGTGCCGAATATATTGCCTGTTATAATCAGACCAAAATAGCACAAAAAATCCAAAAGTTGTATGAGCTGATTTGAGAGACTGGATTCATTCATTTCTGTTAAAAAAAAGTAACTGATAGTGTACGGACTTGTGTAATTTACATTAATATATTCATATTCTGATAGTGTACCAACTTGTGAAATTTACATTAATATATTCATATTCTGATAGTGTACCGACTTGTGTAATTTACATTAATATATTCATGTTCTGGTAGTGTACCGACTTGTGTAATTTACATTAATATATTCATATTCTGATAGTGAACCGGCTTGTGTAATTTACATTAATATATTCATATTCTGATTGTGTACTGACTTGTGTAATTTACATTAATATATTCATATTCTGATAGTGTACCGACTTGTGTAATTTACATTAATATATTCATATTCTGATAGTGTACCGACTTGTGTAATTTACATTAATATATTCATATTCTAATAGTGTACCGACTTGTGTAATTTACATTAATATATTCTTGTTCTGATAGTGTACTGACTTGTGTAATTTACATTAATATATTCATATTCTGATAGTGTACCGACTTGTGTAATTTACATTAATATATTCATATTCTGATTGTGTACTGACTTGTGTAATTTACATTAATATATTCATATTCTGATAGTGTACCGACTTGTGTAATTTACATTAATATATTCATATTCTAATAGTGTACCGACTTGTGTAATTTACATTAATATATTCTTGTTCTGATAGTGTACTGACTTGTGTAATTTACATTAATATATTCATATTCTGATAGTGTACCGACTTGTGTAATTTACATTAATATATTCATATTCTGATAGTGAAATGACTTGTGTAATTTACATTAAGATATTCATGTTCTGATAGTGAAATGACTTGTGTAATTTACATTAATATATTCATATTCTGATTGTGTACTGACTTGTGTAATTTGCATTAATATATTCATATTCTGATAGTGTACTGACTTGTGTAATTTACATTAAGATATTCATGTTCTGGTAGTTATTGACTCGAATAATCTACTTTTATATCATTTACTTTTCCACAAAAACCTGCTGTAATGTGGTCTGCAGACAAATTGAGTATGCAAGGAACAAGAGAAAAAAATGATTTTAAATTAGCCAACATAACAGTACAAATGCATGTATCACAGTGCTTTGGACAACTCATTATTCAGCAACTTGTGGTCACATGCAATCAATACAATGTATTCAGTTTTATTAGATCAATACCTCCAAAACCCAGACGCAACCTCAGATGCCTAACAATATCACAATGATTTCAACGGTATGCATACTGACTTCCTTTACAGACATATAAACAGTGACCGCAAAAATATCTTTCAAAACTTATGAACAGAAAATGTCCCTTCAACAAAAACAGTGAAAATTGGTGAAAATCAATGTACATCATAAACTACAGCTCTATCACTGAAACACAACATAAAACACTAAAATATCAGAAGAAAATAGTCCATGATCCATCCACACAATTCAACATCCTCATGCAAATACAAGTCACACGTCTTAGTTTCTAATGCTGTCTCTTGGGTTTTCTTTGCAAAGCATACATTCACAACTATACTACATTCCTAGTTTTTCAGCATAACACTCCATGTGCAAAATATGAACATATACACATCATCTCATGTTAGTGCTAATCCAACCAAATCAACATTTTGCCTTGCCAGAGGACAGACTGCTTAAACATTGGAAAGGTACTAAACTTATTTTGTTTTTACTTGTTGATTTCATTTAATGACTATTTGTGAAACTGATTTTTATATTATCTGTGATATTGTTAACTGAGGTCATAAGAGATTTGTTTCTTGACAGTTCAGTGAAATAGCTTTTCGTGCATTGTCAAGAAATACATTCATGTAGCATTTCTGAAAACACACAGTCGCTATAAAATAGCTGAAAATATTCAAGAGGTGTTCCTGATCCAGCAAATACTCATGTTGGACCCCCACATTCGGAAAATGCATGAACATTATGTTCTGATAAAGATTTTGTCCACTGACAAAATTCAGGTGTCTTGTACACATTGGCAAGTTTAAAACCTTCAAATTCCTAATCGTCATCATTATCACACCATTCTTGTTGCATACATTCCCTCTCTTCTTGATTTATCTTTACAAGATCAAAGTTGCCAATATTTTCAATTATTTAGTCCCTAGATAATTCCAGTTCATCATCAGACGAGTCCACCTTTTTAGATGTACTTAAATAATAAATAGATGACTTCGAAGATTTCCATTTATAGATCAGAAAAAAAACCTTTCTTGTAAAGAACATCACACCTTAAAGTCCAAATGTATCCAAATAGTATGCAAATGAATCAATGTATGAATTAAAGTATTTACAATAGTGGAACCCCAGACATTGACCAATCAGAGAATTTATCGCCAAAATGAGACAGGTATGTGAGACTGGAATACCGGTCTACAGTGTTGAGTGGGAGTTATTGTTCCTGGACTGCTTTCCTGGTCTGTAGTGTTGAAAGGGTTAATAATGTGAGTCTTATGCAGTGATGCGGTCAAGCTGGGGTCGGAATGATTCTAACTATAGTTTTAATGGAAACATGCCTCTGATTATTTTTATAATAAGGTTGCAGGATAAATAAAGTATATGATTAGTGCTTTCAATTACAAGATTCATTTAGTATTGGGGCGACCATTTAAATTTGTTTATTTACCATTCCTAATATCAAAAAGGTATTGTCCATGTGAAAAATTCTCTTTGTTTTCTTACCAAAGTTGTTATGTATGTGCAGAATAAGCTACTATAAATTTAAAAATTTCAAGCTTTTGTAACATATATCGTACCACACTGCAGCAACTACCATAATCAACATTTGGCACTATACCAATTGTAAAATTCAAAGGAAGTGTCATTCATCTGTAATCAGCCTGCCAATAGCTGTGTACATAAAGAAAATGTGTAAACTTACTTTCTTGTCTGATGCTCATATTAATATCCAGTCTTCCAACAAGACCGTCTGAAGGAGTTGTCTTTTCAGTTGATGTTGATCTTGTTTCTACTGGCTAAAAGTAAAACATTATCAGTTGTTAGCTATCTTTCGAGTGACTGACTGTCAGAAATAACAATTCAAACATTTTTACTTGCATATATTTTTATTGAGATATACAGGCATAGGAAGGGTAAGTCTGGTTGAATATTAAGCTGTAAAATATTTGTTGACTCAATTAATAGCAAATACACCAGCATATGGTGCAAAGTTGGTATGTAAAACTTTTCTTTTAATAATATTATAATTAAAGTAATAACTTGTTTATATATCCTCATTTCCATGATTTTGTCATTTATGACATGAAATCTGTCAACTGCTTTTGTTTGCTGTTACACTTTTGTTGTTAGAATGGCCCTCAAAACACTTTAATGGCTATATTGTGCAGAGAAAATGGGAACTAAATACCTTTCCCATAGACACACCATGGCAACTGACCAGGTTTGTCTTGAGTGGGTATTGAACCCAGTATCCTTTAATTAAGAGTCAGATGCTCCATCAAGTGAGCTATCCTTGACTCCTGGCAGCTGTAAAACTGATAACAATTGTCATATGTCTTTTTGTTGAGTGGGTAAGTCTCCAAAAATAGAGTTTTATGGATGCTATTACAGGTGTGCATTTGACTACAAAAATAAGAAAAAAAACTACCTGATACGGTGATTGAAAGGTACAGAATGGAACTGAATGGTAACAGCCTGACCATGGTGCATTTGGTTTAAGTAGGTCAAGACCATAATTTTTTCCCAAGCTTGTATGTGACATTTGTAAGCAAGAATCCTTCAAGGAGAATAATGTTCCACTGGCTAAAGGTAATGAACTGGCATCATATAACATCTTCTGATATATAGAATCATAGACTGGCATCATATAACATCTTCTGATATATAGAATCATAGACTGGCATCATATAACATCTTCTGATATATAGAATCATAGACTGGCATCATATAACATCTTCTGATATATAGAATCATAGACTGGCATCATATAACATCTTCTGATATATAGAATCATAGACTGGTTCATATAACATCTTCTGATATATAGAATCATAGACTGGTTCATATAACATCTTCTGATATATAAAATCTTAGACTGGTTCAGAGATAAATCTGTGTCCTTCTTGTTTATGTTATCATTTTCAAAACCCTTTACAGTTACAAACCTACATAAAACCCTATCACCATGAAAAAAATATCAGTGCTGACGATTGATTTGTTTACTGAACGAGATTAAAGAAACAATCCATTCAAAATTTATTCTCCTGTATATGCAAGTCACTGTAATTCTTAGGTCATTGTATTCATAAGGACAAAACAATATAAAGTAGTGTGACTTACTTTTGGGTAGTTTAGGAGTTATGATGCAAATTTGTACTAAATCAGACAAAGAAAGGATGCACTGATGATAGGACATTGCATCAGCTCTTTGCACCTTGACCAGTAAAGCTCAAAAAGGTTAACTGCCCATCAATGAGAAAATATATTTTGCAATGCCTTTAAATGTACTGAACTAAATAGACTGAAATTTTATAAATATAAAGTTTAAAGAAATGTGTCAAGATGTGAAGTTATTTCTCTAACCAAGTATTACATTATAATATTATTCAAAATACGTGCTCAGCAAGAAAGCAGGTTCTGTTTTGCAAACATTTTCTTCACCAATTTATATCAGCATTTACTGGTTGTGAAGAAAAAGACTTGGTTACAAACAGTCAAACAACTTTATGGGCATTCATGTCACTTACACCAGGATTTGCCTCCCTCCTTGATCGTTTGCAGTTGGACTGCTCAAGGTGGGGGCAATCTGGAAACCATTTATAATGTTCCTCCCACGGATCATCCCCCGGCATCCATTTCTCTAAGCCACCATCACATGCATAGCACCTCACAGTGTCCTTGTGCCCTAGAGAAAAATGAAAGATAATATGATGTCACATTAAACTGCCATGGATCCAATCCAATTCTTAAGATCATGTGGTAGATATGTTAATAGAACTTTACCAGTAACTGTTTAATACTTTGTGACAAAGTCAAAGAATTCTACAAAAATAGCAATCCAAATGAAAGTGTGTTTGTTTTTGTAATAGGGAACATGATAACAATCTCTTCTGTTTTCATACTAGAACATATACTTCAATTCAACCCCACCAATTAATTAAGTTCCAAATTTAGTTTCAAGGTTTCAGACAGGTCATACAATATTTTAAAAAATTCTGTTAAAATTTTAAAGTTTGAGCATGCTGCGCCACAGACAGATACAGTAGCAGAGTGATCTCATTTTTTCTCTCCCACTCTGACATGTTAATATGTGCAGTATTTGATAAGCTCTGAATATTTTGTTATAATGCCTTTGTTTCTTTGAATCTACTAATAACTGTAATGGCAAAGGATAAACAAAATGCATTCGACAAAATGATATGAAAATGTGTGTGCAGCATGCAGCTGAAGATATATGTGTATGATGTAACATTGGTAAATTACAGTGACGTATGAATGTTGGGGAAGGAGAACATTTCTTCTACTGAGCAAAGAGCATGCTATCAAATCTGGGTGAACTTAGAATACTGTCTCAATAATATCAAAGCCGACTTGGATGAAGTTTATAGATCTAATTCTCTGTCATATGCTGCAATTCTGAGATGGTGTCATTATTTTAATGATGGTCACAATCCATGGAAGATGACCCACATTCAAGAAGATTGTAGTCTGCGATTAGTGAGAAGGAAGTGACTCCTGTGTAAAAGGCAATTGATGAAAATGCTCAATACTCAGTGGAATATATTTTTTAATATCACCAGCATTAATTCATCAGCTGTTTTTAGTACTAGTATGCTAAATAATACTTAGAAGCTCAGAGAGGTTTGTGCAAATTTTCCTGCATGTGTTGACGGCCGGTAAAAACAGACTTGAGTTGAAATTACCCAACAGCTAATCACCAAATATGAAAAGTGTGACCAGAGATGAATGACATTTTAACAGGTGATGACAAATGGATTTTCCTGGAGTCGACAAAAGAGAAAATAGTATAGTTTCCATTGGAGAAGATATCGCAACTCACTTGATGTAGTCGGACTGTCATGAAAAATTTGATATCCATCACATTTCAAGGCAAATGGCTAGGTTGTCTATGTACCTCTACCTGATTCTGCTAGTGAAGTGACATTTTTGATGCCTCCTAAGTATTGCCAAACATTGTTGGACACTACCCAATCGCCCATCTGTGCACCACTATGTGAGTTATCCATCCACTCAAGGACAAATAATAAAATAAATCTGCCACCTTGATAAATGTCCTGAAGCAGAACAGCTTCCAACCTTTTCCACATCCTCTGTAGTGAAAACTGTAAGAGTATCCTCAACAATTTTTGAAAACTCTTTTCTGTCACTTATGCACAAAGGCCTTAATATATAGGCATTAAGCTGACAGTGTACAGCTATTTACCATACCAATGCTAAGAACCTACTCTATGTACTAGCTGGAATGAATTTCCAAAATCCGTATCATCCAAAATTAGTTGCCATTAACCACACAGAATTATCTCATTAGCCTCCCTTTCTTCTTTCTAAAATAATCTAAAGCCTATTTTTTTATTATTATTTAAAACTGGTTTCTCTTACGAAAAGCATTTACCACACCTTTCCAAGGATAAATACCTGTGTAGTAAAACCCAGCAGCTGCTATTATATGGACATTCAACCCAGGGATGACAGGGAATCCTGGAAACGTTGAAAGTCTCACGCTATTGGATGAATATTCTGGAGATCTTATCTTCTTGTGATCCCAGTTAGATGTGTGTTTTTCTGAAGAAAAATCATAAACCATTATTAATAACTAGTTTGACTTGTCCTCTGAATATCTTTGCATAAATAACATTTAATATCGCAAGTGCAAAATGTAATGAAACCAGTTAGGTTACCACAATACAATTACTAAATTTGGCTAGAATGTTTTATCATCTGCTGACCAGACAGGCACAGTCTATGTCTTTAACCAATTTCCTGTGAACCCACTAGATTTTTCTCAAATTTAAGATGAAAAGAAACATGTCATCACAAATTTTGTGTATTTCTTCACAATTTCATTTAAAAGAAAAAGAAAGAAACAAGATGCATCCAACTTTTGAACCAAATTACATTGCAGTGTAAGTACTATAGGCAGACTTTTGTATTTTTCAAAAGATGAAGCAAATAAATTCGTATTGAACCAATATTCCGAGTAGCATATAAACAGTTCATACAAAAAAGTGAAAGGCAGCAAATTTTTAACAAGGTTATACTTCACATTGTAATATTCAATGTATGATTCTATGGTTCCTATTTTTAGGTTCAATTTGGGGAAAATAAATGCAGTTGTAGGAATAAAAATAATAAATGAATGCTTATAAAGACTAAAACTACATGTGGAAATATATATTTCAATTTTATAAAATTTTCTTTTTTTTTGCAATTTTTCCTTCTGTAAACACTTGTCTCCAAGTTTATTTCAATTTATAAATAACAGAACCAAGTGACAAATCTACAAAAATGAAGATTCTTCATGCAATTGTGTAAAGAATTTTCTCATGCTCTGCCATAGCTATGTTCATATTTGTCGATCCTTTTAACTATTTACTAAACTATTTATTTTACCTCATGTGTACATGAAATGTATGACATACTCTTCTTGATTATAGCTTGTTATGGCAAAAATTATACTGGTCTTATTTGTCCATATTATTCATAATATTCTAGTGACAAAAATTTTGGTTCAGTAACATCAACTTTTATTTCTGGTTGCTTCAAAAGTGATGGAAGCCAACAAAAGTGTTTATATATCTTACCATGTTTAACTCCTGCTGCTTTGGCGCTGGAATCATTCCCAAGTCTTTGCTGGAACTCTCCCTGTTTTTGTTTGATTAGACAAAAAATACATTTAGCTCGATTATATATAGCTTGTTCTGATTACTGAATATAATTGATAATCATTTGGTTGAGTGAACCAATAGGATAATCGATTGTGAAACTCTATAATTCATTGCGCAGAAATGGAGACTACTTCATTTTGGTTGCATGCAAAGCACAAATGTTAGTAAAACTCCTGGGTAAATAAATGGTATGTTGTATAGGACTTCCAATCCACTAAAGTCAATTTCAATACTTTATTCCCTTCACAACTTACAAATATAAAACCATGCCATACTCCTGGTGCTAACTTTAAAATCTGGACAAATATTGTCATGATTACATCATTAAGCTCTTTAATTGTTGAATTAATAAATTTAAACAATATCTGATGATTTGTTTATGTAAAATCCTTTGATTGTAGTACTAGTAAATAATGACAAACAAGAAAAGCATGCCCTTCTATACTTTAAATGATAGATACATCACACATGAATGAAAGGATTTTGGGCAATTGCAAGTTTTTCAGTTACATAAAACTTAACATATAAAAAGTTGCTTTACTTTAACAAAGTTGTAGAACAAAAATAATACAACACAATTGGAAAAAAGTAACATTTTTATCAGGTTAATGTATACATGTCATTAAATGACATTTATTAACATTTTGAACTCTTCAGCAAAGACATAACTGTATAAGAAACAAAAATTAAATTTGCTCTTAGTAACCTATTATAACAAATTATCAGTTGGTTAAGTGAAACCAATTATTATGAAATTCAGACCAATTCCCATCACTACAGAGAGAGAGAGAGAGAGAGAGAGAGAGAGAGAGAGAGAGAAAGAAAGAGAAAAAAGAACTATGTAGATGAGCTAAAGCTAGTTAAAGAATTAAAGAAAATTTGGTACACATTGCCTAATGAAACTGAGGAAGAAATCTTCATAAAAATAAAATCATAAATTACACAAAACTAAATAATATGCCTGTTAGAGAATGTTATATATTTAGTGTTGTTTGCCTAAACAATAAGCAGTGAATACTGAATTTTCAGTGTTTGTATGATGATGATATACTCTAATACTTAGTGCCAGTATCGTAAATGTCTTTGTTTCAGGTGACAAAATGTTATTACTTTTCATTCCGTAACTTTGCCTCTGTGAAGACATTGGTTTTCTTTAGCTTATAATATTAGATGTTTAGAACTTAAATTTCAATAATTATATGACAAGCTGAACTTGCAATAATTGTTTTGTTTTTTTTTAAATTTCACTCAGTATCATATCATCCCTAGTAAAATCGGCTAATATGTAAAGACTGAAAGTCATGTTCAAAAAAACATTGTGTGCAAGTGTGGCTCCTAGCAAGGAGCATTATTAGGCATGTTCACTGGATTTAAATGAACTTGTAAAATGTTTGATTATTTTTGAATTCTAAAAAAAAGGATGATGGTTATTACTGGTAATTTTTATTGCAATGATTGAACAATATACATTTTTTTCTTACAGTTAACAACCACGTGTTACTTTTCCAATTTAACCAGATTCCTTAATCAAACTCATGTTTTGCCTAAATCCTGTAAAAATGAATGCAAACTGTTAGTAAGGCTTCAATTATTTCATGATTTCTCATTTCTGTGCAAAGACAAGAGGTGTTTTATTTTTTTCTTAAGGCAGCCCATCACCATTTGAATCTTGAGTAAATTCAGAAAGTAAGAATAAAGACAAAAATAAGTCTTGTTGTTTCAGTACACAATCAATATTTAAACAAAATTGGCTGCACACAGATGGCTAATTAAAGCTATGTGTAATATTCACAGATACTGCTTACTTGTCTTAGGCAATGTGTAATATTCACTGATACTGCTTACTTTACAACTTGCAAGAAAGGCTGGATCTATTACTGTAGCCAGGTGTTGACATTCGGGTGAGTAACGGATATGTTCCAGCAAGGGATCATCATCTTTTCTCCAGTCTGACAATGTAACCCCACATTCGTAACAACAAACTTTGTCACCCTGCCCTGTTCAAAAGAATGATCTTACTGCAGTTGAAATAATTGTCATATTATGTTTTAAATTTTTTTTTACAATCCAAAATCAATTTCTCCTCACATTTACAATAAAGTGACATCACACCTGCATCATCCCGAAATGTTTATAATTTTCAAATCGATATTTTAGCTCTTAAGTTGAACATAATGATTAACACAGCCTCTAACACATATACAAAGCACACACATATTTCTCACTTTTGCCTCTAACACATATACAAAGCACACACATATTTCTCACTTCTGCCTCTAACACATATACAAAGCACAAACATATTTCTCACTTTTGCCTCTAACACATATACAAAGTACACACATATTTCTCACTTTTGCCTCTAACACATATACAAAGCACACACATATTTCTCACTTTTGCCTCTAACACATATACAAAACACACACATATTTCTCACTTGTTGGGAGAGCTAGAGTTTTGTAGCCCACACTTAATGGTTCCTGTCATAAAAGCTCCAATTTTGCTATTGAAATATTGGCCTGATATATACAACTTTTGATACTTTTGTGCATCTATCAGGTATAATAAGAATTTAATTGAAACTCTTAAATTTTAAAACAAATTGTATCAACAACCTGCTGTGAAAGCTCGTTACCTTTGTAGAAAAATCCTAGCTGGGCAAAGGGCTGGTGATCTGTGAAGAAATTACAATTAACGAACGTTGCAAGTCTTGTGAAATACTGTGAGAATTGGGAGTAGACTGTCCTCTTTTCTGGCATCTCTCTCATTTGATTCTTACAGTCATGGGACGCATGACCATAATTTGGAGTAACAGGCATCTTATAATTTGAATCCTTGTTGCAAACTATACACACCTTTATTGTAACTCCATTTTCTTCACCTGACCCTTTCTCAAAGAAAATGGGCAAAGTATGACAACAATCCACATCTGAAAAAGAATCTCCCTTTTTCCATAACTCATGGCCTGTAAATGTTAATCTATTCAGAAATCCATATGTAGATGTTTCTTTCCAAAACTTGCCAACTGTTTCAGTTTTACCTCTCCTCAAAACATTGTTCAAAAAATCAAACTCTAAGAATGCAAATATCTTGGTACAAAACTCCAACTTTGAAACCAATAGTTCTTTCATTTGGTGACAAATGTATGGGTCAATCCATTGATAATTCCCATTGTCTCTTTTATAAACGATATTTAGCTCCTTCATTCTAAGCTTCAGGATATCTGCAGAGGATGTTTGAGTTTTCCTGTGGAAAAGGCTTGCAGCAAGTGTAAATGTAACATTAGCCAAGACAGCTATACTTTTGAAACATTTTCCTATGATAATGATACTGTTATTTTCTACAATATCCATTACAGGTTTCAGTGCTGTCCTTCTATCCTTGATTGACACAGTGTTCAAGTCAACAAACATCATCAACACAAAGCAGTATTGTCTAAAATTCATTGGCATCATTTTAATTATTGGACAAAGATCTAATCGTGAATGAGGGTAAATAACATAATAAACAGCACAAAAAGTCCAATTTGAATATTAGTATGATTCTGATACTTTGCAATGCTAAGAACTGTTGCTGTGGCTTTATTTATTAGTGATGATGATGGTGACTTTTTAATGCTGACGACAAAAATGTCTCAATGCCGATGTAATGATGTAACCTGAAAAAGGGATAAGATCTTTCATGAAAAATCTACACATATATTTAGGAAATTGCTTATTTTCAAGTAAGTAAAGACCATGGAATATGCAATTACGAATGAGAAAAAATTTGTATAAAGCCATAAATTGCATCTATCATACTGTAATAAAATATTTAAACAAGATTGAGCTGGACACACCATGCATCAAAACACACAGTTCACGAAAGCCTGCAATATACCATACACTGTCAGCTGTACGATGTCTATTCACTATATGGTCCATCCCAGCTTGATTATCCATTTGGTTGGTTGCTTGCCTCTTTGATTGATTGTTTATCCTGAACCAAAATCATTTTTAAAAAATTTAATCTACTTACATGAGATAAATGAATAAAATTTGTATATCATCAATTTAGTGATGCCTTGATAGAAATAATAGCCTCCAATCATTCATCAACCATCGTTGACCTCATTTCCATCCCCTCTACCATTTTATGACCCCTTTCCGCACTGCTTTTCTAAGAGCCCATCTCCAGCTTATAAAACTATGATTTTCATAATTACTCAGGATACATATATATATATATATTTTTATCTGTTTGAACTTTTTTTAAAATGTTGTTTTTAAATTTCTTTAATGACATGATCCTTCTACTGAAAACAACAATGCCCCTTTCTTTAGAAACAAAAATAAATAATAGTCCCTCGAAGGAACTAATGCTCTACAGGGCAAGGAGAATATCCTGGGATTCAAGATAAGACCACTTCTTCCTTTTAACTGCTGAGTGTTGAAACAATCTGAAGTTTATCAGCAAGAACTAGCTGTTGTGCTGAACATACTGGATATCTGCTTGGCACCATTTTTAGATAGGACAGAGTGGATAAAATTATAAGTATGTTAGTGAAAACTCCATGACAAAATATTCATCCATTCAGAGGGTATAGTAACTAAAAGAATTTGAAGACAGGCTTCATGGCCGCCATATTGGATGTCAGACTGGAACCATTTTCATTTAGGACCAAATAGGTGTCTTAAACAATCTATTACTTAAATTCCATATTAATATAGCCATCCATTTGTAAAAGCAGTACAGATAACAATACTGACTTTCCATTCAGGAGTAGCAAAACAATATTTTCATGATGGCTGCTGTGGCGTTCATACTAAACGTGATATATTTGCCATTTTCATTTAAAACCAACAGGATATCATCAGAAGATTTTTGGCGAGAACCCCACATAATTATGACTTTCTCTTGAAGTAGAGTTATGATAACAAGATGTCTGCCATGGTGGCCATATTGGATATCAGATTGGTATCATTTTTATTTAGAACCAGCTGGACATCATACAAAGTATTTAAGTGAAAACCAGATGCTGATAGGACCATCCATTCAGAAGTAGTGATAACAATATTATCAAGATGGCTGCTGTGGTGGGATTATAGGACATCAGAGCGGATCCATTTCCATTTATGACTAAGTATGAATCATGTGAAGTCTTTTAGCGACAACTGAATGTTTAGATAACCATCCATACAGGAACATTAGCAATAACAAGATTTTCAAAATAGCTGTAGTGGTGGCCATCTAAGGACATCAACTTGGCACCACATTCATTTATCTCCAACTAGATATCCTAAAGAGTCTTTTACTGAAAACTCATGTTGATAAGAACATCCACTCTGGAGGAGTAGCAATTATAAGTAAGATGTAAGATTTTCAAGATAGCTGTCATGGTGGCAATAATGGAATCCAGATTGACACTATTTTCATTTCAAACCAACTAAACATAACAAGAATTCTTTTAGTAAAAACCCAGTATGTTTATATGGCTATCCTTGAGAAGGAGTAACAATAACAAGATTTTCAAGATGGCTGATATAGCAGCCATCTTGAAAATCTTGTTATTGTTACTCCTTCTCAAGGATAGCCACATAAACATACTGGGTTTTTACTAAAAGAATTCTTGTTATGTTTAGTTGGTTTGAAATGAAAATAGTGTCAATCTGGATTCCAATATTGCCAGTATGGCACTGGTTGTCTGAGCAGCTCTATTTTCATTCAGGACCAACTAGACCAATGGATTAATGTGTATTTAAATTTCCAGGCAATCCTTCAAGAAGTTAAAATATGTTGATATGACCATCCATTCAGGAGGAATAGTGATAACAAGATCTTCAAGATGGCGGCCAGAATAAGAGTTAGATTGGCACCAGATTCATTGAGGACCACCTAGATATCAAAAGAAGTGTTTTCGTGAAAACCCCATGATGATCTTCCATCCATGAATGTGGAGGAGGAATAGCACAATTTTGTGGATGGCTACTGTAATGGCCACATTGGCTGTCCGAGCAACATTGGTTTCATTTAAGACCAACTAGACCATGGAATGAATGAGTATATTAACTTTCAAGGTGATCCTGAAAGTAGTTTCTTTTGGAGTAGTAATAACAACCTTGTGTTAACTTATAGGTAGACATGTGACAACTAACAACAAATCATCCAACAAGGTCTTCTGGTCTATAACCAGTAGAACTAACAATTATTTTCTTTTCCAAAAAGAAAATAACGTTTGTTTTGACAATCTTAAAAAAACAGTCTTCCATTCATATCTTTAATAGTACCTGAGTCTTTCACAAGCATGGTTTACTTTCAGTCTGAGTGGACCTGTATAGAAGTTAGAACTTGTGATCTGCTTTTAATCGATTTGTTCGAATGAAGACACTTATCAAATCGAGCAACCATGTACGTCAATAATCAATCTTCTTTGTAGTAGTCGTAAATGTAGTGGTAATAGTATTAGTAGTAATAGTAACACCAGTATTAGTAGTAACAGTAACACCAGTATTAGTAGTAATAGTAATATCAGTATTAGAAGTAATAGTAACACCAGTATTAGTAGTAATAGTAACACCAGTATTAGTAGCAGTAGAAGTAGTAGAAACAGCAGTATTAGTATTAATAGTAACACCAGTATTAGTAGTAATAGTAACACCAGTATTAGTAGTAATAGTAACACCAGTATTAGTAGCAGTAGAAGTAGTAGAAACAGCAGTAGTAGTATTAATAGTAACAGTGTAGCAGTAGTAGTAACAGTAGTAGTAACACTAATAGCTGTAGTAGTAGTAACAGTATTAGTAGTAGCAGTAGTAACACTAGTAGTAGAAGTAGTAGAATTAATACAGTGTATATTAACAGTAGCAGCAGTAGTAGTAGTAGTAGTAGTAACAGTGGTAGTAATAATAGTAATAGTATGTGTGTGTGTGTGTGTGTGTGTGTGTGATTAGAATTTTTAAAGTAGCTTTAACAATTTTTCAGTCATATCGCTACGATGTCTGCAATGTGGCAGTTTATAGTGATGTCTAGCATTTGGGGCATCATGTCGCAGAGATGTAGCATGATGTCCCACCCAGTCACATTATCCTGACACCAGGACAACCAGTCCTAACACTAACCTCTTAATGCTGAGCATCTAGTGAGGCAGCTGTTAGTACCATTTTTGTAAGTCTTTAGTATGACTCGGTTGGGGTTCAAACCCACAACCTCCCGCTTCTGAGGTGGACGCTCTAACCACTAGGCCACCGGAGTGGTCTCAGTAGTAATAGTAGCAGCAGTAGTAGTTGCAACAGCTATAGTAGTAGTAGGACCAATAGTAGTAACAATAGTAACTGTAGTAGTAGTAGTAGTAAAGTAGTAAATGTAGTATTAACAGTAGCAGTAGTAGTGGTGTTAGAAGTAGTAACATTAATAGTAGTAACAGTAGTAGTGGTATTAGCAGGGCCGTAGAGAGTGATCACTGGCAATTGGGTAAGAAACACCCAGGCCTCTCCTAGTTCTTGTTCGAAAAAAAAAGTTTCTTTTATAAAATTAAAAAGTGTTGCTCGGCCCGAGCCCCCTTACGGTCCTTGGCCCTGGGGATATATCCCTGTTTGCCATCACCTGTTGTCGGCTTTGGGTATTAAAAGTAGTAACAGTAGTAGTAGCAGTAACAGGACTAGTAGTAGCAGTAGTAGTGGTATTAGAAATAGTAACAGTAATTGTAGTAGTAGTAACAGTAGTAGTAGTATTAGAAATGGTAACAGTAGTTTTAGTAGTAGTAAAATAGTAGTAGTAGAAGTAGTAGAAATGGTACTAGTAATAACAGTAGTAGTAAAAGTAGTAGTGGTAACAGCAGTAGTAGACTTAGTAGTATCATTAGTAATAGTAGTAGTAGTAGTAGTAGTAACAGTAGTAGTGGTAAAGGTAGTAGTAGTAATATTAGTAGTAGAAGAATTAGTAGTATCAAAAATAGTAAAAGTAATAGTAGTAGCTGCAGTAGTAGTAACAGTACCAGTAGTAGTTGTAGTACTAACAGTACTAGTAGTAGTAGCATTATTAACAGTAGCAGTAGTGGTAGTAGTAATAATAGTAGTTATAGTAACAGTAACAACAGTAATAGAAGTAGCAGTAGTAGTACTAACAGTAGCAGTAGTAAAATTCAGGGCCGGCGCCAGACAATCTGGCGCCCTAGGCATGGTTAGATTCTGGCCCTCCCCCCCCCCCAATCAATTTCAAAATTTATAAACAATAAAACAAATTAAAAACAAATGTCAACATTTGAGCACAGACCCCTCTGTGCTCAAATGTCCGGACATCCCACCCCCCAAAGCACTACTTGATACTATTTGCAAAATTAAGACAAGAATAAACAAACATAAAGACAGACATTAGTGATGAACTAACAGCATAATGGACAGCTGAACAGACACTCAATACTAATACACCTGAAACCAAATTTGGCTGAGGGGTAAATGCAGACAGAAAGAAAATTCAAAATCTCACTTTGCGTGCCTTTTCCTCAGCAAAGTTTTTAACCAATTCAGCTCAGTCAAGTGATGAAGTCAATCTGTCAAATTGCCCAGTTCATGAAATGGGCAAATTTGTCTGCCCAATTCTTTCCTTGTTTAGACCATTAAAATAAGGAGTTACCCACCACAATTTGGTTTCCGCGGCAAACTGAAGGTTTCGTATACGCGTGATTACACGGAAAAACTCGTGGCCTATAAAAACACGCGAACGTAGTTACGTCCTGAAAGTTTCGTTTACGCGCGATTTTCACTCACTCATTTTGCTTGTTCCGGTCAGACTGGTGTTTCGGTCAGACTGAATCGACGCGATTATTTGTCACTGTATGAAATAAACCAGGATAAAAAACGGCCCTCAGTAAAACTGAAATTTATTCATTTATTTTTCAAAATTGTTGATTTGGAGAAATGCGCCCCCTGAAATCTGCGCCATAGGCGGCTGCCTAGTTTGCCTATATGGTAGCGCCGGCCCTGGTAGTAATGGTAGTAGTAGTAGCAATATTAGTTGTTGTTGGGTTTAACACCATTTTTCAGCACAAGATAGGTTATACATGGCAGCCAGTATAAGTAGTGGAGGAAGAACCCAAGAACACCCAGTAAAGAATCACCGACCCACTAGAAGATACTGGCAAGCTTTCTCACATATCCACAATGGTCGAACCCGAGACTCGATCCCACGCAGACAGAGGTGAGATGACAGTAATCCGTAACGGTGAGCCCTTTACACCACTCGTGACCCCTCTAATATTAGTAGTAGTAATATTAATAGTAGTAGTATTAGTAGTAACAAAAATAGTAGTAACAGTAGTATTAGTAGCAGTAGTAGTAGTAGCAGTAGTAGTAGTACTAGTAGTCTTAGTTGTAGTAACAGTAGTAGTAGTAACAGTAGTATCAGTACTAGTAACAGTAGTAGTATCAGTTTTTGTTGCAACTGTAGTAGTAGAAATAATAGCATGAGCAATAGTATTGTTAGTACAGTAGTAGTAGTAGTAGTAGTAATATTGATAGTAGTTGCAATAGTGTTTTGTACGAGTAATAGTAATAGTAGAGCATTTTAGCTGTGGATAAAGATCGCTGACCGTAGTCCTGTACTTAGGTAGATCTCGTGAGTTTGAAAATAATTTGCAAAGAATTTATATAACTAACGTTCTCTCTTCAGATTAAATCAATACTGTGAAAAGAACATCAAAAAAATATTCATAATTGACGAATTTTTTATCAACAGTCACAAAAACCATGAATATAAACTATTTTGAAATTTTATATTTCTTATCTTGAAATAAGATACTAAAGAAGTTAAAAGTTTAGGTCGAGCTGTAACAAAGTAAAACGGGGCCCCGAGTGGCCGAGTGGTCTAAAGCGCTCTTCGTTACGGATCACTGCCATCTCACCTCTGCCTGCGGCGATTAGCTTCTCGTGGGTCGGTGGTTCTTTCTGGGGTTTTCCCGGGTCCTTCCTCCACCATTAATACTGGCCGCCATATATAGCCTATCGTGTGCTGAAAAATGGCGTTAAACCAGACAACAACAACAACAACGACAACAAAGTAAAACTGTATAGATGTACCTGTCTTTTGTTTGCCTGTTCTTGCAGCTGTGGGTGTCACATTCATTTTTGTTGCTCTTCTCATATATTTCAATATGTGTACATACCATTTTTGCTTCATTCAGTTATAAAAGTAAATTGTAAGGCCTCTTAGACCCCTACGTGGCATCTTAAATAAATAAAAAAATACTCTACCTAATTTTTCCTCAGTCCCTCATGGATTCATCCAACATCATATAAACCTAAGCACTGAAATCTACATGAAACTACAGTGCCGAATGTGTCACAACCTCAGACACTGTCGTATGAGAACATTTAACGCTTATACCTAAATTTTACACATTAAATAGGCCATTCATAAATTCAAAAATTCCATACTTCCACTCTTCAGGCAAAATACAACAGAACATTACGTGTTAGCTGTCAAAATCCTTTCGAAACAGCATGTATTTTTTATACTCGGAAACATCTGGTTCAATATGAATCGTTGTCTAAAATTTCCATGATGCAATTTTACGTTACATTTCCTGGAATATTAGCTGTCAAACAATTCCAAGACACAGGGACTGACCATTAATTTTGCAGGATGGGCCTGGGATTTTCTTTCCAAGTAGTAATTTAGTTTCTATTATTTTTCATTTTGTTTTCATCGTATGATAATTTTGTAAACTAACAAATTGGATAGAATTTGTTATTGTTATCTACAAATCAGAGCAATAATTCTTTTCAAGCTTATTAGGAGCCGGAAATTTTCTCACAAAATCCAACCATTAATACCACCCCACCCACCCCCAATTAAATAGTCGTTCCCTTATAAATTACTTCCTTGATTGCTGTGTTAGCTTTTCAATGAACAGGCAAAGGAATTTCCTATTGCAATATAAAATGAAATATTTAGTAATACGTAACATAACAAAAATAGATATTGGTCAGAATTTTCCAATTAATATTATGTACAATACTGTGAATCGCCGACTTAAATTGTGACCGACCGCTCCGGTAGCCTACTGGTTAGAGCGTCCTCCTGGGATGCGGGAGATCATCGTGGGTTCGATCCCCGGCCGAGTCATACCAAAGACTTACAAAAATGGTAATGATTGGCGCTCAGCATTAACAGGTTAGTGTTAGGACTGATCAGCATGGTGTCCGGATAATGTAACTGGGTGGGACATCATGCTACATCTCTGCAACATGATGTCCCAGTGCTAGGCATCACTATAAACTGCCACACTGCAGACATCGTAGCAATATGACTGAAAAATTGTTAAAGCTACGTTAAAAATCCAAATCACACACACACACACACACACACACACACACACACACTTCTGACCGCTGAATTATAAATAGGAATATAAATTCATTTTCCAGTTTTCAGAAGAAAAAAAACTCTTTATTGGTTTAAAAAGAATTGTTTAACAATGACTGACTGATAGAGTTTGTAATGTTGAGATGTGCAATATTTTCAGATTTCAAGTGAAGGTCTGAAATCATCAACGTAAAAACTAAGCAAGTTTTTCGATAACGCAATTTTTAATCGTGTTTCGATAAGGCGAGTTTTAAATTTTTGATAATATTAATTACAATTGTAGCAAAACACTTTCTGGTGAATTTCTACGATTACAAAAAACAGAACTTCCACTTAACAAAACATATTGAAAATATTCACAATATCGGAGACTAATAGAAGCTTCATTGCGCTAAGCATTTAGCAAGGCTAGTGATATTATCCGGTACCGTATTGCTTCCTAATGAAAACGTGATTCTGCCTTACTGGTCAAAGGTGTCCGATTGTGAGCTCTTCTTGTTGTTTTGGGTTTAACGCCATTTTCAGCGCAAGATACATGGCGGCCAGTATAACCGGTGCAGGAAGCTACTGACAGCTTGCTCATATGCCCGCACTGTCCTAGCCCGAGACTCGAACCCACTTGAACTGATGTGAGATGGTAGTGATCGGTAAAGACAGTGACGGATTACCCATTAAGCACACTTAGCATGTGCTTAGGGCACCAGTCCAATAAGGACACCAGAAAAATTGAAATTAATTGTTGATGTTAAAACTGAATGAATTATACGTGACCATTTCGATCTGCACGTACAAGTATTTTGATTTAGAATGATGGCAACAATGGTATTTTCCCACCTTTATAGCTTTAATATTATTTTTTTAAGTTTCACATGTGGGGGGGGGGGCAAACCAAAATATGTTTAGTTGTTAGGGCCCTGGAAGGCCTTAATCCGATACTGGGTAAAGGCGAGCGCTTTAGACCACTCGGCCTCCCGAGCCCCTCGATTGTGAGTCGAAAAAATATCGTATATCTTAGTCATTGAAAAAAGACACAAACAATGAATGGGAGTAAAAGCCTTTCACTAAATAGGGTTTTCCATTCCCATCCCTGGACGACACCATATACTGTAGTCACGTATTCTCGCGGAACTAAACAAGAAACGAATCATAGATAATAAAACAAAAACATAATAATTTACCTGCTAACGAAAGTTGCTGTACATGTTTATTATCTATCTCCAATCACGTACACAGGAAATGTTGTAAATGATGCAAATTGTATAACAAACAAATATTCAAAAGAACATTCTCGTATTTTTCGCGCCAAATGATGTAATCGCTGTACCTGGGCCCAAACAGGGTATGAAATGACCATGGTGTCAGTATTAACATACCAGCCACATACAACTTAAAATGAACAGTTTTCAAATATTAAATATTTAAAATCGTTACGAGTGTAAAACACTTATATATCCAGTTATTCATTGAAGAGGTAGTGCGGGCATCTGAAAACACGTTCTCTCCTCAATACTAAAAGTTATGCATAGTGAATATACCACAATAAGTATAATTTACAATCATCAGCTTTGTGCAATTAATAAGCTACTCTGGATCGATGACTTTTAACTTTTTCATACAGATACTCTCAAACACTCTGCTATTTTGTTTGTCAAAGGGTACCTACTGTTCTATAGATGATTGTGATGATGGGGAGAAGGAAGGGGTATGAACCAAAATTTAAAAACTCCGTTGCAAATTGTCCGCTTCATTTTAGTATCTGGTTAACTCTGTTGCTTGCACATCTTTTATGGACATGCATCCAAAGGATTAGATCCTGTACTTTCTAATGTCAGTTGTGATGCTTTTCTGGAACCATCGCTCTTCCATTTTCACTCCTTTAGTTCCCGCTTTATTAAATATAATAATTAATTAGCTATTACATATTCATTACAGGTTCTCTCATAATTTAACTTATATGGATTATATTTTTCATGTATATATTTTGGCATATCGTCAATTGTACCAATAGTTAGTCATACACAATTGCAACATTCCTGGATTGCGTCAAAGGAGCAAACCAAAGACGCTGTAGGAGAGCTGTATTTTGGGGATTGTAGATCTTTGATACCTGTTATGATTATTTTCTTATTTATTTCCAGTAAAGGAAACATTGTTGAAAATATTGCACTAGTTAAGATCAAACACTTCTATTTAAAAAACTACCATTATAAACGACCGGCAGATGGAGCAAGTATATGTCTAGAACGGAAATTGTCAATACCACGAGAATAGGAAAAGCAGTATATTAGGACAAATTACCTTCGAAAGTTGGTCGCTCGTGAGTATGATAATATCATCTAGTTTGTTATTGGCTATAATCTTAAAAATATTTCGTTAAAAAAAGCCATTTTTTAAACTGAAAAATATAAAACAGATAAAACGTTTACAAAATTGATTTAGAAGTAATCGTGGGACAACATAATGGCTGTTTTAGCATTACAAGCAATGGGGCGGATCAGACGGGGTGGAGTTGATGTACCCCCTCCCCACACGCACACACAGAAAAGAGAAGAAAAAACACCCAGACTTTTGAGCGCGAAACAACCTAAAGTTTTATATAGTAAATTTTCTTAATCTGATGGTTACAATTATGCCTTGAAAACACTTAAAATGCAGAAGCTTCCGGGGACTTCGACCTCTGGGTCTCCACTTGGGATTCCATTCCACAGAACTACTTGCAAAGTAATTTACGCCCCACCCCCTCCCCATAAGTTGGATGCGTTGAATGAATACTGTTCGATTTAAGAGTTAAGAGGAAGTGTGGTATGGAATTATTACAGCCCGTATAAGAGATACTTTCTTTACCAATTTTAAGAGGGGTCCATGGCTGGCCGATTGGTCTAAAGCGTTCGCCTTCAGCGATCACTGCCATATCACCGCTGTCCATGAAAGTTAGTGTAAGTCATGATACAGGTCATGTAAGCATCCAGAACTTACTATTCAGTAATGGGGGTCATTTATCAAAGTTGCGCATACCATTTAAATGGCAAGTATTTCCTTTATGTGGAACCCCATACATCCAAATTCTTTGGAATGTCATTGTAAAAATGCCAAGAGAAACACAGCAAGATCAATGCTAAATCCATCGTTGCTAGCCAAGGTTCCGATAACACTATCTACACCTTGGCGGATCGAGGAGATATATTGGTACTTTGTCCTAGCGACATCAGTTGGATTTCAGTAGTTGCCTCCCTTAGTATGTATTGCCAACTAACCATTAGCGTGATGCATTATACATCGGTCGAAAACGATGATGGCAACTGACCTAAAAAGGATACTTTGTAAGTTTAACGTCGAAAGTGTGGCTATGTACCAGAGGGAAGCAATTACAGGTGTATTTGAGTGATAGGTATTTGCGCAAACACGGACCAGCACTGGAAAATTGCTTAATTGGTAAATTCAAGTTGTGTGCTCACCTTGTCTCGGTCACATAGGAGCAGCGTTCAAATTTGAACAACTTAATTTTGATTGGATGGCCGCTACATCCAGTGAAATTTACAGACCCGATGCATAGAAATGTCTGCTCGTTACGCCAAGGTGTAGATAGGGTTATCGGAACCTTGGCTAGCGAAGATATGCTAAATCATGTGGACATATTTAGACGAAGCTAACTTAAAGGTGCGATCCAGTACGAACGGACTGAATGTAGCGCTGTCATACCACAATGAAAGCAGCGAGTGTTGAAAACAAATTCATTCCATCAGTGGCGTACTAAAGGGGTTGCTAGGGGGCGTTCCGCCGCGGGTGACAGCCAGAAAAAAAAGGGGGGTGGGGAGGGCATTGGGAGAGTTGAAATACCAGTACAAGTTTTCAAACCTAATGAAAAATTCGCCAAAGTAAAAGGTATTTCTAATTTGATTATGACAGCACTGTACTG
Source organism: Sinohyriopsis cumingii (assembly GCA_028554795.2). Lineage (NCBI taxonomy): Eukaryota > Metazoa > Mollusca > Bivalvia > Unionida > Unionidae > Sinohyriopsis > Sinohyriopsis cumingii. The sequence goes on along the minus strand of JAPYKE020000076.1, from coordinate 4,996,857 downwards.
TTTACAAATCTACTTGCAAACATAATATATTTTTCTGTGTGTTTGCATTTTAAAATTATCTGTAGGGGTGCCAAACGAAGGATCCGCCCCGAGTGCCAAATACGTTAGGTACGCCCCTGCATGCTATCCAGTTCTTTGTTACGACAGACCTGGCGTTCTCTTTCCTGACCCAGTATAGCACCTGGCTACCACTGTAACAGTCGGTAACAATCGGTATTTTCATCTGGAAGTTTGTTTGGGGTTGGGGGAGGAGGGTTATAGAATTTAAGGTGCAAAGCGTTCAACATTTGGGACTGAATAGGCTTTGTTTAAACTATTTTAGTATTCAAATTTTAAAACAATTAAAATTTAATTCAATTTCAGTAAATGCTCCTGCATGACCTGTATAACCTTTATGGCCTAAGGACGCATGTGAGAAAACTTGCCACTAGATTCCCGTGGGTCGGTGGTTCTTACTCAGTTTTCCAGGGGCCTAACTACAGCGGATATACCAGCCGCCATGTGTAGCCTACTATGTGCTGAAAAATGGCATTTAAATAAAAAAGAAAATTAAAAAATCTTGCCCATTTAGACTGTCTACATTAAATTCAGTATTATATGCATCATCAGATACGATTCATAATTCCATTTGAAACCAACAATATGATTCATTATTAAACCCCGCGATGTCATGTGCTTATTTCGTTGCTTACAATTTTACAGCTAATCGTACGTGTACTGTATAATCCAATATTTATGTATGAGTTTTTAGGACAAGTAATAGCAACGATACGAGCACCTGTGGTTCAGCGGCAACACCAAGCGATAGAGCTGCAGCGTCGGTTTTAAGCAACAACAACATTAGCATGGTTTGTCGTACAAATAGCAATACCAAATGACTTACCTATTTATTGAATATCACTAAACCAGCATAAAACATGTCCGTATTTTGGTCATGTCCTTCCTTGAGAGGCAGTTATACATTCAAATTTGGGGATCCCAAATGTGCTAAAAATAGCGTTCAATTTCCCGAATGTTGTCGTGGTTATGGATGAATGCGAGAAATTGCACATCCTTCATTCATGTCTAGAGACTAGCTGAGGGATGACGGCAAGTTGCAAATATTTCATCGCTTTAATCTTGCATTACATATATACGAATTGATATGAATCCATTAAAATCTCTGGAAGAGGTTGGTATGGTATTTGCTCTCCTTTTTTCTCTTATTACTTCGCGCACCACCTTTATAAGCTGCTTCATTAGAATAAACTACGACCACCATCATCACCATCATCATCATCATCATCATCATCATTTAAGATACAGTGTTACTGTACACCTGCCAAAAATCAATCTCGACGTAATGTAGTAATTAGTGGAAAAGCAGCAGGAGGGGGTGGACCGACCCAAACAAAATGGCGACCGACAAATTTTGTTACCATCAGTAAACCCTCCATTGTGGAATCAGACTTTTTTATGAACAAGAGGGGAAAAAAATTGCGAATGACCTAAATGTATAGGAGACTCACAGAGCCACCATACTGTAATTTGACCTAAAACAAAATAGCAAAAGAAGCGGAGGGGGGGGGGGGATCAACCGACCAGGGTTCAGGCAGACATAGGTGAAAAATATGACGCAAAAAGAAATACATGGAACCGATGGAATGACCAACGCATGGTAATATAAACTATATTTGACACATCATGATGTTTTTTATGTCTTATAAAATGTGAATATTTTTATTCAATTTTTTTTAGTCAAAATATCAACAAATCATGACATAGCAAGGGGAGAACAGAAAAATATTGCGGCCAGACCAAGTGAAAAAATGACGCAAAAAGTACATTACTGATAGACTGACTTGTATGTGGGTCCGGTATTAGAGATATTTGTTGTGTGATATACTCAAATTTTATTATCTGGTTAAGTCTCTTTGACATGGTTGAATTTTATATATTGTCTGCTGTAAATTGTATTGACTTGTGACTTACATCGAAATATTTTCCAGCGGAATGTAATGATGAAAATGAAAATTCTTTTTATCTCTCTTGTCTTTAAATGTATTGACATAAATGGTCGTGGTGTTTTGTTTTTGTTTCTTTTTTCTTTTTTCTTTTTTTTGTATTTGCCGGGTTTTCCACGTTTACTATCTCACTTTGTGTGACAGCTTGTAAGTTTTCTAACCCATTATCTTGTTTATCAGAATTAACATGATAACCAACGAGACCATCACTAATAGGACCATTGAAATACTCCTAAATAAATGTATCTGAGCGATATGGGTTTTTTTTGGGTTTTTTTTTGTATTTTTTTGTTTTGTTTTGATTTCTGGAATTCCGATACCTGTAGTGAGGTACCCCATCTGACTGACATTTCCAAGATTTTTTCTGAGACGACATTTTCTGATGATCCCAGCTCTGCAAGCTTCGTAATCTGTAAATATCGGATGACATCTAAATTCATGAAGATCAATCTTTTTTTCTTCAGTTTGTTCCATTTATATAACTTTCTCTTCTTCTAATATAACATTATTTTACAGCAGAGGAATATTTCTCGAGATAATTTTTGGTGTCTTTTATTTTTATATCATCAGAAGCGTTTTTTCCCCACATAATATCGTTTAAACGCACGAAAGTTTCGTCCGCCGCAAGACACACATAACTGGATCTTTCCTTTAACCCCCACCCCACACTTCAGACATGGTTGTAGTCCAGTACTGCCACGGCGAACACTGGCCATATGATATCCAGAGTATTCTCCGCGACAATTTGTTCCGCAAGGACTTACTGATCCGACCATGAGCCATCGACAACTAGTTTTTGCCTGATGCCTATTATATTATTGGATAAAGTCCAATACTTTTCCTAATTATATAGATGACTAATTCTACTGTTGCAAAACAACTGCAAGAACAGTATTTAAGTCTAACCGGGATAAAAAAAACTATTTTTTCCAAGGTAACAAATTGCTCAAGAAAAATTACGAAATGAGATAAAATCGTTAGTATTAACCGCGAGTGAAATTGGGAGATAAAAAAAAATAGAACCAAAGAAGAGTAGAGATACATTTTTTGAATGAGAACGAAAATATTATCGTAGATTGAAGCACAACACACCACTAGATTTGATCTAGATAGATTAACCAGAGATAAGAAACAATTACCATTTGAATTACAGTTATATGATTTTATTAAAATGGCGAAGAACGAATTTATCAATGATGGTGCGTGTCATATTTTTTCAACATTCAAGATAGATGGCGATGGAACATTTATTGATTTCACAATGAATGAACAACGAGCATCTACTATTATTAATAATCTTGATGATGACAGTAAGTATATATTGAGAATAAAAGTTATCGTTGAATATATCAACGAAGATGGTCCGACTAGGATTATTCGTGATAAACTCGACCCTGTTAAGGCATCATAGCAATGTCGTCATAATAGATAAGAATTCTAAACCAGGTATTTTCACCGCAATCGACAAACCATACTACAATAACGCATATCCAGTGTCCGCTGTTGTTTACGCAATTTATCGTTTAAATGAACCAGACATAGCTGCTCTTGCTCCGATCAAAACAGACTCACTAAATTGCTTGGCTCAACGTGTCAGAGAGCATTTTTAAAAATCAAAACGCTGAAATGGACTTACAGAATCAAGAATAAAAAAATTAGCACAATGGGAAAACTCTCTTCTCAACCCAGATAAGATGGATGACGTGGTTAGTTTAAAAAAAACCCACTGAAGATTCCAATAATTGTAAAGACAATAACCAATGAGATTTTGTACAATTCTGGTAAATATACAACATACGTAAGCGTGACCCTATATTGGTCTGGCTATTTCACAGAGATTATTCTGAGTCGGATCAATCAATATTTCATCAGTTTTTTTTCTGCCATCTGGCGTTCTTTATCGGAAGGAATCATTCCAACGTGCGATGAAACAGACCGCTTTATAATATGACAGCGACAACGATGATTTGCTCGTTAACTGTTTTACAAAGTTTGTTATGGCTCATATAGCCCAACAATAAAAAAAATAGATGGCATCCAACTCCAAAAGAATTTCTCGATGATGTATCACAATCTTGTGTTGGGTTTGGCTATGGTGGTCTTTCGAACACAAAATATAATTCCTCCGATGTGATTTCTGTTGACAATGTCGTTGCTTATCCGTCGGTTTTTCTTGGACTTGGCGAGTGGCATCGATATTTCGAGCGATTCGGGCATCCAACACACGAAATGACATGCATTGCAATAAACGTGCCCCTACCAAAAATCGATCTTACTGGATTTGTCGAGTTTTCAGCGAGTATTCATCCTGTGATACAAATTTGGATTGATAGACACTTTAATAAACCTGATACCAGTTTCAATCTCAAAGACTGTTGCGCAAAAAAATCAGCGTGGATGGGCTCCAGTAGTGTTATTACTAAACATGCTCGATGCCAAGATTATCACATCGTTGACTGTAACCTCTGATATAATTTCACACAAATCACAAAATCTATTTGGTTACCAAAAGACGACAAAGATTTATGCAGAAACATGATCGGTATGTTCACTCAGGGTTCATCATCTGATAATGCATGTCGATGTACAAGATTAATCATGGATACAGCCGAATTAGATTTTGTTGTCAAAGACACAGCGCCAAAATGTGTGTTGGTGTCACGGATAAATGCAATCATGCAACACGGAAAAAAAACATCGGTCTAATAATGATCTACTGCGAAGGCAATTCTAATCAATTTACTCATTTGTGATCATCTATGCTGGCATACTCATCAATAAATTTGTTCTCGATGATCAATAGATTTCCTAATGATGTTACTAGAGTCGCCACAGATTCTTTTTATATGAGTCGTTGTAAAATGGATCTTGTGAAACCATTTATCGATAATAGCGATTTCGGTTGGGGTTCGTTGCGAATAAAACATGAACAAATACGCAATTATCTTGGGTCAGCTGATGTTAAAGCACCTGATGTTTATTATCGCAACGATAATTTATCACATATTTCATCATCACCGTCAGTAAGCGATCCAAACACGAGACATATAATAGTCTATCTGAATAGTGCAAGTAGTTCTGGTAAAGCAACATGTGCGATAGAATTATTTAAAAGCACTGACATGCTTCTGTTGACGCCAACTCAGCGGCTTGCCAGAGAAATGAGACAACGTGATGTCAGCGCATGCACGTATCATAGTTTGTTTCGACGGCCAGGTGATGCATGGACCCCCAAACGAATGGGTGACAAATATATCCCGAGAATAATGATCTGGGATGAGATTTGCACAGTATCCAAAGATGGTTTAAAAACGTTTCTTGATTGGTTGTTAACAAAATCTACTGCAATTATCATCTGTGGTGATCATGGACACCCTCCGCCGTTTACAGGTGAATCACCACACGAATGGTTGATCAGCTATGTTAGCCACTATGAAGACGTTTTGTACGACCATCGACCACAGGATGAACAACTACGAAAACTGAAATCGTTAATCAGATTAAAACCTGAAAACATTCAGTGTGAAATACTGCATACCGTAATTTCAGAGACCCCAGTGTCAGCTTTCTGGAATTTATATCGCCCTAATGATATAATAGTTATATCCAGGAAAAACGTCCTGATTCGCTTCAGCGTAAATTATTTGAGTTTCACAAGGAAACTTTCGTGATCAGCTACTTTCATTATGTTATCGACCAAAAGATACACGCAGACAAAATATACTTGTTGATATTTCAGCAGCAAACGGAGTTTGATGAAAACAAAAACTTGTTCTTAATGATATCGTCGAGGTTTCCAGTAGAGGCTGTACACCAGGCGTTGTGGGTGTCGCAGACGCAAGCGGCATTTGCTCAACGATAGCAGCCAAACTCATCTTGCTGAATTTTGGAATATGCAATAACAATATCTGGATTGTCGATAATCGTATAGAATGGTCAAATTTAATTTATATGGCTGTCTCCAGAGTAACAAAAATATCTGTTACACAGGGTTGTCTACGTATTCGAACTGCCAACAGCGTCACAAACAATAACAGCGGCACAAGGAATTATCAACGTAGTGAAGAAACATATAGCTGGCAATGCGCGAGATGACAAAAAAGTGACAGTTTGATCTGGATGTGGAATATGTAATGACGCTAAAACAACAACAAAATTATCACTGAGCTTGGCGTAACACAATAATATTGTGGTAATATTTTCCTAATGACGTACAACAATTTACCGTGGACAGAACCGATAGTAGCCGCGTCCACACACACAAATGTCCATCTGACATCTCTTGAATGTACCAGACGTAGAGGGGCTTTGTTCCTCAGAGCGCGTGACTCTTGTTAGGTTTTTGTTTTGCGTATCCAATCCAGTAGTAACTGGGTGTTTTCAGGAATTATCTGTAATTGTTCACGCACAAAACCACGTTGATGAGCTGTTGAATCTAATCCATAGATTGGCGGCTGCATAGTAGATCTTACCACGCTGAAAATTTAATGTCTTGTTGCACTCCACATGGGACCAGTTGCTCTTGCTGCACCACTCTCAAGTTTACCGGGTTCATATAAATACCTCACTGTTACTTTACTACACAACACTGGTGGTTGTAATTGATATATTGATGTCCAAAGAGTCGCTGTGCAATTTTTTTATTAAATCGTTCAACGATTGCCTGATTGCGAAGTTTCGCGGTGTTTCCACGTGTGATCTTAACGTGTTGTTGTTGCATCAGTGTCGTTACTGCACCGATAAATTCTTTGCCAAGATCAACCTGTAGCAAATGTAGCCATCGAAGGCCACCATGTAGCTCGGGTCCTCGCGAATAAATTCGTTTAATCGCTGCTGAGACTTCAGTTTCTGTTTTAGACTATAATGGTTCAGCCTATTTTGTATCTACTTGCAAAATCTGCTACAGTCAACGCGTATTTGTACATGTGCCGTTTATATACGTCATGTGGTAAAAACAAGATACCTTCCTGATGAAGTTTTTTGGTTGTGCTGACATCAAACCGTCCATGTTGAATTGTTTTGGGACGTGGAAGTTAATTTGCCATATCCCCTGTCGTGACAGGCAATCTGTGGCTACAGCACGTGTGACACCTGCTGCATCGGCGAATTTGTAATTGCTGCTGTACCTCTCTAATATCCTGTTGGACAATAATAAAGCGACTCCATTATGTAATTATTGGCGTTTAATTGCCAGCTTCCAGCAATATTTTACTTTTCATCGCAGATCTTATCAACCAACTCGCGAGTGATTCTCGTATGTGTTTGTTCTTTATCGAATTCAGCTTGCGAATTAACTTGACATCTTTGATATGTCGTTGTTGTCAATCGTACTTACCTTGTAATTAGCATTGTTCTGGTTGATTTTTTTGTTGTTGCTATTATCAAGGTGAGATCCAGGACCACACTAATTATATCCGGGAAGATTTTTTCCCATAATGCTTAGCCCATGGTATTCCAATTGTTTTCCCGAGTGTCTTAGCACTATCGCCGCCGCTGTTGCAACAGGAATACTCACAAACAAATGCTTTTGTGTGCCACATTTTATACATTTTCCTGTACGTGGCGGCATATTATTTTTCAACGTGGATGCTCTCATAAATTTTGTACCAGTGACGGTCTTGCATCGAACACAATATAAAATCATGATTATAAATAACATATTTCTACATATGAACGTGATTGACTTTTCAGCATACGTGAGCAAGCACCGTTCAAGCATCATCCAGTGTCACCAAATTCCATTTCTAGCTATTATAATTGGTCCGTTGGGTCGGGTAAAACTCAGTTATTGCATATCCTGATAATTAGTTGGCTCAAATGGGACAAACGTTATTTAGTCGTGCCATCTGTGGATGACCAATGATGCTATAATGTTCTTAAGGAATGTAATGAATCTGCGGGCTGAATGTGATATTATTGAATTTACCACAGATATCGATGAAGCGCCGTCCGTCGAGGATCATAACTGGGATATCAACACTCTAGTTGTTTACGAAGATGTTATGTAGGCAAAAAAGCAAACTGAGCCAAAATTGTTTCACGGGGCAGACATAAAAACACAGTTGTTAAGTACTTTACTCAGCTGTATAATTGCTTCCCCAAGTAATTAGAGAAAATTGCAAGATCTTGAGTTTCTTGGTTATTGTTAATGGCGTTGATACACATACGCTACTAAATATTCATTAGTCATGGTGTCCTGGTGTTATTGGCAAAGGTAAGTTTAAAACAGCTTCGCACATGCTCAGACAACCCCGGATGGATTCATCACGATAACTTTACATGATCCAGCAATATGTTATCAAATTGGTCTTGATAAAATCTTTTGTTTAAAAAAAAATGCATTTGTTGTTAAATGAACCAAGAAAATATTAACGAGATTTTCTCTGCGATCGAACAATTTCAGCAAGCTGGTCTCGCTGTTCAACTCGATGTTGAAAAAATCAACGATGATTTTGAGACGATACGTGAAGAGGGCAGATATACACTTGCGGCAGAGTACAGATTTATCAAATTACAGCAACGAGAAATGGAATCGTCGCTGGCGGATTTACACGAACAAACTGATATAGCTAAACTTGTTCCATTGGCAAATGCTATTGAGAAACTACGATCAGATTTGTCTCAACAATATGAAACTCGAGCAGCTGTAAGTGCTAGCGCGAGACAGCTACAAAACCTTGTTTTTGAATCTTTTAAGATTCCCGAGAATGAGAAGCATTTTCCATGGATGATCATGAATAGCCCAAACAACAACATCAAAATTAACGACAAAAAAATTAAAGACAAAATTTGTTTATTTTTTGTTAATTTGTTTCGTAATTGTGATCTGTTTCACGGCCTGTCACGCACATATAAACTAACGGTAAATTCTTCACCATGCGTGTCCAATAAATTACCGTCTTGGTAGGTTAGACGAAAACATTCGTGACAGTGATGGATTATGACATCGTAAATAAACAGGATTAGTTGGCACCGACACAATCAAATGACCCGGCGGGACATCTGGAAAAAAGCTTTAAAGAACATATTTCAGCAGGGCCTGCCCTTGTAATGCTTGCCCAGACACGGTATAGCTCCCATCTAGATGTGACATTGACAATACCCGCCGATACATGTCGACCACCACCATCCGGATCCTTATTATGTCGGAGAATTACCGGCAAGGCCTCACTTGTTTCTCCACGCGGTCTAAATCCTTTGAAAATGTTCGTCATTAATGTCCTTGATTTCCTGTTGTAATTTATCGATGTCAACCCATTGTAGTTTGAACGTAGGCAGCTGCTCTTTGGTGATCTTAAAATAATCAAGAAAACGAGTTTTGTGTGGTACTCCATTTATTTTCTCGTTTCCCTACATGTTAATTACTAATTCTATTAGAGTAGTCTGTGTTGATTTTAATTCGTATTTTGCTGCCAATAATTCATACATTAATCTAACAATTCTCTTTCTTAGTTCGTAAAGTAGTTTAATATCAGTTCCTCTAGGGAAATAACTGATATATTCATCAATTCGTATTATTAGGTCATGTTTATATCTCGAAGTAAAACCTCCACATCAGATACGTAATCTCTAAAAAAACAACAATCGATTCACGCAAAGGTATTTCCACCAATTTTCTAACAAATTAAAGTCTTGTATATGGTAAATGCGCCAGGGTACGACCATCGTGTATGATAAATACTTGATTTAAATATTTATACAAGAAAATCCTTCCCTCAGAGGAACTCTACATAAATAATAGCTCAGATAATCGTCGATGTCTTTAATTATTATTTTTGTCTTCGGAATAAAATCATATTTGTGGTTCTGGGTTTATTCAGCAACAACTGGTGCTACCAATGGCCACTCCGGCACTGTTCTGATCGATGCCTTATAAATGTCAACGGCGCAATTTGTATCCGCGGAATCCTCCGCTGATTTCAATGGCGGCACTCGTCGGCTCGTGTACCTTGATAGCGATCTTTGATTATTTTACTATTATTGATTTAATTCTACGCTGAAATTCATCATTGATTTCTTCGATTTTATATGTTCCTGCTTGTACGCTGACGACTTTCGAATCTGGGATGGGCTGCCCGTTCTCATCAGGTTTGGTTTTATGCGAGAATACCAGTGTATTGTTGGCCTCTAATCCACCAAGTTATTTTTCTCTGATATTTGGCCAACTACAATAAAGTCGTAATTGTGTCAGTGCGATTTCAAATGACCGACCATTAGGAGCTTTTATCGGAGTTGGAAAACCACTAACGAATTCCGGCCATGTTGACGTCGCTGATATCACTATGCTCATCGGCGGTGTTGTGTTAGCAATGATCTGTTCCAGTCTTGTGGTTATTTCTACGGTCATTCTAAATGCGGCTTTGGCAACGTTGGCAACGGTGTATTGGTGTACTTGTGATATCAATAATAAATATCCCTGATCACAGCAAATTCAATGTGTGAATTGCACCATCGTTTAACACCGCTGATAATATTGATGATATATTATTGTACGCATATGTCACAGCGTAAGTTATTTCTGTGTGCTCGTGCAATTTTTTACTGGTACATGTAGATATTATTTTCGCAATAATTTTGAGTATACCAGCAACACCGACAACACTAGAGACACACGTTCCAACCACCGCGGTATCAGGAGCTTCGTTGATAATATGCCGATTAACGTCGTTGTTTCAGCGACCAGTGGGGAAAACTGCGTATACAACATTGTCGATGACGATGATTCGTCTGCGATATTATTTTTTGTTTTATCATACGCTTGTCGATGATTTCTCTCAGAGATGCCTTCCACGCACATGCTTGATTAAACTGAAACCATTGTGTGGAATTCATTATGGTATCTGCTTAGAATCCAATTGAGTGATTATTTCGAGACGAATTCGGAACACCACCAATAATTCGTTAGGCTCAGGGTTTTGTCCTATGGAACCAGTGTGATAGTTTTCTCGATATTTTTCTATTAACATGACTAAAGAGGTTCCGGAACAACTATTCGTGAAGGGACCAAATGAATTTGTTGTATTTATCTAAAATTTAGCGGGGCCAAGCACGGAGAGCCTATATAATCCTGTAACCCCAGCCGTATATCTGATGTAGTTGTTTTCTGGTGTCCATGTTGATGATTCAGTCGCCACTGTATATCATGTTAATGAGCGGATCCGTGTGAATTACACTATCAGAAAACTTTTTGATTTTATCGAGTTCGGTATATATGGAATTGATTCTTGAGTTGATGATGGTGAGTTCATTGTTAACAATTTCAAGTGTTGTTTTAACGTTGACTAGATCAACAAGTTGTATATTAATTTCAGAGAGCCTAGTGCTGGTGACCGTTGGATTTCCGAAGACATTATATACGGTCTTATTTATGTTTTTACGAACATTTGTAAACGCGGTTACATTATTAGTATATTCAGATCTGAACTTGATCATTCCATCATTGGTTATCATTAACGAGATCATCGTCGGGATGTTGCTGTTGTCTACTTATTTCTTCGTTGCACCGTCATCGTTTGATTCTGGTTCTCTCAAATTAGCCATGCTAGTTCCCCTCATGTTGAAATCGCCAGTCATTGTATCACCGGCTTTAGCAACATATTTACGGATCTCAGTTCTGATTGTGGAATTGTTGTCCATGTATATTTTTGTTGCACGCCATTAGCTGATTTTCGTTCTCTCACATTGATAATTGTATTACTGCTCATGTTGAGATCGCCATACATTATATCTCCAGTTCTTCTAATACGTCCAGTAACCTATCCCATGATTTTTAGAATTGATTCCTCCGAGTTTTGAGTTTTGCCGATTTTAGTAAACACCACTAGGTTATCTTTGGTCACCCCTGAAATCGCAGAATAATATCTGCTAACGGGATATTGCTCGTCTTTAACTGTCCTTGCTGATCCTGAAGAAGAAAAAAAACTCATTTGTGTCAACATGGGCGTGACGCAGACGATCAGCAAGTCCATCCCGTGTTGCATATTTGGATAAATCAATGTCACCCTGGGGTTTTCCTTTAGCAGATCTTCCGTAAATATCTAATATTACGAACTATTAACCTGTTACAAATGACGTTGCACGGCTATGACATTTGATGGTATACTCATGTACAGCTTTCTGAGACGGCGATGATGTGATTGACACAATATTAAGTAAAGCAAGTACTTCTGGACCGCATATTGGTTGATCCGTTATATTGTGTGTTGGAAATATTGAATACCAGATTGGTATGTCACCGGCTAAGCCACTATACCGTAAAAATTGTTTTGGTGGCGAAAATCCATATATATCGAAATAAACAACTCCACGTGGATCTACCCAGTATGCAGCCTAATGAGTACATGGACCAGAATGTCCATCGAGATTAATGATACATGTTTCAACACGATTTGGTTTTTCCGGTAATTGATGACGCATGAAAACACCTCTGAAGTTTTTTATGTTTAATCGCCGTGCATCATCAGTGAAATCAAAACTAGACATAGGAAGCTTTAACGAAGCGTCCTCGGCTATCTCAAATCTTGACCATATCGCGTTCCTGATGATCCAATGCCCCGTCCCTTTTTGTGAGGTGTTTATGCCGTGTCGGGACACTCTGTGTATTGTTGCTTTTTTCATTCCCATACCGGCAGCTGTTCCAACGGCACCAAATGCAGCTGCTTTTGTGACATCTGTAGCCGCGGATGAAAATTAGCGCTGGTAACAACGCCAGAAGCGGAAATATATTGCAGGTTTTGGTTGTGTCGGTGATCGCATTCGTAAAAATATCAAGTCGAACGCCAGTTTTTTATGATGGGCCAGACCATTAACCGCTATTAGGTTTGCGCTTTTTTTTTTCTCTGTCGAATGATCACTCACTGTACTACAAATACTACGTAAATTGCCAAGAGGGGAGAATAATCTGTATTTGTATTACATGTACGGATTATTCTACCCTCTCAGTAATATACGTAGTACGAATTTAGATATATTATAAATTTTTTTGTGAATAACACTGTTTATATATTTTATTTCAGCTGAATATTCTACAGCATCGGGTAGTTATAAATTATCTAAAACGTTATTGATTTATCGTCAGTAGGTAGCTATAATAGGTTTTAAAAAATATCTCTCGAAGCTGCGTAGTCTAGTGGTAGTCTCGTTGGATTACCAGACCAATACTGGTATACTTCGTGGGTCCGAACCCCGTAATCGACATACTGCTGGCGGGTTAAACTTGAAACAATTTAGTGGGGGCCTGCAGCCCAAGCGGTCGAAAGTCAACCGGAAAAAGTATCGATAGCTAACAATTTGCGCGTATCCATCAGCGATTTTGCACCACCTCGGGTTCGCCCGGGGGTGCGTATGCAACATATGTCAGAAATCAATGTGTATCCTGTTGCCCGCAGAACCATGGGGTGCGCAAAAGTTATGGACAACCTTCTGAATTTCTAGAATTTCGTTTCGTATCTAGGCATTCACGGGGGGGGGGGTATGTTCATGTGACCATAAATGGAGAGGGAAGGTGTTTTCCCTTTATGGTAAAAATGGAACGTAGAGGTAAAGGGCCCAAAAATAGCCAAAAATGAATATAGCCAGAAATACTTGAATGATAGAGCCAGAAATACATGGAAAATCCTAAAGTGAAAATAGACCTCATTCAAAGGTTCCCATGAAGGGACCCCAGGAAGGCAAAAATTGAAAAAAATAAGAAAACCTCATTGAAGGATACCCCATGAATGGACCCCATGAAAGGATATAAACTGGCACAAACAAAAACAAAAATAACTTGCAATAAATTGGCAACGTAACTGGCACAGACAAAAAGCTCAGCCTCTACTGCCTAGTTTTTCTGCTTAAAACAATATAACAATTAACTATTAGAAGTTTTTTTTTCATTTTTTTTTACAACGATTGGTTATTGAAACAAGGGCATTATGTCAAGATTTGTTGATATTATGACTAAAAAATCAAATTAAAATATTCACATTTTATAGCACATAAAAAACATCATGATGTGTCACATGAAGTTTATATTACAATGCGTTGGTCATTCCAACGGTTACATGTAATTTTTGCGTCATATTTTTTAGTTATGTCCCCCCTTCATATATTGTTTTAGGTCAGATTACACTATGATGGCTCTGAGTCTCGTATAAACTGAGGTCATTCGCAAACAAATTGTCTTTTGTTCATAAAATCGTCTGATTCCACAAATAAAGGCTTATTGATGGGTAAGAAAAATGTGTCGGCCGCCATTTTTGGGGGGTCGGTCCACCCCCTCCTGCTGCTGGAAATAAAGGTTATGTCACCTTATTCCCTTTTAAGCCGGTGAGTTCAGTAATAGCTTCAACATCACTTTGTTACAAGAAAAATGTACATTAATCCGATTATTATCTTTATCTGTGTTTGAGTCCCCTTCATCCTTAAACAAATTTCGTAAAATTGCATTAAAGGTGTTCGTATATTCTTCCATTAATTTTCTTATTTGAGTTTTTAAAAAGTCAGTAATTTCTGCATTCCCCAGAAAGCCACTATTTCAGATCATTGATTATGTACGTTTGTTTAATCCTCTATTTTATTATCTAATTATTTCATTGCCTTTTTCCTTCCCGTCTAATTTACCTGCCGATTATACAATCGCACGCGCGCGCGCGTATATGTGTGTGTCTTTAATGAACTTAGTAATAATCATTCTGTTACATTATGTCATATGTCAGTGTTATGTATATTTAATTTACATTGTTTGTTGGTTGTTTTTTTATTGGTTTTATTTCATTACATGCTATTGTAATGTAACATTGTATGTGGACTCGACCTTGCCCATAATTGACTCAAATTAATTTTTTTATTTTATTCTGTATTAACAACTAATACACAGCTAAACTATTCTCTATGTGTATGGGATTAAAATCAGTATTATTATTATTATTATTATTAGAAGTAATATGTTTATTTGGGTTTAAGTCTAGGATTTGACTTTCCTATATGTATTTTACATGATCCAGGTTATGGTCTTTATTTTGTAAACATTAGGATCATTAGAATGTTATTTTCCATCAGGTAATGGTTTTTCTTTTAGAAAATGCTAATTGTGACCTGAGGTAAAATAAAAAACTATATAATACTGTAACTGAGAGGATTTATGTCAGTTGTGCTTTAAGACCTAACACTTGTATTATGTGTTGTAACCAGTATTTCAATTTTGCGCTGAAAATTATTTCAACTATTGAATTCAAGTGATTATTGTCTCTCACAAACGTGTTCTGATAAAATTCTTGATTAACATTTATTTTACTTTATAGTGAATTCAAACCTGGAATTATATTAATGTGATTCAACAAAAGACTGTTGACACATCAACTCTCTATTAGCTTCCAAAGACACATCATCGCCTCCAGGTTTTGGATTTATTCTGGACTTCTACTGAATTTGATTCAGGACTGTAAATTATTAGGCCTTGTGGATGCAATTACTGGATTATTTTGGGATTTAATTGGCTATACCTTAAGTTCTTTTTTTTTTCACCTTCGCTTCTAAGGAAATAAATTAGTTGTTGAATTTTATTAAGCTTATTGTCATTCACTCTTTTCTGTCACTTCATTTCAGATAACAAACTCATGAAAGAAAATTGGGCGTTCGTCCTTGGCATACGAGTTTCTCTAAAATATTTCAGACACTTTGTTCTTGAAACTTTGAGTCACCTTGTTTTCAAATTTTCTAAATCCCAGGTATTATTTTATATTTTAAAAATCTTTAGTCAAACCAACGAGCTTTTTACAATGCCATCTAAAGTGGAGATCTGTATTTCCAATCCTACCGAGGAACAGTTAGACTTTTTGAAAAAAAGATGAATTACTTCAACTTGCCAGAAAATATGATCTTTCTGAGGCAAAGGCGTCTTTAACGAAGAAAGAAGTACAAAATAGTTTGGTCCAATATTTGGTGGAAAAGAATGTTCGGGATAAAAGTGCTTTGGATTTTGTTTTGTAAGTCTGTGTCAGACTCTAACATAAAAGTAAATTAATCAAAATTAAAACACAAGATGGAATTAGAGTCAAGAAAAATGAGAGAGAGAGAGACAAATACAGTTACAGAAACAAGAAAGGCAAAAGCTGTTGCAGTTACAGGACGAAGAAAAGGAAATGCAAATGCAATTGGAGAAAGAGAAAAGAGAGACGCAAGTGCACATGCAGATGGAGAGAGAAATAGAAATGGAAGAGAGGGAACATCAATTTATATTCAAGGAATTAGAGGTGGCAAGTGAAAAGCACTTTACACACAAATTCAAATTTTGATATTATTAAAATATCAAGTTAGTACCCCCTTTTCAGGAAAAAGAAGTATCCCAATATTTTGTTCATTTTGAAACAATTGCCAAAAGAGCACTAGACTTTATTATAACAGTGTGTACTTGCTGGAAACGCACGTGATATTTACATTTCACTGTCACTACAGCAGGGTGCTGATTATGATATGGTTAAGGAATATATCTTGATTTTTGTTGTTGTTGCTGTTGTTCTAGGGTTTAACGCTATTTTTCAGCACAAGATAGGCTATACATGGCGGCCAGTATAACTGGTGGAAGAAGAACCCTGGAAAATCCAGGGAAGAACCACCGACCCACGAGAAGCTACTGGCAGGCTTTCCCACGTACCCACGCTAGCCGAGCCTTGGACTCGAACCCATGCAGACAGAGGTGAGATGGCAGTGATCCGGAACGGTGAGCGCTTTAGACCACTCGGCCACTCTGCGTCCCTGGAATATATCTTGAAGGGTTATGTGTTGGTACCGGAGGCTTATCTACAAGGACTTAGGAATTCTAGAAAATCAACTAACCAGACGTATGTAGAAGTTGCATGGGAAAAAGCACGACAATTTGATAGGTGGTACTCTTCTAAAATGGTTAATAAAGATTATGAAAATCTCAGGCACCTTATACTAGTTAAAGAGTTCAAGAACTGAGTGCATTGTGACATTAAGACTTCTCTTGACGAGCATACGGTCGAAACATTAAAATATGCTGCTAGTACTGCTGACAAGTATTCCTTAGCTCGAAAAATAACTTTTTCAATAAGTCTTTCACTCAGCAGTCGTCTTGTAAAAAAGTATTTCAGTCAGGTACGAGTCCTTCCAAAGCTCAGTCTGGCACAACTTTTAGAAATCAAGTTTCTGATAAAATGTATCATAAATCCTTATATCTTCTTACGTGTACCTATTGCAAGAAGAAAGGACACGCTATATCTGATTGCTACAAATTGCTGTTGATGTTGAATTGCTGTTGAAAAGTAAGCAACGGAAGCCTGCCAGTAGCTTCTCGTGGGTCGGTGGTTCTTCGCTGGGTTTTCCAGGGTTCTTCCTCCATTAATAGAGATATACTACAAATGGTCTTATTTCTGAGAGGTCAATGTCATGGTCGTGTATTGAGAACAATACATATGTTGGTTCTAATAAACTCCCAGTCCGATTTTATTATGGAGAATTTTGAGCCATTCATGTTGAAGGGTTCTATATCATCCAGTAATCATCACTTCACAAGTGAATATCCAACGAATGGAATGCTTAGTAGTGAAGCTGGCACGTTTTATGTTGAAACATTGAAAACATTCTCATCAATGTAAGTAGTTGTATGGGCATCTTGTGGCCTGATTCACGTATTTTAACCCGAAACATTATGGCCTCAAACAGGCAATTAACATGGGAGGGTCACTTAGTAATAGGAGAGGCACTTGAGATCCAAATGGGGAATTGTATTTGGGGGACAGTCGGAAATTAACATGGGAATGACACTTGAGGGATAAAATGGTTGATGGGGTCAAAAGGGTTTATAGGGTCAAAGGGGAGGATAAGGGTTTTGAGTTTGAGTTGAAAATATAGTCAAACACAAACAAACACACAAAGAGAAAGAGATAAAAACACACATTTTTGGTAAGAGTGAAAGAGTAACTTTTCGAGGCAAGTGTATACCCCTGACAAGGGCTTATGGCGTTTGTTAACCGAATCGAGTTAACATAAAAGTCATCGCACCGATCTTCTTCTATTCCTGAAACTTCGTCTATCAACAGGCCCATACATCAACGCACTCTTCAGCCATCCTGGTCTCTCGACATTTTATTCTTCTCTTCCCTAGAGCTTTTATCGGAGACTCTGGTAATGACCCACGATGTCTTCACATACACGAGGTAGTTCGAACTGAACAGACCCTATACATTAAGGTAGAGGATTCATGGTAGGTCCACATTTTCTAGTGAGGAGAGGTTAAACCATGGTTAGTTCGTTCGTTATTTAGATCATTGTCGAATATTGCCCTTAGACATGCACGACTCGTTAAAATTGTACAATTTTGCCTACTATTTAGTTTTTGCGAAAAACCGCTACAACGACCATGCCCCCCCCAAAAAACAAGCTACATGGAGCAGGGGCGCCAAGAACGCTCCCTTCCGTCTTCCTTTTAAGAAGGCTGTCACTTTTGATTCACGTTTCGCTAACTGCATTTGGTTCAAATCTATGTCCAGTTTTCAGTTTATGCGGGGTGGTCCCTAACTTATCGCCAAACATGTGAGAGCCACATCCGGATCGAATATTTATGAGTTATGAATTTCCCTACTGTTCAGTTATGTTGTTTTCGTGCACCATGGGTACTTGTATTTTCCAAAAACATTGAACTAACCAGTTCGGATTATAGTAGTCGTGAAATTTTGTGATCTCCATCGGGATCACGACTCTGTTAGTTTGTTCAGCAGCTTGCCAATCGGGACCTTTTCAGTGTCAGTTTCCGCCTAAACAAGAATTTCGGTTGTCCGAATGAAAGCCCTAGGGAAGGATTGCTCCCATTATTTAGGCCACCCTACAATAGGTCCAATTTCACCCAATTACCTATGATCGGTCAGGCCCTAATTGTGGTATGCGCGAGTCTCACAAAATCAAGTTCTAAAGAGGTGGAAAGTGATGTTAAAGATGTAGCCCTAACAAGGGCTCTTTTAGTTTGGGCAGACTGTATATCCGTTTGCTCCGGATATGCTCGTTCACTGTCTTCTGCGCATTTTTCTTCGTTGTACGTTTCTTCTGGAAACTGGCACAGGTCGTGGATCTCTGTGAATTTTTCGGCCAATCATAATAGTAATGATATGGAGCACTGCGTGTATGCACCCCAACAGTAGGATTACAGTATATGTACTCCAAATTGCCACTGGCGGGATTGTGGCTGCCATATTTTCAGCGACCGCCAGGCAATGTACATAACGGCACAGATAAAGTCGCTAGCATTCTTCGTATCTTCTAGTGCTTCCCCCAGCCCAATCTATATCAGTTCCTTTTGTCTTGGTCGCCTTCGTCTTCTTCCACCTAGCTTTCTTCATCCTCAGCTACTAATTTTCATTTATATTCGCAGTCAGATTCAAGGGCGATTGGTGGGACTGATTCTTCCTCAGTTTATACTCCTCGATTAGTAATTACGTCTGCCGTGGTCTTTGTTTTTTTTTTTTTTTTTTTTTTTTTTTTGGGGTTGGGGGGATAGGAAGAATCGCTTGGCTGATAACGGGAGTTGAGGATCGGTATCGGGGCTGGATTTACTTGGCTGTGCGATGAATGGTTTGTTACAGCCTTTCGTGCCTATTTCCTCCTCTTCGCGTCTTTCGCCCCTCAAGTATCACTCACATGTTAATTCTCCATTGCCCCTCAAGTACAATACCAATGTTAATTTTTTGTTTGGGTCTCAAGTGCCTCCCCCATTCCAATGTGACCCTCCAATGTTAATTACCCTTTTGCGGCCATAACGTTTTAGGTCAAAATACATAGATGAGTCCATATGAGTTCGTAGAGGCCCATACAACTACTTATATATGGCTCGTCTAACCAAATGTGAATCAAACTAGGTGACATCACACGGAATTTCCATTGGACATCCCCATGTTGAAAAATGTCAGTATACAATTTTCTATTTATTTGGAAATCGGTTGCTCATTTAAATATAATTTGTGGTGTTTTTTTTTTTAAAAACAAGTCTACTTTTAAATCTTACCGGTCATAGAAATGAGTATTCTAGCGGTTATAACTATTTTTTTCGCGCAACAAATGAAAAATACATCGCCTGAGTTAGAATGAACGAATATTATTGCTTTTTCTTTCTCTCTAAAACAATTACATTAATGTTTAAAAAACCAGGACCGGTGGTTCTTCCTCCACCAGTTATACCTGCCGAAAAGTATTGTCTATCTTGAGCTGAGAACCCCAAACAACATTAATGATGATCACGATACATGTGTACTGTTGGGCATCTGGTAACAGGATATTACGACTAATATCTTTTTTGTAAACAACCTATTGCATAGCTATTTTTTGTCTATGTTTGCAGATTATATATTACGATTATTATTAAAATCTTTTTCGGTAAACATGTTTGCTTGGCTTTTAGGTCAGGATATTTGTTTCCCCATCAGAGATTCCTGGTCTACCTATGTTTACCGCGTTCTTTATTAAAATCTTAGTAATATATCTGGTCTTGTTGAAAATCTAAAATGCTCTTGTCATGAACTTTTGTCCTCATCCTGGTCCTCTTGTTGAGTCTCATATTTGCATATTAAGGCTGCTTGCATTAGAATGACTCATTCCTGTCTTTATATCTGAAGTGGAATCAGTCTTTTAGTTGTGTTCAGTTTTAATTTGATAGGATTTATTTATTTAAATTTTTCATTTGGAACATTACTTGAATTCAATCGGAATGCTCTATAGTTTTGGGCTTGTGCTAAAGCCTTTAGGACTATTAGAGATTTAATTCATAATACTGTAAGTTGTTTCAAAATTGTCACTTTTTATTCTAGGGAAATAAATTATTTGTTGAATTTTACAAACGTGCTGGGTTTTCGCTATTTCCTGTTACTTGCACAGTTAAAGCAACTAAACCTGTCATGTAACAAATATTGTAATGTTTGCTAACCAGGAAATAACTTCAGCCACAACGTTTGATACGATCCCACTTTCAATGAAAAACGTCAGACTTCCCTATTTGTCACTGTAAAACGACAGAAGATAGGGCTTATTTTAACTCATAGCTAAGATTTCCGGACTTTGCTCTCATAAAATTTACTGTCATAGTTACTATGCAAAGCACGCTTCGCTCAGATGTCGCAGCACTATTCTTGAATTAGGGAGGACCTGGATTCAAACTATTGTCTTTGCGTGTAATTTTCTTTAAGCCTAACTTCAGTGGTTTCTAGACTGGCCTTGAACCATCATCTTTCTTGTATCAACCTCCCCCCCCCCTTTTTAAATAGGGTACAGATTTGTTATTGTTACAAATGCTAGTAAATATGCGTTTTTAAATCCTACCATAATCCATTCAAGTGACACGACTCCACTGTCCACGATCTACATTCCACCAGTTGTCCATCATGTTACTGTCTAAAAACAACTGTTGGTGTAGACGGTCTTCCAGTTCCAATTTAAATGTCGTTTTGCCTGTTATAAAGCGCCCCCACGCGTAAAGCACCTGAATCTCAAATGGCAGCCCAATAAGACATTACGTGCTGTTCAAATTATACGTTTAAAAAAAAAAATGTTGTTTAAAATGGAAACTTAAGGTAACAGAATATCTCCTTTTAGCATTTCATGCAAGTAATTAACTTTCAGACAACCGTCCAACTGAATACAGATAATCAATGATCCACATGGTCCGCTGACTAACCAGAATGCTAACCATCTGTGCAGCTTTGCTGAGTCAAACTGAGAGAAGTTGCATGTACAATTTCACATCGTTATAACTTCGCTAGAAAAAGGCACACTAATGGAATATATATATATATATATATATATATATATATATATATATATATATATATATATATATATATAATTTCAATTGACTCGTCGTCACCATACAGTTGGGATACAGAATTTGCGCGGCAACCATTAACAGCATTTAATCCTGTCTCTATGGATTTAGTACGTACAATCGTGATGAAGAGTGCACCAAAGTCATGTGAACTTGATCCAATTCCAACATCACTGCTGCTTGAGTGCTTAGATCCAGTATTGCCTTCACTAACTGATGTTATTAATACCTCTCTCTCATCTGGGGAATTCCCATCACTTTTCAAAACTGCCATTGTAAAGCCTCTGCTGAAGAAACCAACACTAGACCATAACGATTTAAAGAACTACCGCCCAGTTTCTAATCTCCCATTCATTTCAAAAATCTTAGAAAAGGTTGTTCTATCCCAGCTTGTACCTCTTCTAAATTCAAATAGTCTTTTTAGCAATGTACAATCTGCATATCGCCCTTGCCACAGTACTAAAACTACTCTTCTAAAAGTAGTTAATGACATTCTCTCTGCGTTGGATAGCGGAAAGATTACAGTCCCCACCCTCCTTGATTTGTCTGCAGCATTTGACACAATAGACCATTATATATTACTTCACCGTCTCCAGCATGTATTTGGCATTCATGATACAGCCTTACTGTGGTTCAAGTCCTACTTGGTCAACAGGACACAAATTGTATCTGCAAATGGAATACACTCCAGCCCAGTTGATCTATGTTGTGGTGTTCCAGAGGGGTCTGCTCTTGGACCTGTTCTCTTAATCCTGTACACTAAGTCGCTCTCAAGTGTCATATATCATCATCCAGTGTCTCACCAATTGTACGCTGATGACACCCAAATATACAAATCTAGCCACCCACCTGAAGTTGATGCTACCATCCAAGGTGTAGAGAGGTGCATTTCTGATGTGAAATCATGGATGACTTGTAACAAACTGCAGATGAATGATGATAAAACTGAGGCCATTCTGAGCAGCAGAGGGGGCGAATCCCACAACTTTTAGAAGCCTCCAAACGCCGAAATAAGCCCTTTATAAAACCCACGCTTCGTTGTTCGCGTAATTGTCGCCGCGCGCTGTTGTCGTTTCCCCCAGAAGGGGCGCTGCCTACAACTTCAGTGACTTCGTCACCAACGCTGAAATAAAACCGTGAGGGTGCTTTGTTATAAACGCGATGACGAAGTCATCATTGTCGCCGTTGCTGCTGCGCGTTGTTGTCGTTGCCCCCTCTGCTGTTCTCTAGCTGAAAATTGTATCTAACCCGACTCGATACCGTGTTCGAGGATCATGTAAATTTATCGCTACAAAACCATGTGGTTTTGCCTGAACACGACTAAAGAAATGTTTAAACTTATTTACATCCATATCACCACTGCACCAAGTCTGATGTATATTTCGTAACGTGTGTGTGTCAATGCCGTTGAACAGTGCAAGAATGTTACAGTTGTCCCTGATCACTTCTGGGATTTGTGTATATCGCTGGGTTACATAAATAACATCAGTGTTTTTATGTCTGCCGCGTGAAAATATCCTGGCAGGGTTTGATTGTTTATCCAACATCACATCATCGTATACGACTAAATTGTTGATGCTCCCGTCAATATCATCAATACTTGGCGCTTCATCGATGTCAGTGATAAATTCAATAACATCATCACCGCCGCTTATCGACGCTGCATTCTCGTTAAAATCTTTTAACACGCTGTAGCATCGTTGATCGTCCACAGATGGAGCCACCAAATACAACTTATCCCACTTCATCCACTTCATTATTAAATTAAGTAACAACTGTGTCTTACCACTCCCAGATGGGCCTATAATTATCATTCGAATTGAATTTGGTAGCACCGAGTTATGATTGATTGGCTCTCGTCGTTTTGTAGCAGAAAAGTCAGTGATCTCCATTAGATATATTATAAAAGAATATGGATTTATATTGTGTGAAATGTAGAGCACGTACCCCAACTGCGGACATAGCAACCACTACAAGAAAAAATAATCGACAAGCGCTTACAGGCAAGTGCACGCGGTGTGGCACAAAAAAGTTAAATTTTATTCCATCAGGTGGAGTGCCGAAGCCAGCGCCAAGTAAAAAAAAAAAGGAGGTGATATCGCAGCCAAGTTAGGAAAGTTACCAGGAGCTCCGTGGGCTAAATACCCAGGAGAAAAACATCTTCCAGGATATAATTACTGTGGTCCTGGAACTCGACTTGATATCAGGCTTGATGCCTTAAATCAGCCCAATCCAGGTGAGTATCCGATAAATACTATCGATAAAGCATGCCATGTCCATGATGTAGCTTACCGAAGTAAGGATCTACAGCATAAACATCTCGGATGTGAAATTAAAATTCACGCGTTAAATGCCATCACTGATAAATCTTTCAAAGAAAAGTTAGCTAGCTGGTTAATAAAATCTGCAATGAAATCTAAGCTTGTATTAGGCACTGGTAATTAATTATAATGGAGTCGATTTATTATTCCCCAAGAGGATACTGGAGAGGTAGCGCAGCAATCGGCAAGCTTGCCAACGCAGCAGCGGTTACACGTGATACTGCTAAAAATTGGTTATCCAAACAGGCAATATGGCAAATTTACCAACCGCCGCCTAAACAAATTCACTTTGCACATTTTGATGTTAGTGCACCAAATGAAGTTCATCAAGCTGATATATTATTTCTGCCGCATGATACCATTCGTCGCCAAACATACAAGTACGCGTTAACTGTAGTTGATGTTGCAAGTAGATGCAAAGATGTGGAACTGTTAGCGACTAAAACAGCATCCGAGGTTGCTTCTGCGTTTGAACGAATTTACCAACGAGGACCTCTACGATGGCCAAATCTATTACAAGTTGATCCTGGTAAAGAATTTCAGGGCGCAGTATCGTCGTTGATGAAGCAACATAACGTTACCATCAGACGAGGGCATACTGCAATTCACCGTGATCAGGCAATTGTTGAGCGATTTAATCGAACACTTGCTGAGCGGTTATTTGGATATCAGTACGCGAAGGAATTTATTCAGGACAAGAGATCACGCGAATGGGTTGCAAGATTACCAAGCGTGATAGCTGCGCTAAATAATGAAATTACTCGAACAACCAACATGAAACCTGCCATCGCGGTCACTAAAAAACATATACCTGTGCAACGACGTGGTTTTTCAGCGCAGCCAGCGCTGGGTAATGTCACTGTGAGATATTTATATGAACCAGGTGAACTTGAAGGTGGTAAAAAAAGAGCGACTGATCCTATCTGGAGTATTACCGCGCACAAGGTATCCACCGTAACTAGATCCACTGGCAGACCAGCAATCTACAGGCTGGATTCGACTGCTCCTCAACGTGGATTCACACGTGAGCAATTACAAGTAATTCCCACGGATACACAATTACCGCCCCGATCACTTAACTAGCACCAAGGGTGCCAGCACCACGACTTCGATTACATTCAAGACAGGTCAGCATCACATTATCACGTGTATGACCGAGACTGTTATCTTTTCTATCTACGGTAAATTGTCTTGAATTTTTATTCGAATACTGCCATAGCATTATACAATTACAGCTCGCACAGTGATTATTTTGCTGTTGTTTCAACGCGTTAATAAATTCAACATCAAGGTCGAAATCGTGATTTTTTTTTTTATCACTCTGTTTGTAACCGGATAATTTTTTTCTTATTATATCATTGTTGTTTTCATTATTAATTTCATCAGCCATTGACTCATCCAAGACAATTCTCCGCAGTTGAGATATTCTTCTGACTCTGGACACAGATAAGTAAACCAAGTTTGACCATTCGATTCGATCATCAACGATCCAGACAGTTGTATCACTGATAGTTAGTCCTTGAGAT
Source organism: Sinohyriopsis cumingii (assembly GCA_028554795.2). Lineage (NCBI taxonomy): Eukaryota > Metazoa > Mollusca > Bivalvia > Unionida > Unionidae > Sinohyriopsis > Sinohyriopsis cumingii. The sequence continues at coordinate 4,971,200 of JAPYKE020000076.1, read as the reverse complement.
GAATGTATCGTCATTGGGTATCCTAGCGTCCACGGGGATTTACTCATGCGCAGTGCATCTTTGACAACATTGACATCAACTAGTATAATATCATTCAATACTAAATTCTGTTTCTCGGTCTGTCCAGGAATATCAACATCTATATTTTGTAACCGCGTATCAGCTGGTCTATAACACAGCGGCGTTGGCAACATTGGAAACTTTTCTTGTTGTAATTGAAATAACTGCTGTTGAAGTGTGTCTCTGACTATCTTTCTACTTGCCACTATCAAATCGTCTGGTTTCCACGTTTTCCAAAAGTCGCTCATTGAAGTTTCAGGAATATTCGGTTGTAATCTGATTAATGTTTTAAATTCCTTCAACGTTGCATCAAGTGCTCTATGATCATCAAACACTTCTTCATAATAATCAACAAAATCTTTTAACCATAAATGCGGAGATGGACCAACAAAGGGTGGTGGCTGACCGTGATCGCCGCACATTATCACAGCTGTATTTTTTGTTAGCAGCCAATCCAGGAACAATTTTAATATATCTAACGACACTGTGCATATCTCATCCCAAATTATTTTCCCATGAATATATTTTGTTCCCATTCGATCTGGAGTCCATACGCCACCGCTGTACTTAAAAAAGCTGTGATAAGTACAAGAATTGACTCCTCGTTGTTTTATCTCCCTGGCGAGCCTGTCTGTAGGTGTTAGCACAATCATATCTGAATTTCGAAATAATTCAATCGCTCGAGTTGTCTTACCAGACCCACCCAGTCCGCTCAAATAAACGGTTTTGTGTCTGGTGATTGTATCATACACAGATGGTGCATTCGACATTTCTGATAACTCTGATTTGCAATAATTATCTTTGATAGCAACATCAGCGGATTCACAATATCCATGTAACATCTCCATTTTTATTCTCCACGAGCTCCATGATTCATCATTGCTTGTAAAACGAGCCAGTGATTCTGAATATCTTTTACTTAAGTAAAATGAATCCGTTGCAACTCTCTAACTGCAGCGTTGGGAAATCGATTTATCATTGATAGCAAATTTATAGAAACATAAGCCAGCATCGAAGATCTTAAATGTGCGTATTGAGGTGACTCTCCGCTAATATAACTTACAATTGTGCCTAACTTTCCCCCGTCGGATAAGAGCGCGTCTTCCCGATTACAAAATATATTTCTCGCAGCAGCGTCAGCAATTATAAAATTTAATTCAGCGTCGTCGATAATCAATCGTGAGTGATGTAGTTTATGATGATATGCGCCACCTTGAGTAAATTTACCGCTAGCAAGGATAGGGTCATTTTTGTCACGGATAATTCAAGTATCGGAATCTGCTTGCACAATAAATTTTATTCTGAAAAAATATTTCTGACTTTGATGATTATCAAAGAGATAATCAATAATTGTCTTTGCTTGTGCATCATTCATTGTAGCATCGATAACACCTTCGGTGTCGCGTATAATTTTAAATGACGACCACACGTGAGATGCACCGTCGTCACGGAATTCTTTTTTGGCATTCCTGATAATATCAAACAGATCAGTCAGGGCTCGTCTCCGCGAGTCAGGTGTTAGTCTGTCAAGATCGAATCTAGAATCTTTCCCGGTGCCAATGGCAGATAATCATTCAAACTCCTCCATATTATATTTAAGACAAACATTTAAATAAGAAAATATTATATATAGAATGAACCGGTGCAAGTGGCTTCAAGTTGGGTCCGTAATTCCTTGCAATAAATTCTGCAGAAAAGAATTCTGCGGGAACCATTCCCAAATCGTCCGAAGGGGGAGTTTAGGGCCAATACCATGCCTGCGATGTGGTGTTGGGGTCAGGGGTAAAACACAGTTATGTGCAAGGTGTGGAGGAAAGAGATACCGTGAGCTCAAACGATATTATAAAAAATAAATAACGATGTTGCGCTGAAATGTGAGCGTGATTATATAACTAAGTTTTTAGACAAATTATAAATTAGACAAATACATTATTATATAAATGAGCCAAGAATTTGTCTCACATCCTATTATCGAGAATTATGAAGCGAATCGTGATGGAATAGTCAGAAATTGCAGGTTGAAAAGACCAGTTGGCGCTGTTGATAGTTCTGGTTATCGTAGATTTACTGCTGGAAAAAAGAAGTATCTCTGCCATCGTTTCGTGTTTGAGGTATTAAACGGAGTGATCCAAGACAATCTTGTGATCGATCACATCATTGGTGTCAAAACAGATAATTCTTTATCCAATTTGAGGGTTGTCACACAAAGCCAAAATTGTAGGGCTGGTAATACTGGCCGTAGCAATAAGAGCGCCAAGAAAGTTGTATCCGTGAACTTAGATACGAATGAAAAAATAATATTTCAATCGATGAACTCAGCTGGCAAGTATTTTGATATTTGATGAACAGAAATACTATATGTCGTGCTGTCCTTAGTTACTATACTATAACCTACTGTAAATAGTGTAAATACTATATGTCGTGCTGTCCTTAGTTACTATACTATATCCTACTGTAAATAGTTTAAATACTATATGTTGTGTCGTCCATACTATATCCTACTGTAAATAGTGCAAATACTATATGTTGTGCCGTCCTACTGTAAGCTTGCTAAGATGCGGTGGTATTTTAGAAGCTTTACAAATATAAATACATGTAAATATTATGTATAATAGTGTAAATATTATGTATTATAGTGTAAATACTATATTTTGTGCTGTCCCTATATGAACCTGCTAGCATTTGATAAGCTAGAGACCCAAGGAGATGTGGGTCAATTTTTTTTTAAAATATATAATATTATATATAGGAATTACGTGATTGTTGCTATTAAAAAATTAGAAGAGCGCGGATTTAATATATCACTAAATTCTGAAACAATTATGTCTGATTTTGAATCATTACATGAAGCTAAATGCGCAGGGCGTTATATCCTTCCTGCTCAGTATCGATTTATAAAAAGTATCCAGACTAGTTTATATAAATCGCTGGCTACAGTAGAAGAAGCACAAATGAATTTGTTTCATTGTCTCGTGCAATTGAAAAAATTAGGTTGGAATTAGCTCAAGCGTATGAAATAAAAAAATAATAAATACTCGTGTAAGGAAGTTAAAAAAGTGTATGTCTGCTGATGAAATCAAGGACGAAGTCAAGGATGACGAAATCAAGGGAGTAAATACCTCACCTTGACAAAGTCAAGCATCAAGGAAGTAAATATCTCACTTTGATTAGGATAAGTTAAGTACTTGGAAATGAAATTGCCTTGATAAAATCAAGGAAGTAAAAAAAACGGTATATTTTTTTTACTTGCATCAGCCTTGATTTCATCAAGGAGATAGTAGTTTCCTTAGTCGGTGGGGTTTAATGCAGGAGTGTGCATAATTCAGAATTTGACTCTGTCGCATACAATTGAAATAATATGCTCGCGTCTGAGACTATCTAACTGTTGCTGTATTAGTAAGAAGTCTTCGTCTCCGTATTCGTCAATAATGAATTTAACGTTAATTTCTTCTTGTGCAAATGCAGCCCTAACTGCTTGCTCGAGCGCTTGTTTGTCATACACGAAAACATTTATATTGTGGTACATATAAATCTAATCTAAGATCTAAAAACGCGTATATATTCTAAAATTTAATGCATACTGCAATGTGCGATCACAATATGATCTTTTTTTTAATACTTCCAGTTACGTATCAGTTGATATAAAATCGTCATTACCGTATTCATTTTTTCCGGGGTAACTTTCCCCCCGCTGACAGCTTCATCAAGAAGTTCTTTATTATGTATGAAACATTTTACACAGTGATACATTTATATAATACTTGCTTGATTAATTGTCAGTAAAAAACTATATTATTTTTTTTTTTTTGCTTTTTACTAAATTCGCATGATTTTTACTAGTAAACGCCCTATCAAAATTGAGAAATTGGTCGATTTCTGTGATTTTTGCTAGTAATTACCCTATAAATTTCAGTGAATTTGCCAGCGTTGCAGAAAATATAAAATAAAATTAATTTTTCACTGAAAAATCCCTAGGATTTCACTAGCAGATTAATATGTAGTGTTTCACCTCGAAAATCAAGAAGATTCCCACGCTGATCTGTCAGCGCGAAATTTATTCTGGTCAGCCACGGATTATGACATCGTAGATAGACCGGATTGATCGGCTCTTGCAAAATCAGAAATCCAGGTGGTACATCTTTCGGAGTAAAGGAATAAAGAATAAATCCTTGCTGGACTTGATTTGATACTGTCATGTCCGTGCTGTAACTGCCATCAATGACATCACACACAAGATTGACAGCGACCACTTCAGTTATATTTACGATGCCCGAGGATACATGCCGGCCTTCTTCGGTTGGGCTATTGTTGTGTCTGAGGATAGTTGGCTCCGGTAGTGTTTTTCTGTATTGTGCGAGTATGTCATCAAAGAACTCATTGATTAGATCATTGACAGATTTTCTTAACTCGGGCGCGTTATATCCGGGAAATTAAAATTCGGCAATGTGGCTTCTGTCAGTGAATATGCAGCTAGAAATATTTGCTTATTGTTACTCTTGTCATCAATTATTTCCTGAACTGCTCGCTGATTGAGATATTCCATATCGGATACAAGCTGATTTAACTTTTCAACGTGTTTGATAATTTCTTCGCGTGAACTTTGTGAATCAAAGAGATGTTCTTGAAAATGCTGCCGTAACCTCAGTAGTTGTGTTTGATGTAATTGATTAACTTCTTCAAAACATCTGGTAATATAATCTAGTTTAAAACGAAAGATGAAGGTACCGGCGGAAGGGAATTTATAATATAAACTCCAACTCATATCGTTTCTGACGACAAATGTAAACGTCTTATTCACCGTTATGGTAGTTTTTATGTTAATTAAATCTTGTTTGTAATTTGGAGTAATTTCATGGCATGATTGTGTGTTCGTTGTATAATCAGACTTTATCGGCGTTGGTAGTATTGGTCGTGCCAGTGAAGCAACTTCAGGCCATCCTAACACTCTTCTGATTGAACTATTGTATATATCCACGGCGTAGTCTGGGGTGCTTATTTCGATGGCAGAAGACAGCGGTGGCTCATGAACAGTTGTTGTTATCTTAGATTCTTTTGTTGTGATATTTTTTATTCGACGTTGTAATTCCTCATTGATTTCTTCGATTTGATAAGACCCGGTTGGTAACCCAATGACGTTCCAGTCTGGCGTGCCATCGGGTTTATTTTTATATGCAAACAAGCGAATTATTTGCTGGCAATCCACCAAATGATCTTGATCTGATATTGGGCAAACTGTGATATACTCGTAATTGTGCTAACGCGATCTCGTTTACTGGAATCGCAGTTGGAAAATTAATACTGAATTCTGGTTCAGTTGAGGTTACTGTTATTAAAGAAGTTCGCGCTGGGCTTGTATTTGCGACTATCTGTTGAAGTAATTCCGTCATTATTTATCTTTTGTCGCTTCAAATGACCAGTGTAGTCTTCATACATCTTTGCCATTTGCGGGAATTCGGAATCTGATATTGTTGTATCGTCAACACTGGATGATATCAGCGCCGACAATTTTGAGTAGGCGCTCGTGGCCGCGCTGTTTAACTTTTCATATTCGTGCAATTTTGTTAGCGCACATGAAGATATTTTTTTCGCGATAATATTAGCAACTCCTGCAATTGTCGCTGATGTTGAAATTGTAATTGTGACCGCGATTGCAGTTGTCACTGGTGTTAACGCAGACAATAATACTCCTGTGGATGCAACTAACACTGACACTGAATACACTATTGTGTCTAACATGGTTACACACCGCTTTAATTTTTTACCTTTGCTGTGCATTCGCTCATGGTATTTTTTTTAACTCTGACTGCCATTCGCGTACTTGATCATATCTGTATTGTTGCGCATCCAGTGTAGTCGTTGATGCTGCCTTCATTAATGCCATTTTATTATTTTACGCAGTAACCAATTGAGGCGTTTCAGCTACAAATTCCAAACACCACCAGTAAGATGTTCGGTTCCCTTGTTTAATATGATAGTCACAACCCGGAAAACTTGTTGGTGGAATGTCTCCAGGGATATGTTGTGAAGATTTCAAATTTAGCGGCACTGAATGCAGACAGTCTATACGCTCCAGTGACTGTTGCTGTATATTTGATAGTATTATTTTGTCGAGACCATGTTGCAAATCCAGATGATACCGTGTATACTATGTTGGTGATATGCCCGGTAGTAACTCCAGTGGGGACTTTAATCAAACTGGTTTTGTTAACAATCTCAGGAATCCCAGTTACGATATCCTGCTGTGTTTGTTGATTGTGTCAATGTTGGTCTTGATATCAGAAAGTTTTATGTCGATGACGGGAGGAGTTCCAAAGAACTTATCCGTGGCATCATCGGTTTTTTTAAAGTTTCTTCGAAGTCTTGTAAACGCGTTTACATGAACATCATACTCGGCCCGCAACGTGGTTAGTTTACCGTCAATGGCGTCAACATATTGTTTGTTTGCGGCATCTTCCGGGGATGTTGGATCTCTCAAAACGGTTATTTTGTTGCCGTTCATGCTAAGTTCGCTTGTCATTGTATCACCGGTCTTTTTTACTGCAACTTTCTGCATATCATCTGCCAGCGCCGCAATTGATATCAGCGAATCTCTGATTTTTCCACTGTCAGTGAACACAGGGATGTTACCCGGAGTGGCTCCAATAACCCTACGAATTATTTCATGCCATTTGATATCACTGGTTCTTAGTTTTCCGTGTCGGTCCTGAAAAATAACAACCTCATCTGGGTCTATCCCGGTCAGACTTAAAAGATTAACGATTTCATCCTTGGTTGCATATTTTGATAAATCCACGTCGGCGCGTTTTACTTTTTTGTTGAGGAGAGATCTTCCGTAAGTATCAACCATTATTTGATAGGAAACTGTTTAAATCGACCCGTGGTATACTCGTGCACGCCTTTGTGAGGTGGTTTGGTTGACGCTGATATCGCATCAAGAACATTTAATACTTGCTGGCCACATATCGGAGGATCGGTCAGTGTTTGTGTTGGCAGTGTTGAGTACCAAACTTTCGCGGGGACGTCTTTTGTATATCGGAGAAATTCAACTGGCGGCGCTAACCCATACGAATCAAAATAGATAATTCCACGTGGATGTATCGCGTAAGCAACCCAGTGAGTTCCTGGACCATCACTGTTATCAAGATTAATGATTCCAGTTTCTGGATTATTCGGTTGTTGTGGTAGTTGGTCTCGCATAAAGACGCCTTTGAAATTTTTTATATTTAATTGTTTAACAGCATCGAGCAAATCAAAACTGGACATCGGTGTTAGAACCGTTTTGGGTACCATGATGGTGCAGTTCCTGGAAGTCTTAGCTCGCGTCCCTTTTTTTGTATCCTTTCGCTGTGGCTTTCTTTAGTGCCATTCCAGCAGCGGTTCCAACAGTTCCTAACGCGGCGGCTTTAGCAACAGCTGGGGCATCAGCGGCTATCAACGCTGTTATTGCCGCGAGAAGAGGAAATATACCGCCGGTTTTAATCATGTTCTTCGCCGCGGCTGGAGAAAAATCAAGCTGAGTTCCAGTTTTCGCTTGCTTCGCCTTATTAAAATGGTTAAGTTGCGTTTTAGTTAATGACAGTTTGTTTGGACCACCCATTAAGTGATCATGTTTTAAAGTTATTTTTGTCCTACATGTGTTTGCGTTCTTCGATTGTAGTTTCTTGGCCTGACCAGGAGTCAGAGTGACATTAACGTGACTGTATGACATTATTGTAAATGCGATTGATCTAATTGGTACATGTTTTCTACTGTGCATCAACGACTCTCATTCGGCCGCTAATACCTTCAAGCAGCATTGCTTTGTCGGAAAGTATAACCGCGATTGCTCTGTAATCCCCGTGAACAACTGGCGGACCAGCCACGGTAACTGGTAACTCGCCGACACGATCTCGAAAGTGAATATCAACAACGGACTGCTTGGATAAGTCAAGATGCTCCAGCGAAAAGTAATAAATCGGATACAAGTTTGTGAAATCAAGTTGTGATATTTGTGTGCCAGTATCTATATTTAGGTTACGCTCCAGAAATGTCAACTAGCGATGATATACGCGCGCCACATGGTTATTTGTATAACTCAGTGATATATCTTCGGATGGTTCTTGTTGACCGTTTATTCTCAGCGAAACCTCAGTAACGTCAAGTTTGTCAAATATCATATGGGACTTTAGTTGATTATTTGTCCAGGAAACATCCTGCAGCGCAATAAAGATATGTCGTGGCGCAGAAACTCCCTGTTGTGATGCTATATGCCAAGTAAACACATCCCTGACTCGACTTGAGACGGCGTCTGTGGTCACTGTAAGCCATGACATCAATGATTTACCACCTTGATTCATAAAAGAAAGCAGTCGCGGCTCTTCTGTGACTGATGGAGTTAGCACTGGCATCCACAGCGAAAGTTTTGTTAGTGTTACCATACCAGCATCAGCAGCACCAGCTCCTCGCCAGATCGCATCATTGTCGTGGCCTTTTCTGTGAAGCATAACTGTGTGTTTGGCTCCAAAGATGACCTTTCGGTAATCTCTGCAAAATCCAAAGATGTGATTGAGTGAAATCGCGCATGAGAAATTTCTGGTATCTCCTGACAGCGTTGCTCGACGTGTTGCAAATCCCAAATTGTAAGTCGCGCTAACACCTCGTACAATATCAAAAGCAGCAGCTGGTCTGGCTGCGTACTCAGGGCCATCAGCAATTGGCTGTGGATCAGATGCAGTATTCTGTGGTGTTCGTAACTTCATATACTGAACATGATCAGCGTTGTCGGTGATATCCTTGGCAAACATCATTGATGGACCAGATGACCTTGTAAAGTCGTCCGAATATCTCGCCAGACCAATTATTGTTGTGGCAACATCGAGGTCATTTTGAATTATTTCGATATTTTTTCCATCAATCATGTACGCGGCGCTATCAAACAACGCCATGATTCCATTGTTGACAAAACCAACTCGGTCATTGGCGTCGTAGTTAGTACAATCCGCCTTTGTAAGTCTATCTTCTACTTCAATAAACGCCTCAGATGGCAAGAAATAAGCTCAATACACCCCCGTTGATTTGGATCTTGTGCATCGTAGAAATAAAACTGATGATCTCGCACCGATTTGTCTCGCTCGACCGGCTCATCTATATTGAATGCTGGATCGGATATCAGTTTGAACATTTTATACTACTACATGTGATTTCAAATGGACGATCCCGCTATCAATTTGCTGTAATATTTCGTTGCACGTCGGATTCAAGCTCCGCTAGTTTTTGATTTGCGGCTTGATTTATTATTTTACTAACATCCGCGGGCATGGTTTCGGTGGTTGGTAATTTCATCGGTTTACGTCTCATTAGTCGCGCTATTCTCTCTCTGATTGCCGAGAGTGCTTTGCCAGCAGCGCCAACAATTGCGGGGGGGGGGGAGCTTTTTCACTAACAATATTAATGGCTTTCTTAGATAGTTGTTTTGCAAGTGGACCCAACTTTGGTGCCAATCCTGCAAATAATCGCTGAGCGGTATCGCCAAGTCCGTCTCCGTAAGTTGCTCTATAGATTTGTAATCGTGAGTTTACTGCTCTGATCTGCGCGGTTGTGTGTGTGTGTTATATATGACCATGTTATGCTATTGCCATGTGTCTAATCGCGGTGATCCTAGTCGCGGTGACCTTAGTCACTATCAGTGAGTTCGTCGACGAGTTCTTGATATATGTGAGAATCCATGATACCATGCTGAGATAATCTTCGGCATATATCAGAGGCCTCATTAATTATTTCCGGGGAGTTGTTTCCGGCACGTCTCCCTCCGATGAGAACTTCTAGCCGAGACACATCATTGAAGATATTATCAGGGCAAGGAATTCCATAACCACTGCCAGTAGGTGGTGGTTGTTCTGGTGGCTTCTTTTTGGAAAGAAGAAGTTTACCCATTTTGCTGAACTTTTGAGGAGGTAGTTGAGACCCTGAAGTCACTGGTGAATGTGGCCCTCCCAGATTTATTTTACCCTGTTCAGGAAAAGGTTGCTGATCCAGCGAAGATACCTGCCAGAGAGGTGACGATTGACCAGTATCGGTCGTCTCCTTCTCATACTCCTGAATCTCTTCAAACGTTCGGTCAGCATCCAGTTCAGGATCTGTTGGCGACCGCGACGGAGACACATCTACATGTGGCACTGTTATTGTATCTGATGTTTTCTTGGGTCTTCCTCGTTTTTTTCCCTTTTTCTGTTGCGACGGCTCAGGAAATGAAAGGTCTGCTTCAGGCTGTCGCGTGGGGGAAGGTTGACGTTTTTTGTTTTTTCAGTTTTTTTTTCTTGTGTTATTTTCTGCTGTTCTTGTTTTTCCAGTTCTTTTTGCTCTCGTGCTATTCTCTTCTGTTCTTGTTTCTCTTGTTTTTTTAGTTCTCGTGCTATTCCCTGCTGTTCTTGTTTCTCTTGTCTTTTTAGTTCTTTTTGCTCTTGTGTGAATTGTTTTTGTTCTTCGGTATAACTTTCCATCCCGCTAATATAAAATGGATAGCCAACATCTGCCTTATCTATGATATATTTATCCGTAGCTATTTTGTACAACCAGTCGCCCCAATCCTTTTTTTCCACATTTTTGGCATACTCTGGTTTTAAATATTGATCTCGTCGATGAAAACTTTCGGCAGCAAACCTGCCAAACAGACCACTACTATAGGCATCTGTCGGCCTTAAACCCTCGATTTCTTCTATGCCCGCGGGAGTAAATCTTGATTCGAGATCAACCATTTTTTGCCTGGCAGGTCCGGTTTGCTCTAGCAGCACTTGAATAAGACTTCTTTTTTTCTTCTTCGGGGCACCTAATAGCAGTTAAAACCTTTTCAGTGGCCGCAGTAACAGGCTTAAATAATTCCTTTGCTTCAGTTGAGTATTCAACTTGTGCTTGTTGTTGTAATTGCACATCCTTTTTAAACTTTTCCTTCACCGGGATATATTTTTTAAGTGCTTCTGCTCGCTCCCTAGACAACCTGGCTGTGTAAGATTCTGAGTGTACCATTATTTGGTATAAGTAATTTTTAATTTATATCCTCGAGTCGGGTTAGATACAATTTTCAGCTAGAGAGCAGCAGAGGGGGCAACGACAACAACGCGCAGCAGCAACGGCGACAATGATGACTTCGTCATCGCGTTTACAACAAAGCACCCTCGCGGTTTTATTTCGGCGTTGGTGACGAAGTCACTGAAGTTGTAGGCAGCGCCCCTTCTGGAGGAAACGACAACAGCGCGCGGCGACAATTACGCAAACAATGAAGCGTGGGTTTTATAAAGGGCTTATTTCGGCGTGTGGAGGCTTCTAAAAGTTGTGGGATTCGCCCCCTCTGCTGCTTTCTGATCACAACACAAAGACTTTCTCATTCACATCCTTTACTTCAAACAATAAATATCAGCAACGCCAACATTCAATTCACACAATCAGTACGAAACCTAGGTGTTACTCTGGACAGTACTCTCACATTGCACAAACATGTCATGAACATATGCAAGGCTGCATATCTTGAGCTGAGACACATCAGCTCAGTTCGCAGATATCTTTCAGTTGATGCCACTAAAACACTTGTGTGTTCATTAGTACTTTCAAGACTTGACTATTGTAACTCATTTATGTCTGGTTCATCTCAATATCTACTCCAGAAACATCAAAAAGTTAAAAACACAGCTGCTCGGATCATACTTAGAGTACCACGATCAGAGCACACCTCCCCGCTGCTCTGTACCCTACACTGGCTATCCATTTGATCCACAATCAAACACAACATTTGTTCTCTGTGCTACATTTCACTGTCGGACTTTAGTCCAACATACCTATCTGACCTCACCCATGTGTGCACACCAGCAAGATACTTACGCACCTCTTCTGACAATCGTATACTCATTATTCCCACTATGAAAACAAAGTCATTATGGACAGCGTTCTTTTGCATACCAGGGCCCAGCAACGTGGAATGAATTGCCCACTGAATTTAGACAAAGACACAATGATCACATTCAAGAGGGCTCTCAAAACTCACTTATTTCAACTGCAAGAACAAACTTAAAAACCTAATAATGTTTCCTACCTTAAATATCCTCAGCATGGTTTTTATTTTTTAATGTTTTTCTAATTTCATGTTGTTTGTTTTTGTAATAATATTATTATATTTCTTATCTTATAGGTGTTGTCTAATGTTGTTAAGCGCTTAGAGCTTCTAAAGATTAGGCGCTATACAAAGTCCTCATTATTAGTATTATTACATTATATATATATATATATATATATATATATATATATATATATATATATATATATATATATATATATATATATATATATATATATATATATATATATATATATATATTTGACGGGAAACTCGATAATTTATTTAAGGTGATACGCGAACCAGTAGCCCAGCATATTCTATAAGTTATATTACCAGCGATTTTAAATAATCCCAAAAGTAGTCTAATGTATGAACGATATCTTTAACACACACACACACACACACACACACACACACACTATAATGGTATGGTATTGTGCGCGATGGGTCCAAGTCGGAAATAACACAATTCAAATAATACTGTACCCCAATAATTAATGTAGCCTGTTCACCCTGCAAATTATTCATGCGCTTTTCTAAATGAAATTGTATATAGTTGGGTACAATAAGCTAGAATTGTAAATACTCTTTTTATACCACATAATTTTGCATCAGTGCATTTACCTTACGATTAGTTTTAAGTTACACGTAGAAATAATCCTATTTCAAATTTATCGTTAATGGGCATATATGCTACTTCTAAAACTTTAAACTCTTACTTTCGAGTCAGTGCTTGTAAAAATTCGAAGTTGCTGTACATGCCATGACTTTTTTCTTCCCATGAAATCCACAGAATATGTATATGATGTTGATGTCATATATATATATATATATATATATATATATATATATATATATATATATATATATATATATATATATATATATATCACGCAGATATCATTAAGTTATAAACAAACACAGTTCATCAATCGACAAAGATTTCTTTAAATCTGCACAGAAATAGTTACCGTTCTCTAATCATAGCTATGGCATGCATTTCACATGGGTTATTGACTTATCTAGATTTCATATTCGATATGATTGTGATCAGATTCCTAATGGCCAAAACTGTGTTATTTATGTTGCAATCTAGAAATCGGTATTTTTAACATTCTGTTTTTGTTGTTGTTGGCTTTGATAAAAAAAAATCATGTGTTTTAACACTAGTATTTATACAGAGAGTTGGAAAGACCAAGTATGTCCGTCATGTGCCGATGTTATCACTAGTTTATACAGAGACAGTTGAAACCAAATTGAGGGGGGTAACTCCTTATTTTAATGGTATAAACAAGGAAAGAATTGGGCAGACAAATTTGCCCATTTCATGAACTGGGCAATTTGACAGATTGACTTCATCACTTGACTGAGCTGAATTGGTTAAAAACTTTGCTGAGGAAAAGGCACGCAAAGTGAGATTTTGAATTTTCTTTCTGTCTGCATTTATCCCTCAGCCAAATTTGGTTTCAGGTGTATTAGTATTGAGTGTCTGTTCAGCTGTCCATTATGCTGTTAGTTCATCACTAATGTCTATCTTTATGTTTGTTTATTCTTGTCTTAATTTTGCAAATAAAATAGTATCAAGTAGTGCTTTTTGGGGGTTGTCCAGACATTTGAGCAAAGAGATCTGTGCTCAAATGTTGAAATTTGTTTTAAATTTGTTATATTGTTTATAAATTTTGAAATTAATATTTTCCGGGGTGGGTGGGTGGGGTGGCGCCAGAATCTAACCTTGCCTAGGGCGCCAGATAGTCTGGCGCCGGCCCTGAGTACATCCATCACGTTCCGATGTATCACAAGTCCGATACCCTGCTTTCATCTCTATGTTGCGAACAAATGAAGAATGCTTTTCTTAATGAATTCCATAGAATATAGTGGATGGACCGTAAGGGTCTCAAGACAGATAGTCTTACTAAGCGCTGTTTGGGGTGGGGTAGGCAGGGGTTGGGGGTCTTTTATAAAACAACCTTCCAATCCATATGGAAGATCAAACCTTAAACATTAATTTATATCGCACATGTTTATGATTAAAGACAGGAATATTAAGACAGTTCCCTTGATCCTCTTTTTTCGTCTCCACAGTATTGACAATAAGTGTGTTTAAGTAATGTAATACTTGACTCGTGATACATATGTATGCATTCATCTCAGTCATATGAATAAATGTCCTGGCCAAATATGAATTTCCTGCCACTTTATTTCCTGTCAAAACAAAACTACTAACATATACTTCAGGTCTTTATTTAGAAACAATAAATTAATTTTGTCATCTAAAAGGAAGTATCACTTATTTGTCAGCCCATTTGGTACACTTTAGGTATTTTGCTTAGTCGTTCGTGATAGTATGTATTCCATTCTGTACACACACACACACACACACATGTGTGTGTGTGTGTGTGTGTGCGTGCGTTTTACCTTTGGTACATTTATTATATAGGTAGTACGTTGATTCCATTCGTAATGTAGGTCTAAATATCTGTATATAGTTATGTTTACTATTTGTATTGTACAGGTTAGTAAAGAAAATTGGTAGAAGGATAAAACTTTTGCTCTACCACATCTATTGTGTTCAGTCTGTGTACAAGCATATCCTGATGGAGCATGTTTAGATCCACAAACGCGATTTAGTTTCGCTTCTTTCTTGTCAATATAAATACTATGAGATGTTTGTATTTTTCAACACTGTTGAGGTTCCATTGTCCATATGCGATGAATTCAACAATATCTGGAAACACCTTACTCTGTGCAATGCGAAAATCCTAAAGCAATATGCATCAATTTATTAGTTTAGATTTTTTTCCTCCCACTCCGTGATGTACCTGTCAGTTTCGCCTTTCAGTGTAATAATTCTGTAAATAGTACGGAATATTGTGTACGCTGTTAAATGCTACCATTATGTTTTGCATGCTTGTTAATATTTTAGGTAATTTCGACTTTAACTGTATCCATTCAAACATGATCATGAATATAATTCATTTATCGTTTTCCACTGGATGGCATCTTTGCACAATTAAAATAATTTCCTGTGATGAAAATTACTGTAATAATTGCAGTTCAAAAGCACAAAGTCCTCAACAAGACAACTCTAATAACACATTTTATTTACAAACATTAACACGACTTCCTCATTTGCTGCTGCCTTTGTAAAATTAATATATCGGATTCTTATACAGCTTGCATTCAGGACAGATAGAAACAATCCCAAATTTGAAAGTAAAAATTCCAGTCTAGAATCTAACACTATTTGTCACGCTGTAGACTGGAATACGACTGGCAATAAGTGGAGTGACTATAACTGACATTTGAATACGATTTGAATATTTCAGCAGCTCTAGCATCGGAAAATGTTTTTTTCATGAAAGTTTGAAATGGAATTATTGACATAGTCAAGTTCAACTTATCAAGTCTTGGTTATTTCAAGAAACTAAAAACGGATGATTGTGATAGCTTATTTGAAATTATTTTGCATGAAGTTGGGCATGCAGTAGTGTTTCAAGGTAAGACTGCGACTTGTTGAAGAAAGACAGAAAGACATAAAGAAAGATCTTGTTGAAATAAATGACTAACAATATGGGTGGTAAAGAAATAACTTTGAAATAAAGAAGAAAAAATGAAACAAAAAGGAACAAAAAAGGCACACAAAAAACAACAACAAAAAATAACGATCAACACGCTAATATTTATATAAAATCTTGATAGTAAAAATGTTCCAAATTGCTATGTAAGACAACTTCAGATCAATACTAGCAACAAGCACTATAGAAAACACAACAAAAACGTCCCATTGAAAGAACTGTTGTAAGTCTGGAACTTAATTGAACGAATTATTGCAATATTAGAGAAACTATTGAGAAAATTAAATTTAAGATTTTAGAAAATTACTATTAGGTAAGAGACTAAAACAAATATTCTCAAGAGAAGGGTGTAGCAATTGCAATTTTAGCTATAGCGATAGGAGTGATTATATTAATACTTGGTATGATCATTACAAACTTTTTATATGTTTATTTGTTGGAGGATGAACACGTAACGTTAGGTATGTTTATTAGTTTGTTTGGGTATTATTGAATTATCGAATTTGGTGAATGTGGTTGACGCCTTTCTTCGAAGAACACTGTTGGTGAATAATACTGTTTAGAACGAAATCTATAGCACCTGCAGCTATTAGACTCGCTACAAATGAGTCTTAATTTATGACTTGTTGTCTGTGATGTTTTTAAGTCCTCACATGTCGTCAGCACCTTCGAGCAGTGGATCGTATTTAGGGATCTGACTGTAGGACTGTCGTCGCATGATGCGGTATGTTATGGAGGAACATCAGGATCAAAGTACTTCTTCTGTACATAAATATGCTAATTTTGTCTTAAACTTTTGTCCTCTACAATTTCTGGCACTGCCAGAGTTTGTTTATAAGTTTATATAGTTTACTCAGCAATCGATGCATTGAGATTGATAGTAGAATTTGAACCTAGTTTAAACGACGTTTAAATTTTTTATTTCTTTGAATTGCTACTGCAGAAAAAGATCTTTTTTATATATAACTGTGACACATTTATACAAACGTTTCGCCATTTCTGTTATCTCATCTCATAAAATGTACAGATGAAATAATTTTTTATCGTATATACTACAAATGAACAGACTGCGTAATAAATGCTTTAGTAGCATCTTTAATGCGATGTTGTATGTTTTCCCGAAATGAATCTATAATCAGTCTTCGATGAAATTTGATAAATGTCAAGGATCGAAATAGAGCGTTCCATTTACATTCCACTACTAACAAAATTCGATTCATATTGACTGTTAAACGTATTGCACACGCAGTCAATAATTTTCTAAGGAAGGTACTTTACATATGAAATCTACAAACATGTTTGACTAAATCTGGAAATATGTTGCGTGTTAAAGTAAGGAATACCACAACCGGAGTAATACCATCCATGAAGCCAAATTTAGTTTTTCCAAAATGTCACGCAATGCAATGCTCTCTATTTGCTCATATATTGATCGTTATCAAGTCGTAACGGGTACTGCTAACAAATGTTTTGAACTTTGCTTGTAATATAACTGTTTCGGTAAATGTATAACCCGTTAAATATGTTGGACACATCATTAAGCATATAGTATAAATCTAGGTATAGTGTCACACTAAAATTTGGACAAGGAAAATGAACGCCACTTATTAGTGTTGAGATCTGGCTTACATTAGTTTAGTTATCTTATTAAAGCTTGACAGTTAAAGAAATAGAACGTATACGTCGTTGTCAAGAAGCGTTCTCAAGACGTATACGTCGTTGTCAAGAAGCGTTCTCAAGACGTATACGTAGTTGTCAAGAAGCGTTCTCAAGACGTATACGTTGTTGTCAAGAAGCGTTCTCAAGACGTATACGTCGTTGTCAAGAAGCGTTCTCAAGACGTATACTTCGTTGTCAAGAAGCGTTCTCAAGACGTATACGTCATTGTCAAGAAGCGTTCTCAAGACGTATACGTCGCTGTCAAACGATATATGTCGTTGTCAAGGTTCCGTCATGATGTAATGACATCATGAAACTTTACAATGTGATGACATTAAGTTTGCCTGAAATGTCAATGCGGGTCATAAAAGAAAATTAAGTTATGGGAACAATTGCAAAGGCATATTTTTCCATATGTATTTTTCAATAAAACTTTCTTAAGATAACTAGTACATGGTAGCAGTAATTTATATTATACTCTGATATGGGTATTATATCATCATCTGTCTATTTCATTCTTCCCGTAGCAACTGACAAGTTCATCCGCTTAAACAACTCGTCAGTCCAAAAAGAAGAACATTACCTAAAATTATTCGAAATATATCTCGGCCATTTCCGTCAAGTCGAGGAATAAACGCGGGTGAAGTTGTAGGAATACATATACAGTTGGTGGGTTCATTGGTTGCGATAGAAAAAGCCCAAAATATTCTGACTGTAACTGTGTCCCTTTATGACGCCATCTTGTGCAGTATAACCTAAAGTAGTTTCAAAGATAACGAATTATACCTCGGGATTTTTCCTCGACCGACCTCATGGACAAGGCTGAGGATTTTCCGATTTGCCTATATATTTAACAAACATAGGATTGCACGTCATGACTTTTGCTGACAAATGTTCTTGAGCTCGCATACAACTATTATGATGGCGTTAGTGGTTGATGTGAGATATCTTCCCCACTCCTTAAGGGTTTGATTATTGTAATCTAAGAGATGATCAACACGTTATTATTGTTCAGTAAACAATAAAATAAAATATGAATTAAGGGATGGAATACCAGAGAACTGAGCAGAGATATAGAATAGAATAACACGAGCCATCATATGTAAACAACAACTAATAAATTACATATACAAAATGACTTTTAAATGGTTCGCTTTCTCTCAGAAATGAAATTTCAAAATTATGAGAAATTTGTTGAGCCGTTCTGTTATTGATAAAACAAATTTCATCATATAATCGAGTGACAGGTCGAATTCAGATTGCCAACATGACATCACCACCAGGTGCTTCCGGTCCTTCACAAATCACTGCTGGTGATTGGTCAACGTTTCCCTATCCCCCCCCCCTCTTCGGGTCATCCAATCTTTGCTGCGGACGGCGCTCTCTTTCAAGTGTGGAACTATTTTGATGTTTCCTCCATATAAAAATATTTTATCCAACCTAAATACATGTCAAGATTTTCTTCTCCTGAGATCAACAAATGTTCCCACCCATTTCGTCAAATGTCGTTTATCGAAATTCAGCAGACTAAGCCATTATCATTTGCCTAATGCACAAATCAATGCCATATTAACTGAGTACCATGACATAATTAGCCCTCTCTGGTGACATCATTGTCCCGCTACGCATTACATTTACCAGTTGACTTATCAGCTGACACAAGGTCTACGCCGTGATTCATTTGATAGAATTCACAACTTAATTGCACACAAACTAATGGACTTAACTCCTCTTCTAAGTTATTTTGCTAGTTAGCGATTCACTGATATACATTTCCAGACATAGGGAAAAAATCAATCCTCAGCATAAATGACACAAATCATTTAAGAAAAATAATTTACATATTTACCCAATTTATTTCAAAAGAAATGCATGAAATAATACTACATGACTTATTTTACATACAAATAAATAAATCAAATTTCATTCATATAACGAAGTATTGTATGAGATTCTTTCACAGATGAATCATAAAACATACACTATTATTTCTGAACTCAATGCAAAAATGTAAGCATGAATTTAAAATGAATAAATTCGACAATAATTACAAACTTATATCAGTGAACACATCATATGAAATCGAAACAAAAATTGTGCTTTCCCCAGCTGTAGCTCACTTATCATCAGAGAATTCCTTCCGTCCGTATTAATTTTCATGGGGTCCCCAGACTTTCCCCCTTGGCTGAAAAATTTGGACTGATTAGTTCCATGAGGAAAACTATTTAAAACCACTGAATTCCAGCAGGGAACACAACTCCTCGTTTAACTTAGAAAATCAGGATTACTACGTTACCCGCAAAAAATCAATCCCCTCGAAATCAGAATAGGTCCCTATAGACCGCCTTTATGGTATAACGGTACCAATTGCGCAAGTCCAGGTGGGCGGAGCTTAAGGTGTATGGAACATTGTATTCAGAATTAAAGAACAACACTAGCTGTGATTGGTGCATTATGTAAGAGTTGTACTTTCTGTTTGGCTTAAAAAAATGTTGAGCCTCTTGGCAACATGTGAGTTTGTGTTAATTTCTATCTAGATCATATTTTGTATTTTTTATGATTTTTTTAAAATATGGTACACATGGCTGAAAATGTGCTTGTTGTGACTAGATAACTCTTACCCCTGTCTAGTTCCAGTAGAGTTATCTCTCTTAAATGCAATGGAGTACCTGGTTATGTCATTGTCAAATTGACAATCTAGCATTGTTCTATATGACAGTGTGTGACATGCATGCCCAAGTAGGACAGAAAGTATATTTATTTCACAAAACATTAGCATTGAGGTATATGGAAAAACAATTGGTACCGTGATACCTAAAGGAAAGAATAGCCTCACAGTGTATCCATAGAAACGCATACATGTGGGTGGCATTTATGAACTATACTAGTTTGATGTAGGAAAACAAATGTGTACTGAACAGTTTTGGTCAAATATTGAAAGTTCTTTAAGAATAAAATGTATGAAATCTTCAGAAAATAGCACAAGTTGGCTTTGGATGGGGACTTTTGATAACTATAGCTATGATAGATATAGGCTTGTGTTACCTGATGCCTTTATGTATGTGCTGTTACCTCCTAGATTGGAATGCATGCAACAAAATAAGTTATGTAAACATAATATAATTGATTTTGGCCAAATATTGGCTATTTTACCTGCAAAAGATGAAAAATCATGTGTACAAAAACAGCTATCTTGTTCTTGTAAGGCATGCCATAAACCAGGATAGAGAACACTCTAAGTACACTTGTAGATAGATCACTTGTACCATGTGGGATGTTCTGGCATGAGTAATTTTTAGGTAATTTATTAAGGATATGGTATTTCTTCCCACTTTGATTTGAATTGTCCTGCTCTAATTGTCCTTTTTTTTTTACACTTTCCTGCTTTGAAATTGTTCATGTAGTTAGTTCAGTTCTCTTGCATTCCCTTTTGTTGAAGTAGCAGTGAATACCAACAAACAAGAACAGTTTCCTTAAGTCAGCATTTCCCATTGGCACTTGTATAAGCCCAATTATAATCTACTATTGACTTTCAATTAATCCTATTTCTTTGTGTCAAGCTGCTCTTGTGGAATTTCCATGTTTGGTCCAACATTACAGAATGATAACCATTTTAGTCACACAGTGCGTATTCATTCCATTCAAATCCACACTGTTCTTGAAACTTTGCATCTCATCGCAAGAATCCAAATTGGCATAAGATGATATCTGCATGGTTATGGAAGGCTGCACTCTACATGCTGGCATTGTAGAAAATATGAACTATGTGATATGAAAGAGCTGTGTCATCTTAGAAATTAAAATTACATGACTCTTGAGGTCTCCACTAAATATAGGAGTCTAAATGTTAGGTTCTCACTTTATCAGTAATGTGTTTTGAGATAATTTAATTGCAATGAAGTTAATACAGGTTGTTGATGAACTCATCTATATTACATGGATACTGTATTAGAGGTTACCACACCTTATGTATATCATTCAGTTATCTCCCTTACACCAGTCATAACATTTTAAGGAAATAAAATCTCACATTTTCAGTAACTGGTTATGAAAATAAAGAGAAGATTTGTGAAGTATTATATTAGCCCTCTATCTTGATGCAAATGTAAGTAGAAGCAATTTAATAATTTCTGACAGTAAAGTTTACAAGTTTGAAAACTGATAAGGTATCTTCTGTTTGGATCTGAGATAAGTTTCTCTCTATCTTATGCCAATTATTATTAAATTCTTATGTAGAAGAAATATACTTTATATGTATCTATATTATCTAAATTATTCACCCTTTCATATTAGATGGAAATGAACACAACTTCACTTGAAATTTGGGTACCTGTAAGGGATGTTATAGCACAGTTGCCGTTGGGCTGTCCTTGGACCTGTTGGGCCCTGCCCCATATATTTGTCCAAGGTAAGGTCATCAAACTTTCACTTCTCATTTTCAGCATTGCTGATTTTGCCTCCTTTAATTCCTTTATCATAAGCTACCTCTCCCTTTTAGATAAACACTTTCCTCCTGTTTTTAACTCCATTTGATGTGCTATACTTAGTGTTTATATTTGGCATTTTTCTGTATTTTATTCCCCTAAGTTCACCCCCCAATCCAACATAACCACTTAGAGGCTGTGATTTACTATATTTGGTGACTGATTGGCTTATTGAAACAATTTTGTTCACATTACAAAGGAGGAAAGCTTACTATTTGTGTTACAAAGAGGATGGGTAGGTGGACCTTTGTGTGAGGACTGGTGGTTAGTGACTTCTTGTATCTGCAGATAGTGTAATGTGGTCAAAGCTTATACTTTATAATAAGATTGGGTCATGTCCACCTGTCTCTGATGTTAAGTTCTGCACCTACCAAACAAATATAAATTCCTTTCTTTTAGGTGAATTGTACATTTTGAAATAGGACAGGTACATACTATTTGGTACATTGACCTTTGACCTAGTTATTACATAATATGACATAATGTGATTTATCCCATATCACCTATGTGAAGTTCAATAAGTGCTGATAGGAATAAGATACAAGTCATAGTTGAAAGAATTCATTTTATTTCAAAAGATGATTTTGATGGTGAAGCAAAAGTATGAAAACAATAGTTCAAACAGCTCAATGACATTTCTATACACATTCATATAAGACATAGGTTAGTACCTCATCAAATTGTTTTTCACGAGTGAGACTAAGTATATTTGTTACTTATACAGTCCCGAACTATTTCACAGATTATTGGAAAAATTAAGGTTTGCTATAGGTATAACGGTACCAATTGCGCAAGTCCAGGTGGGCGGAGCTTAAGGTGTATGGAACATTGTATTCAGAATTAAAGAACAACACTAGCTGTGATTGGTGCATTATGTAAGAGTTGTACTTTCTGTTTGGCTTAAAAAAATGTTGAGCCTCTTGGCAACATGTGAGTTTGTGTTAATTTCTATCTAGATCATATTTTGTATTTTTTATGATTTTTTTAAAATATGGTACACATGGCTGAAAATGTGCTTGTTGTGACTAGATAACTCTTACCCCTGTCTAGTTCCAGTAGAGTTATCTCTCTTAAATGCAATGGAGTACCTGGTTATGTCATTGTCAAATTGACAATCTAGCATTGTTCTATATGACAGTGTGTGACATGCATGCCCAAGTAGGACAGAAAGTATATTTATTTCACAAAACATTAGCATTGAGGTATATGGAAAAACAATTGGTACCGTGATACCTAAAGGAAAGAATAGCCTCACAGTGTATCCATAGAAACGCACACATGTGGGTGGCATTTATGAACTATACTAGTTTGATGTAGGAAAACAAATGTGTACTGAACAGTTTTGGTCAAATATTGAAAGTTCTTTAAGAATAAAATGTATGAAATCTTCAGAAAATAGCACAAGTTGGCTTTGGATGGGGACTTTTGATAACTATAGCTATGATAGATATAGGCTTGTGTTACCTGATGCCTTTATGTATGTGCTGTTACCTCCTAGATTGGAATGCATGCAACAAAATAAGTTATGTAAACATAATATAATTGATTTTGGCCAAATATTGGCTATTTTACCTGCAAAAGATGAAAAATCATGTGTACAAAAACAGCTATCTTGTTCTTGTAAGGCATGCATAAACCAGGATAGAGAACACTCTAAATACACTTGTAGATAGATCACTTGTACCATGTGGGATGTTCTGGCATGAGTAATTTTTAGGTAATTTATTAAGGATATGGTATTTCTTCCCACTTTGATTTGAATTGTCCTGCTCTAATTGTCCTTTTTTTTTTTACACTTTCCTGCTTTGAAATTGTTCATGTAGTTAGTTCAGTTCTCTTGCATTCCCTTTTGTTGAAGTAGCAGTGAATACCAACAAACAAGAACAGTTTCCTTAAGTCAGCATTTCCCATTGGCACTTGTATAAGCCCAATTATAATCTACTATTGACTTTCAATTAATCCTATTTCTTTGTGTCAAGCTGCTCTTGTGGAATTTCCATGTTTGGTCCAACATTACAGAATGATAACCATTTTAGTCACACAGTGCGTATTCATTCCATTCAAATCCACACTGTTCTTGAAACTTTGCATCTCATCGCAAGAATCCAAATTGGCATAAGATGATATCTGCATGGTTATGGAAGGCTGCACTCTACATGCTGGCATTGTAGAAAATATGAACTATGTGATATGAAAGAGCTGCGTCATCTTAGAAATTAAAATTACATGACTCTTGAGGTCTCCACTAAATATAGGAGTCTAAATGTTAGGTTCTCACTTTATCAGTAATGTGTTTTGAGATAATTTAATTGCAATGAAGTTAATACAGGTTGTTGATGAACTCGTCTATATTACATGGATACTGTATTAGAGGTTGCCACACCTTATGTATATCATTCAGTTATCTCCCTTACACCAGTCATAACATTTTAAGGAAATAAAATCTCACATTTTCAGTAACTGGTTATGAAAATAAAGAGAAGATTTGTGAAGTATTATATTAGCCCTCTATCTTGATGCAAATGTAAGTAGAAGCAATTTAATAATTTCTGACAGTAAAGTTTACAAGTTTGAAAACTGATAAGGTATCTTCTGTTTGGATCTGAGATAAGTTTCTCTCTATCTTATGCCAATTATTATTAAATTCTTATGTAGAAGAAATATACTTTATAT
Organism: Sinohyriopsis cumingii; assembly: GCA_028554795.2. Taxonomy (NCBI): domain Eukaryota; kingdom Metazoa; phylum Mollusca; class Bivalvia; order Unionida; family Unionidae; genus Sinohyriopsis; species Sinohyriopsis cumingii. The sequence goes on along the minus strand of JAPYKE020000076.1, from coordinate 4,946,664 downwards.
GTATCTATATTATCTAAATTATTCACCCTTTCATATTAGATGGAAATGAACACAACTTCACTTGAAATTTGGGTACCTGTAAGGGATGTTATAGCACAGTTGCCATTGGGCTGTCCTTGGACCTGTTGGGCCCTGCCCCATATATTTGTCCAAGGTAAGGTCATCAAACTTTCACTTCTCATTTTCAGCATTGCTGATTTTGCCTCCTTTAATTCCTTTATCATAAGCTACCTCTCCCTTTTAGATAAACACTTTCCTCCTGTTTTTAACTCCATTTGATGTGCTATACTTAGTGTTTATATTTGGCATTTTTCTGTATTTTATTCCCCTAAGTTCACCCCCCAATCCAACATAACCACTTAGAGGCTGTGATTTACTATATTTGGTGACTGATTGGCTTATTGAAACAATTTTGTTCACATTACAAAGGAGGAAAGCTTACTATTTGTGTTACAAAGAGGATGGGTAGGTGGACCTTTGTGTGAGGACTGGTGGTTAGTGACTTCTTGTATCTGCAGATAGTGTAATGTGATCAAAGCTTATACTTTATAATAAGATTGGGTCATGTCCACCTGTCTCTGATGTTAAGTTCTGCACCTACCAAACAAATATAAATTCCTTTCTTTTAGGTGAATTGTACATTTTGAAATAGGACAGGTACATACTATTTGGTACATTGACCTTTGACCTAGTTATTACATAATATGACATAATGTGATTTATCCCATATCACCTATGTGAAGTTCAATAAGTGCTGATAGGAATAAGATACAAGTCATAGTTGAAAGAATTCATTTTATTTCAAAAGATGATTTTGATGGTGAAGCAAAAGTATGAAAACAATAGTTCAAACAGCTCAATGACATTTCTATACACATTCATATAAGACATAGGTTAGTACCTCATCAAATTGTTTTTCACAAGTGAGACTAAGTATATTTGTTACTTATACAGTCCCGAACTATTTCACAGATTATTGGAAAAATTAAGGTTTGCTATAGGTATAACGGTACCAATTGCGCAAGTCCAGGTGGGCGGAGCTTAAGGTGTATGGAACATTGTATTCAGAATTAAAGAACAACACTAGCTGTGATTGGTGCATTATGTAAGAGTTGTACTTTCTGTTTGGCTTAAAAAATGTTGAGCCTCTTGGCAACATGTGAGTTTGTGTTAATTTCTATCTAGATCATATTTTGTATTTTTTATGATTTTTTTAAAATATGGTACACATGGCTGAAAATGTGCTTGCTGTGACTAGATAACTCTTACCCCTGTCTAGTTCCAGTAGAGTTATCTCTCTTAAATGCAATGGAGTACCTGGTTATGTCATTGTCAAATTGACAATCTAGCATTGTTCTATATCACAGTGTGTGACATGCATGCCCAAGTAGGACAGAAAGTATATTTATTTCACAAAACATTAGCATTGAGGTATATGGAAAAACAATTGGTACCGTGATACCTTATTAACAACGATTCTTTAAAATATAATTTTATGACATTCATTTCAAATGGACACAACGTCCTACAATTCATCCATAGTTTATTTCATGACGGCGGACTCATGTTTATGATGTCAGGTAAGGCAAAGGCGTTAATGTTCGTAGCATCCGATTGTACATAAAAAGTAAGATCCTCTGTGTCTAGCAAGTAAAATGTATTAAAGGGAAGTTTGACAACGGTCTGCTTGATAGTATACATAGATGATGCAGATCCAGATATAAATTCAAGTGTTTGATTAGTTTCATTTTAAAGGCTATAAACAACAAACGAACGTTGTGTCAGGGTTATCTTAACATATAAATTTTAAAATACTGCACAAACATACTCAAATGAATTCGCGTCGGTTATTGTTCTGTCGAAATGAGTCGACGAATATTATAACATATTACCAGAATAATTCAAGACTGATAAATATTATAAAAATGTATTTTTCGTTGTAAATTGAGACCGAATTAGAAATGACACATTCTACAAACGTACAGTTACCGTCGTCGTCTTTGGCTTTCACATCATAATTATTGACAGTGTGATAAGTACATCTACGCGCATCGTACTTTGGTCGAAACGGTGCGACACATGAACTCGGGTTACGGATACACGTATCAATATCTTCCGCAACCCTGAGAGCTGAGAGATATGACCCTTGAATGTAACCGTAATTAAGGCGGTCACCGTAATCCCCGGCAAAGTAGATCTTGTCAACAGGTGCCTGGAGGCCGTTGAAGGTATCCAATGTATATCCAGGTGGCCAATTGGAGTAGGCTCCTCGAAACAGAGGATCCGAGTACCACCTTGGAATGGCGTATGCGACGGGTTGAGGAATTCTGCGGCCACCGTACATAACCATAAGTACAGACAGTAATTCACGTATTATCTCAGTGTCGTTCAACCTCTCTAACCGTCTCACTTCATCACCAATCACAGATACTTGCAGTATTTTGGATCCTGGAAGAGTCTTATCGATATTTTGCCATACATTGAAATAGTTCCTCTTTTCACTGGCGTATAATAAAAACTCGTGATCGTCCCAAAATTTCTCGGCAAACTGAACGTAAATGTGCATTAGAAGAGCCTGTTGAAACTGATTTATCGCCTCCTGTTTCCAAAAAGGTAGGGGTGGAGAAAAACGAACGTCATCATGTTGCAGGACACCTATACTGAAGGTCACAATAACGTAGTCAGCTGAGTAAGTCACGTTGTCTTTGGTGTGTACAACGATGCCTCCATCTTTTTGTTCAATGTCTGTAACTACCTCATTCAAACGCAGCCTTTTGTCTCCATCTTGTAAAAACTCAGTGCGCAAACTTCTTACGATATGCGAGTATCCTCGTCTATCTTTGACTGTTAAGTCGTCTGTTGTGTTGAATTCTTCATACATTTCATAAAGGTAAGCGTGCAAGCCGGATATGGCTTCAGGAACGTAAGCATATGTATAATCTATGTTAAAGAATTCAATTATATCGTCAACAGCAGATCTTGGATGCCATCCTCCCATTAATAACGCACTGCGTGTAGTAAAATCTGGTTTACTTTTGGTTCGAGCCTCTTTTGTGTAACTCTTGAAAAACTTCAAAGCTGGGTCGAAATATTTTTCATAACGTTTTTCGAATTCGTCTGTGACATTCTGTCCCTTGCTATCTCGGACAATGTAGTCCTCATAGTCTGAGGTGACGTATGAGAGATTAAATTTGTTTGCAAGAAGGTGTAATGGATTACTACCGCCACCATGAATCCATGCCGCCCCTACCTCAACAGTGGTGCCACCGATTTTAGATTCCTTCATGCGTCCCCCGACTCGGTTTGACCCCTCCAGAATGATGATATTCATATACCCTTTGTCGTGTAAAGCTTTGGCTGCAGTGATCCCAGCCATTCCTGCCCCAAGAATTAAAAATTTTGGTTCTGTAAAAATAAAATATAGTTTTTGTGGTTTGTGTAGGAAAATATTAAAGAGAAAGATACACACGGATTTCCACACTATTAAATGGTTTCTCGGATTGCTTCTGTTATCGCTGTCTTCTTGTCTTTTATTTTTCTTTAAAATGCGAACACATGGTGTTGAAATAGGTGTTGCTCTAAACAAAATTAATACCAAACCTACCTTGGTAATTTCATCTCTCTCTCTCTCTCTCTCTCTCACACACACACACACACACCCACACACACATGCACACATTTTGTAATAATGTCAAGCAAACATATCAGTTGTGTTTTCTTGATTGTATTTTCTTTTTGTTATAGACTAACGTGTGATGACTAAAATCAAGAATTCAAACTGAACATTTAGTGTTCTGAATTTAGTAGATAGTGTTCTATTTTTTGTGATAATGGCTGTATTATTTAAATCCTGATCTGGGAGGCTTGAAATACCCACGACTCTCTATACCCTCCCCCCGTTTTTGTTTTCTCTCTCTCTCCCACCCAGCCCCCACACACGTCAACATACAGTCACACATACAAACTCTATTATAAGAAACAACAACAACAAAAAACCATTACGTTGTGTTTGTGTAGCGGTTTCTTTCTTTGAAGAAACCGACATCAACTGCAAGCAACATACAGCGAGGACAAAAATGCGTTCTGCCATGAGTCACTTCTATCTGAAATAGTTAAAGATCGTGAAAAAGGCATAGTTGTATGATACGATATAAATTCGTAGACGAAATGAGGAGAAAGAATATCGCACAATAGCAAAAGAAAGACATATCTGAATGCAACCTATTTTAAAAGTATCATCGCTACATCATTCTTTGCGACATCATTATTTGCTACATTAGAGAACTCATGGCTACATCATTATTTGCGACATCATTATTTCCTACATTAGAGAACTCATGGCTACATCATTCTTTGCGATATCATTATTTGCCACATTAGAGAACTCATGGCTACATCATTCTTTGCGACATCATTATTTGCTACATTAGAGAACTCATGGCTACATCATTCTTTGCGACATCATTATTTCCTACATTAGAGAACTCGTGGCTACATCGTTCTAGCGACATCATTATTTGCTACATTAGAGAACTCATGGCTACATCATTCTTTGCGACATCATTATTTGCTACATTAGAGAACTCGTGGCTACATCATTCTTGCGACATCATTATTTGCTACATTAGAGAACTCATGGCTACATCATTCTTTGCGACATCATTATTTGCTACATTAGAGAACTCTTGGCTACATCATTCTCTGCTGCAGCACATCATTCTTTGCTACGACATTTGTAGACGGAGAAGAGTTTAAATCTTCTTTGTGAAATGCAGAAGGTGCATACTTCGAAATTTCAAAGACTTGCACATTACTGTGTCCACATTAAAAAGTCATTGATACATGTAAATAAATATGCATATAGTTTTAAAGACAGAATAAAAACCAAGAAAAGACAACAAAAAAAGTTCATGAAATTCGTCATCTTTCTTTTTCTTCTCCATCATCATTATCATCATCATCATCATCATCATCATCATCATCTTATTATTATTATTATTATTAGTAGTAGTAGTAGTAGTCTTTGTAGTAGTAGCCGTAACATTATGACTTGTTCATAAAGTTCATAAAATCCATTTCGGACTTACTGAGGCAGTTGGATATTGCAAATTCCGTTTGTTTCAAATGGCTAACATTTGTTCTGACTCCTAGTAAACAGCGTGTTTATTACCAGACCGCTGCTGAATGGATTCTCTAATTAGTCTAGTGCATGTTGGGGGGGGGGGTGAAAGAGAGAGATAGGAAGGGAGTAATAAATTTAATATGGATATTATAACGTTGTCTCCTAGGATGTTTTTTTGGTAATATCGTAGGATGACGTACAATTTAAAAATTTTAAATAGATGGATATAGAGCTACTAGCCCCCCATTCAGCAATGCCGACGGTCTAGGTGGTTAATATACAAAAAATAAAATGTGAGGAATAACAATTTAATAACAGATCTAAATAGTCATACAACACTAGTGAATTTCCACAATTTCTCCACTAGGTCGACCTATTTAGTCTGCCAATTTCATCATCTGATGTGCAACGTGAGAGTGTTTCCACCTGTCCCTGCTACTTTACTCATCTGTATTATTTCCTTTTCATTGATTGATACTCCAGTACCCCTTCCGTCCCTCGACTATGTCCTTAACCCTTCCACTTCCTTCACTTCCGTTCTCCAGTCTGCCTCCAAATTTCTGCCTCCGTTATTCTCTCCGGTCCCGTGACCTCTATAACAACTTCTCCCTACTTCGTCACCTTTGAGTGACACTCAGTACAACCTGAACAACTCCAAACAGCACCTAAAGCTTCTCTGTAAATTAAAAGGGACGTATAGTCTAGTCTCCCTTTCGACCTAGACAATCTCACACCCTCATACAACCTTTAATCAGCATAATTGCGATTAAAATCATTAGGTCACGCATACACTCACATCGAAATATACCATACATGCTTGTACGATAGAATAAGGGTAATACTACAACAACGTTATCAACGACTCCTGCTACATAAATCAACAACTTCCGTGATACGAGTACACATTTTTAATTCTCGATATAGTAACTACCAACATCTCAACACTCAGACGCATTCCTTACCTTACACATCATAAGAGGTACACACAAACTTCATATACAAATATGCTGATACTTCACGATATGTTCACAAGGCCGACATGCCTAACTCTGTATAGTTCACAACTATGTACTCAAATTAAAACTTAAAACAAATATAAGTTCTAACATACCTCATTAATAAATGCAGTGGTTCAATACGATGCACGCAGCAGCAAATTACACAATTAATTCCGATCACAAGCTAACAATCTACGTGATTCAGTCTTGTATATTATTATATGCTCATTTTTTCCCCGTTAACTTTACATTGTCAGAATCGTTTAATATTCCCCGATACTGAATGCGCGCGACTATACACATATAGCATTCACGTGAATAAAGGAACTACTTTCTATTGTAAACAAACAATGACGCAGACGCACTTTTGATTTGTAAACAAATCATAGACACTCGCGTAAGAGGCTCTTTACGTTGTGTTTGTTTAAATTTGTTTCTGAATGAACTACAACATGTTTCGTGGACTGCAAAAAAAACCAAGCTGTTTGGCACATTCCGCGTTGACATAAAGTTACGGATTTAGGCGAGCTACATTATATAAAAGACGGAAGATTAGGTCCTTACAAATAACATACAAGTGACAAGGCATATACTGTCTTCTTTATCTGGTGATAAGAATGGCAAAATAAAACATACTTAGAGTTTTACAACCTTAATTTCCTCAAAATGTTTTTTCTTAATTCTGAAAATCCGAGTTACATGAGCCATATCATAGGTTTTCAATCTGGATTACACATTTCGAAATTGTGCTGTAATTTCGATGATAAGTGCAATTGCATCCTCCTTACTGCACTCAAAATGAAATAAGCATTAAATTCCATAGCGTCTTTTTGATAATTGCAATTGAAAGACTTCATATTTTTCCCACGTTATGATTTCAAACATTCAATGACAGAAACAAAAACACATTTGCAGACGCAAACACGCTTTTCCCGCGCCACTTCAATCCGATGTATTTTATGTATAATTTGCACAGATGAATCCAGTCCAAAATCACAAACTTTCGTCGAATCGAAACAAATTACCAAAATATATTCATTCCAGATCAAATGGAAAAGTTGTTGCAATGCGCATTCATTCACAATATGACGGCAAATTTCAATTTTAAATAGACACGCCATTTTCTTTCGAAAGTTATGTCGAGCGCGCGACTAAGTTCAAATTTATATCAGCGGAGTTATGTGCGCATTAATAATGATGTCATTGTGTAATGACAAATCTGCGCTTGTGTATTTAGTTTGGAATACGGCATTCATTCATTTACATTGTTTCTTGTAGTGTATATTGTTTATATTATTAAACCTTAGGTAGAATTAAAAAAATGAACATATAATAAAAAGGTTACTGCATTTGTATGGGAAAATATGAACTCGTTTTGTCAGAAGGATATACTGCACTCACAGTATTCGTGCAGTATTCCATCCCAAAACTCGTTCATATTTTCCCATACAAATGCAGTAACCTATAACTATTAATTTCTCGACAGAACATTACGATAGGTAAATAACTCAAATACGTAGGTGAGATTAACTTTAATAAAGGTAACTTCTACATACCAAAATAGTTCTAGTAATCAATTTCTACATACTACGCACAAACGTACAACATTCCGTTACTGATGTTCAACAAATTCTGGCGAAGAATTCGTACCATTAAGATGCTTTTCAAGTCTGAATTCCCGCCCTCCCTTTTACGAATGACGAACATTCGGAATACGCCTGTTACAATTCACTCTCTAACTTACTAGACCTCTGCGTTGGTCAACATCCTGGCGAGTACTAAAGTGATCGTAAAATGACCTGTAGAATAAGGGTCTGTTTCGGACAGGTGCCCCGCCCATATTTCTATAACTCAGCCCTGATTTAATACTGGGGTCTCTCTGAACTGCAGTCTTCCTAGTTTCTCACGCGCATGTCAAATTTCTTTCTCTCACGGCTTCGGTGTGAATAAACAACCATTTCCGGTTTAACCAGTTACTTCGTCCCTTTGAAGATAGCCACCCCTTTGCTCCCTCCAGTGTCGATTCAAGCCACAGTCTTGCGTAACAAAGGTCAGTCCCCAATGTTGTAGCAACATTCTCCACCCCAGGTAAGTTGTGTCCATGAGGGCAGATATTGTGTATCAAAATAATTTACGCACGAGCCGGTGGTGTTTTACAACTTAGATGATCCTATTTAGAAATATTTTTAGTTGTCTTTTGTTTATTGTTTATTAAATTTTGCGCAAGTATCACTTAAGTGATATGGATGACATGCATTGTTAATATTGTTTATATTTAGACTACGCTTTCTATTTCCTTTTCTTCAAAATAACATACATTACTGAAAATATATCTCTTGTAACAGGATAACTCTTACCCCAGTCAACCAACAGAGTTATCTCTCTTATTTGTTGCTGAGTACATGGTTCTTTCCTCGTCAAATTGAAAATCTAAAAATATACTCTATGACAGGCATGCTTAAGAAGGTAGAGAGTAAGTTAACTTCACGAAAAAGTAACGTACATGTGATACATACAAATAGCCTCAGATTTACAGCGTATTCATAGGTAGGTATCATTTATAAACCTTATAAGTGTGATTTAATATTACGAAATTAAAATGAGCATTTATGTTCATATGTTTGCAGACTTTTAAAGAGAAAAATATATATAAGCTTCAGAAAATAACATAGGGGTCGTTGATAAAGACTGTTATGGCAGAAAGCGAAATGTATGGCATGAAGTCCGAGGTACCTGCTGGTGATGAAGGATGAGTGAGCTATCGAATTGTTGTTCCAAAGTCATATCGACAGGAAGATTTTAGTCGAGCCATTTAGGACTTATCAGATCGTGACTCACGTGTGATCGCCGAAAATGAAAAGTGCTGTATCTAAATACTCTAGATCTTGTCAAACTTGTCAAATGGTATTTATTAGAATAATGGTAAACTGTATCGTTCCTTTGCCTAAGTCCCGTTCAGGCAATCAATACAGGCTGACCAAAATGTGTGCATTAGCAGCAGAGGGGGCGAATCGGACATTTGGCCCAAACGTCATTTGGGTTAATTAATACCTTCTGCACTCAGCGGATCCGGCGTCGTCAGCGCCTGGTAAAAAAAAAAAACGACGTCGTCGTCGGGGGGGGGGGGGGCAAATCGAACGTCATTTAGTTTAATATACTTTCTGCACTCAGCGATCCAGTGTCGTCAGCGTCGGGTAAAAAAGCGCGACGACCGCGTTGATGTCATTGCCCCCTCTGCTGCTAGGAGTTACAATGAAAATTATTTACAACTAACCGAATATTTGGTCAAGTCCGATACGATATCGTGTCCGAGGATCATGTAAATTTATCGTTACAAATCCATGTGGGGTCGACTGAGCATGACTAAAAAAGTTTCGAAAAACATTAAAGTCCATGTCACCGCCGCACCATGTCTGCCAAATATTTCGTAGCGTGTGTGTATCAACGCCGTTGAACACAGCAAGAATATTACAGTTATCTCTGATTACTTTTGGAATCTGAGTGTATCGTTGAGTGACATATATCACGTCAGTGTTTTTATGCCTGCCTCTGGAAAATATCCTAGCTGGGCTTTTTTGATTGTCTAACATAACATCATCGTACACGACTAAATTGTTAACGTCGCCATCAATATCATCAATACCTGGTGCATCATTGATATCTGTAATAAACTCAATAACATTTTTTTCAGTGATCGCTGATGCATTCTCGTTAAAATCTTTCAACACATCGTAGCATCGTTGATCATCTACGCTAGGGGCGATTAAATACAACTTATCCCACTTCATCCATCTCATTATTAAATTAAGTAACAATTGCGTCTTGCCGGATCCAGATGATCCGATGATAATCATCCGGATCGAGTTTGGTAACGCTGCAACATGCTTAACTGGTTCTCTTGTTTTAGTCGCCGAAAAATCAATTATATTCATGTCTCTATACATAAATTATGGATCTATATTGTGTGAAGTGTAGAGTGCGTACTGGCACAAATGATATGACAACCGTTACAACAAGAAATAACAGATCGGCACTTACTGATAAGTGTGTACAATGCGGTATAAAGAAATTTAGATTTATTTCTATTAGACCCGGGGATGTTTTAAAAAAAAGCGAGGAGGTGATATTGCAGCCAAGTTATCAAAACTCCCCGGAACACCGTGGGCAAAGTATCCAGGAGAAAAGCACCTCCCAGGATATAGCTACTGTGGCCCCGGAACACGATTAGATATCAGACTCGATGATCAAAATCAACCCAAACCCGGTGAGTATCCAATAAACGCTATCGATAAGGCGTGTCATGCTCATGATGTTGCTTACAAAAGTAGCGATCTGCAACAGCGTCATATCGCGGATGTAAAATTAATTCACGCGTTAAATGCTATTCCTGATAAATCCTTCAAAGAAAAATTGGCCTCATGGTTGGTAAAATCGGCTATGAAAGGTAAATTAATGATGGGCGCTGGTAATTAATAACAACATGGAATCCATCTATTATTCTCCGAGAGGATACTGGAAGGGGAAGGCCGCAATTGGTAAGCTTGCAAGCGCTGCAAAAGTAACGAGGGCCACTGCGGCTAATTGGTTATCCAAACAGGCTATATGGCAAATTTATCTACCACCGCCTAAACAAATCAACTTCTCGCGCTTTGATGTCAGCGTACCTAATGAAGTTCATCAGGCTGATATACTATTTCTGCCGCATGACAACGGTTACAAATACGCGCTAACCGTAGTTGATGTTGCGAGTCGATACAAACAAGCGGAACTGTTAAAAACAAAGTCAGCAACTGAAGTAGCCGATGCGTTTGAGCGGATTTATCGAAGAGGTCCTCTGCGCTGGCCAAATCTATTACAAGTTGATCCTGGTAGTGAATTTCGCGGCGCTGTTTTATCAGCGTTGAAACATCATAGCGTCGCGATACGACGAGGTCATACTGCGCTACATCGTGATCAGGCAATTGTTGAATGATTCAGTCGGACTCTTGCTGAACGGTTATTTGGATATCAATACGCAAAAGAATTCATCCAAGAAAAACGATCTCGTGAATGGGTCAAAAGGTTGTCAGGCGTAATTGCAGCGTTAAATAACGAGATTACCCGAGCAATCAACATGAAGCCCAGCGACGCGATTAAAAAAAAGTATATACCCAAAAGATCAAAAATAGATAGCGTTTCCAAGCCGATTCTCGGCGATGTCACTGTTAGATATCTATATGAACCAGGAGAGCTTGAAGGCGGTAAAAAAAGAGCTACTGATCCTATCTGGAGTGTTACCACACATAACATATCAACGATAACACGATCAACTGATAGACCACCGATCTATAGACTGGATTCAACTGCCCCACAGCGGGGGTTTACACGCAAGCAACTACAAGTGATACCTGACGATACTCAATTACCCCCGCGTGGTCTTAACTAGCGCCGTTGCGTCTATTGCACTCAAGACAGGTCAACCTCACATTGTTTTTGACATGACCGAGACTGTTATCGATCCTGTCCACGGTAAATTGGCGAGCGTCTTTATCCGAATAACGCCAGCGCATTATGCAATTACAACTCGCGCAGTGATTATTCTGTTGTTGTCGTAACGCAATTATTAATTCGGCATCAATATCAAAACGCCGCTGTTTTTTTTTCTCCTGTTGGCGGTAACCCGAGAGTTTTCTATCAATGACGCTTGCATCGATGATGTCGTTGTCACTGGCTTCGTCAATAACAATTCTTCGAAGCTGATTTATCCTCCGTACTCTGGACATTGCAAGATAGACTAGATTTGACCATTCGATGCGATTATCAACCATCCAAACAATTGTATCCGTGATAGTCAATCCCTGCGAGGAATGTATTGTTGTTGCATATCCTAGCGTCCACGGGGATTTATCAGCACGTAGCGCGTCCTCGACGACGCTGATATCAACGAGCACGATATCATTCAGCACAAGAATTTGTTTTTCTGTCCGTCCTGGAATTTCAACTTCAATGTTCTGCCGCCGTGTATCCGCGGGTCTATAACATAACGGCACTGGGCGCGTTGGAAACTTTTCCTTATGCAACGTAAACAACTTTTGCTGAAGTGTGTCTCTGACTATCTTTCTACTCGCTACAATCAAATCGTTTGGTCTCCATGTTTTCCAAAATTCATTCATTGGAGTTTCCGGAATCACCTCGCGGATTATTTCACATTGAATTCTGTCCGGCTGTAATCTGATTAATTTCTTAACCTCGCGCAGTTGTTCATCAAGTGCTCGGTAATCAGTATCGGTTTCTTCATAATAGTCCACAAAACCCTTTAACCAATCATGTGGACCCTCGCCGACAAATGGTGGTGGTTGGCCATGATCTCCGCACATTATCACCGCTGTATTCGCGCGCAGCAACCACTCAAGAAACATTTGTAAAACATCTAACGAAACAGTACATATCTCATCCCAAATGATAACCTCAGGAATAAATTCTTCACCCATTCGATCAGGAGTCCACTCACCGCCGCTGTATCGAAAAAAGCTGTGATAAGTAACGGCGTCAACATTTCGTTGTTTTATCTCTCGCGCTAGTCTATGGGTTGGTGTAAGCACGATTATACTTGCCCGCGTTCGAAATAATTCAATTGCCCGAGTCGTCTTTCCTGACCCGCCACAGCCGCTTAAATAAACTGTTTTGTATCTACAAATTGGATCAGAACACGGTGGTGCATTAGACCATTCTGATAGATTATCACCGCGTAAGTAGTTGTTCTCAACGGTGACATCTGCTGATGGTGAATAATCGCGTCGTATTTCATTTTTCATTCTCCATGTACCCCAACTCTCGTCCGGATTAGTAAGCACAGCTACGTTGCTTTTATACTTTACGTCAATATAAAATGAATCAATCGCAACTCTAATTGCGGTGTCGGGAAATCTATTTAACATTGAAAATAAATTTATGCAAGCATAACCCAGCATAGATGCCCTCAAATGCGGGTATGCTGGGCTGTCTCCATCGCTGTAAGTAACAACTGTACCCAACCTTGTTCCATTGGACAAGAAAGCTGTTTTGCAGTTCACGTATCTATTTTTCGCCACTGCGTCCTTGATTACGAAATCATATTCTGCGTCATCTATAATCAGCCGTGAGCAATATCGTTTGTAGTCGCAGTTTTTTCCACCTTGTGTGAACTTACCAATTATTCTTCTACCGAGATCTTTTGCCTCGCGGTTTCGTTGGTTGAATATCTTTTTGGACCATTCGATGATATATTCCTTGTCGGCATCAATCTGTTTTCTGGATTCGTCAATTATACTATCTAGACGCTCGGGTTCTGGTAACCAGACTTCAGTCTGCGCCCGATATGATATAATCGCGTCGCTGACAATCAACGAAACTAGCATTTTACAATCAATCATATACCGTAGCAGCGCTATTGGCAGCCACTTCTTTTCAGACATGTGTCTACCGATCCAAATATAGCAACAGCGATGAAGTCCTGCCGCGAATTCAAATGATACTATGCGAGCGAATCCGGTTAAATCAAAATCAGGCAGTGGTCCATTAATAGCAACACGAGTCATTTCATGTCTGGGGTGTCCAAATCGTTTGAAATACTCAGCGGCGGATCCATACCCAAGAAAACTCGCTGGATAACAGGCAACCATATCAACGGAAATCATAGCGTCGCGGTTGTATCTAGTGTTCCATAATCCACCGTGATAGTATTCCAAACAACTGGATTGTACATCCGGTAGAAATTCCTTGCGTGTTGGTCTCCACGCATTTTTCCTTGCTGCAACATGAGCCGCAACCGATGGAATTGTAAAACAATTTGTTAGCAGTTGTTCATCATGCTCTTCAAATTCCATGGCGGTTTTTTTCATCTTGTTGTGAAACGCTTCAGTGCGATATAATTCACCGTTTGGTCTTACAAACTGATCAAAGGTATCCGCATCGTTTTCAGCGCTGCGAAGTAACCACACTGATACAGGGTCGTTTTTACACAAGTAGGCAATAGCATCAAATAGTTTCCTCTCCGCGAGAAAACCATCCTTGGAGAATTGTTCTCCCAGGAATTCTTCAGGTATATACTTTACTGTTCTATCCCGTGGAAATATTGTGACCGCGGGCGTCCATGCGTGTTCGTTATGATCAATAATTTTGATTGGGGCTCCCTTTGATTTATACTTTGATTCGTATAATACTTCACCGGTTATTGTTGTAACGGTTATTGGAAATCTCAACGACGTTTCTAATCTCGCTATGTCGCTGATGGTTGCTCCTCGCTCGCGCACTGTCTCCCCCCATTGGTTGATTTTGCTACGTCGTAAATTAGTCAATTTGTTTCCTCGACACGTATTTGTAAAATGCTCCATTATTCGTTCTGCTACACAATTTACCCCCGTTGACTGTTTCATCGGCGCTAGTTTTCCGATATCAGGTTTCTTATTTAACGGGTATATTCCATAAACAACTGCTGTTTCAGGATACGCTCGTTCATAGTATGGTTTGTCAATTCCGGTTAACAACCCCGGCTTGGAGTCGCGGCTAACAATCACTGTTTTCTTGTCGCTGAGAATTGGTTCGAATTTATCTCGTATAATCCAATTTCCTGATTCCATCCGGACAATGAATTTCACTCTAAAGAAATACTTTTTACCGTCAAGTTGTGATATTATCGTTGCTGCGCGTTTGTCGTTCATGGTAGCATCAACAACGCCATCAATTCGAAATGTTGACCAACTATGAGATGCACCATCACGCTTGAATTCATTGATACAATCACGGATTTTATTTAACAGGGTTCTATCGTTTATTGCCGTTTTTGGTGCGTCTTTGAGGACTCTATCGAGATTGAACTTAATATTTTTCCAGGGCTTAATTGCTGCTAATCTCTTGAACTCCTCCATATTATAATTAAAACAAGTATTTAAATGAAAGAATATAGTATAATGAATCACTGCAAATGGTTGATGATTGGGTCGACAACCCCGTGCAATAAATCATGTAGAGGTGAATTTTGTGGATATCATTTACAAAGCGTTCGTAATGGTTCTCTTGGCCCCCTCCCGTGCTTGGTTTGCCACCTTGGTGTAAGAGGAAAATCGCAGTTGTGTATCAATTGTGGCGGAAAGCGATACAGAGAGTTAAAACGTTATTACGACAAGCGAATAAAAAACTCCGTAATTGACCCCAACAACGACAGGATTATAAAAACCCCTCAGGACTACATTGAAAGGCTTATAATTAAACCAAATAATGAATTAGACAAGTAGTATTATTGTACAAATGAACCAAGAATTTCTACCTCACCCTGTGCTCGTTAATTATGAAGCATCTCGTGACGGCGTTGTTAGACATCGTATTCTGAAAAAGCCAGTTGGTACTGTAAATAATCAGGGGTATTTGATAGCTGGTGCCGGAAAGAAGAAATATCTTGTTCACAGGGTGGTATATGAAATATTTAAGGGACCAATCGAGGATGGTTTCGTTATTGATCACATTGATTCTGATTGTCTAAATAATTCTCTTACGAACCTGCAATCCATTACTCAAAGTCAGAATAACAAAAAAGGTAAAACAGGGAAACGCGCAAAAAAAGCAAAGAGTGTCAAATCGTTTGATACAATAACGCACGAAGAAAAAATATTTCAGTCAATGAATGAAGCCGGTAAATACTTTGACATTTGTAGAACCTCAATACGATTTGTTGCAGAAGGAATACAAAATTCAGCGATCTCAAAAAAGACCGGACACAGAATTCGATTTTCATATGTAACATCAAGGGGAATAACTCGTGATGGTATGTCACCGACAGTGTGAACGCTACAATCTATTACAATTAATAAATTGTCTGTTTTAAAGAAAACTGATGGAATAAATTGTCTTTACAAACAACTGTAATATTCTGTTTTATGTTTCATCGAAGTATTTAGTGTTGTTTAAACGCTATTGATAGCGTTTTTTAAGTAATTTAACGAAATACAATAACACACCTTGTGACTGACGCGGTCGTATTAGTCACCTTATATAGCAAGTCGTCTGTATAAAGCCTGGGGCTTTAAGCGAAGCCCAACCGACCAATCAAAAACAATCACATACCGTTAACACGGAAGTGTGGTTGGTCTTTTTTCAATCATACAACCGAGGTTAATTTTATAGGTTGTTTTTGATTGGTCGGTTGGGGGCCCCGTCGTTATGTGTTTATGCCGTCTGTGCCGTCCCATTACCCTTTGGACTTACTTGGATACGGTGGTAACCAAGGAGTTCCGAAGTCTGTCTTGTATTGTCACCTTCCAAAGCATATCCTCTGGGAGGCCTAACACGGTGTTTGCCGAGTTAGACTTCCCTATGGGGATCTAATGTTTCGGGTGTCTTCGGGCTTTGCTTGAATGCGGTGGCAATCAAGGAGTTCCAAAGATATATTGTCGTATATGTCAATATATGTAACCGATGGGCTCCTCTGACGTCAAAAGGCGCCAGCGGGGTTGCCAAACGGTATTGGTGCCGTCCCTTAATTAAGTACATCACTTAATTAAGTACATCACTCTCTGTTAACACGAAGATGCGGTGGCAACTTCATGTTATACGAGTCCATCAATCACGCACATATTTCTCTAGGCAGTAAAGATGTTAACAGCACCTTTATGTGCCTAGAGTTCATTTTGTAAAAACATTTTTTTTTTATATTAGAAATAAGATGTTTATAAGAATATGAATATCGAAGACATCAATAATATATTAACCGAGATTTCAAAATTGAAAAATCAAGGAATTGAATTATCTGATAGTCTTAACAGTGAAAGAATATTATCCGATTATGAAATTATTAACGAACAATCGAAACGGGGGCGTTTTACCCTGGCCCGCGAGTACGCTCTTGTAAAACGATTACAACATACGATTAATGAGAACCTGTACCGCAATGACGTAAATGCATTCATTGGGTTATTCACTGCCGTTGAAACAATACGAAAAAAACTCGGGCGGCTTTATGAACGACGGCGGGAGATTTCTGTTAAGATTAAAAACATTAGGAAGATTATAGACGAAAACTCCGTGGAGCCCCCAATTTAATGGCATACCTGTTCACGTAGCGTACGGAAGTGAATTTTTACGTTGTATACATTCCCCCCCCCCCCCGATAGGTCGTGGTAACGTTTTAATTACAATAGTCCTGTAATACTAAAATAGTAAGACGATTGCGTCTGACGCGACAGGTGTTCGGGTATATTCCTGCCACAGGATTGAAAATTGATGACTCGGCGGGAAATTAGAAATTGCGGAGCAATTTGCAATAATGGTAGGTGAATCACTTACTACTCGGCTAGCCAGAGAGCGGCTAGCAGCGCTTAAAAAGTTCATACCGTTACGAGACAGGGTCCGAAAACAACTTCAAACGCGGCAACAACTACAAACTGATTTTGCTGTTGGAAGCGAACAACTCTTTGCCCCGGTAAAAAGCGCAACTGTGCCCGTCCTCGGTGCGCTTGAAAAGATAGCAGCTCAGACCGAACAAACAAAAAAGTCTCTGGAAACACTTCCTGCGGAAATAGCAGTCGCTACAACATACCAACGGCGGCGAAGACCACCACCACTCGCTATAACAGACCCACAAGAACCTTATGTTACAATGGCTGATGAAGAAGAACTAGGCGCTACTGCAAGAGCACCAGAAGAAGAAATACCGGAAGAAATACAAGAACAAGAAAAGATAAGGGCGGGGAATATACCCCGTAATGTACTTACAAAGTCCGCAATAGATCAAATTAGAGCCTTCGACAGCGATGAAGAATTGATTGATTTTACTGCTACAAATTTTGCTAAGGGTACACGAGAGAAATATATCAAAAGCGGTTACGAGAAAAATATAAAGTCCTTAAAGGATTGGACAAGAATAGTGTATTTAGCAAGTAAATATAAAAATGTACTACCACCGCGTGATGATAATTATGTAATATTCCACGAGAATGTTGAAAGTAAAAAACCAAAAAGAGGGAAAGGATACTCTGTTGGAAACTTTTCTGGTAAAAAAATCCTACGGTTTTTCAAACGCTAGTGTTACTTGTCCTGGTAATGTTCTCAGTGATATATCACGGCTGGAAGTACTAATCGGAGGAAAACGAGCCGGAAATAACTCTACGGAAATAATCAATGAGGCCGCTGATATTTGCAGGCGTTTATTTGCAGGCGGTATCATGGACATTAATGTATATCGAACGTTCATAGACGAACTTGTGGATGATTGACCAATCAATCACTAATTGGAAAACTGGTGTTTTTATAATAAAGATGATCATACACTACAACCATGATAAACCAGTCAGCGTCTACGTGGTAAACTCACGATTGCCTGTATACCGCGCGTGGTACGGAGATGGTCTCTGTAGCACCATTGCGGGGTTATTTACAAGAATGGCTCCAAAAGTGGCGCCGTTAGCTAAACAATTATCTATGAAAGCCATTGATGTTATTCGTGATAAGGGAATCAGCGCTATTGGAGATGTTGCCGGAAAGGCGTTTTCTGCAGCAAAGGACAAACTAATGTCGTTGGTGAGAAGAAAAAAACAAACGCCGCTGCGTTCTACAACAGTGATGCCAGCAAATGTCAGCAGGGTAATAAATAACGCGGTGAAAAAAAAACTAGCGTCGATGGCTTCGCCATTGGCGACTCAGTCGTTGGCGACTCCGCCATTGATGGCTTCGCCATTGATGGCTTCGCCATTGATGGTTTCGCCATTGATGGCAACGACGGAGTCATCGTCCACTGATGCAACAACCAACGCGATCATGAACGCGATAGCGGGAAGTGGTCTTAAACCGAAACGAAGACGACGCTGAAAATCGTAGATTAGTTTGCAATTGAAAACATCAACATGATAAATAATAAAATGTTTGCGCGAACCGCTGATCCCGCGTTTGATATGGATGCCCCAGTGCGCAAGGATGATTCTGTCCGTGATTATCAATTTTATTCCTATCAACCACCACAAGCCAACCTACGATGGCGAATTGAACTTCACGTCCATGATACCAGTAAATACTTTTTGCCGTGTGAAGCGTTTATCGAAATCGAGGGAGAACTCGTGACAAATGTTGCCGCTAATACACCATACGCAGATGACCCTCGTGTTCGAGTTGGCTTCGTCAACAACGGTATCATGGCGTTATTTGAGAGTGCCAGATATCTTATTGACGGGCGAGAAATTGAATCAATAGAACGCGAGGTTGATGTTGCAACGACGATAATTGGGCTATCAAGATATTCCGATGATTATACAAGATCGGCGGGCCCATCTATGATGTTCGCAAAGGACGTTACTGATAACGCTGACCATCTTCAGTACATTAACGTGCTGACGGGAAGAGATAACGCAGTTGACCCACAAGCTGAAGCAGCTAATCCAGACCGCAGAGCAAGACCAGGCGCTGATTTCACTATTATAAAAAGTATTAACGGTAATTACAATCTAGGATTTGCAACACGAGTAGGGATGTTGCAAGGACCACGCCGACATTTTTCATGCGCGATTCCACTCCATCACATATTTGGATTCTGTAGAAATGTCAGAAAAGTTATCTATGGGGCTAAGCATACAGTAGCACTCGTGCGAAGGGGCGATGATGACAATGCAATATGGCGTGCTGCTGGCGTCGTCGACGGTAAAGTCGTTTTAACTAAAATAGCATTGTGGATGCCGGTGTTGACTCCATCAGTTACCACGGAAGCACGATTGTTATCATTTATGGAACAGGGGGGAAAATCATTATTGAGTTGGCTAACAACAACGACTGATGCTAAAGAGGATAATGTCGCTGATACATTTACATGGCACCTGGCATCAAAACAAGGCGTTTCAGCTCCACGTCATATATTTATAGCGCTACAGAATAGGGATCGATTGGGTAATCAAGAACGCAGCCATATGATATTTGATCGATTAGGAGTCAGGGAGGTTTCGCTGAGAATAAACGGACAACAGGAACCATCCGAGGATATACAGCTTGATTACGACAACAACCATATCGCACGTGTGTACCATCGTATATTGTCATATATGGGTCGTGATCAAAACGTCGACACTGGTTTGCAAATATCACAACTTGATTTTAAAAACCTGTATCCGATTTATTATTTTTCGTTGGAACATCTTGATTTAACGAGACAATCCGTCGTTGATATACACTTCCGAGCTCGTATAGCCCCGGGTGGTGTTAATTATAGAGTGGTTGCTGTCATTCTCAGCGATAAATCAATGCTGTTGGAAGGTGTTGGTGGACGAATGAGAATCGTTGATGCACCAGTGGAAAATATGTAATTAAAAACATAAATGTTTTACAATAAAAATGTCGTATAGTGTTGTCAGTGCAGAGTTAACCGATGGTCAAGTCAAGAAATTACAAAGTCCGCTAAACAATGTGGAACCACAATAACGTTAAAGCCGTCACAGATGACTGGTGGCAAGCATAAAATATCATTGACGACACGTCAAATAAAACATTTCAATGATGCAATGAGGAATAAAAAGGGTGTTCAAATAGATTTTTCAGCCGCAGCAATCAAAAACATGGAAAAGACCGGTGGGATATTTCCGCTGTTAGCTGCGATTCCAGCGTTGATTGCCGCGGCGGCCCCAGCAGTGGCGAAGGCGGCGGCGTTGGGGGGCCGTTGGTACCGCGGCGGGAATGGCATTGAAGAAGGCAACCGGGAGAGGCTATAAAAAAAAGAAACGAGGACGATCCGTAGCCGGAAAGGGTCTAAGACTACCGGGAACCCCGTATTCATGGTATTCGGGAAAGGGTCTAAGACTACCGGGAACCGTTTATTAACGCAAGAGTCTATGGTTCCGTTATCCAATTTTGATTTAATAGATGCCGCCGACGCGTTAGGATAAAAAACTTCAGAGGTGTTTTTATGAGGGATCAATTACCGACAAAACCAAGGAATATTGAAACCGGTATAATTAACCTCGAAAAATCCTCCGGAGCGGGAACTCATTGGGTTGCATACGCGATTGATCCGCGTGCGATCGTCTATTTTGATTCATACGGGTTAGCCCCGCCAAACGAGTTCATGCGGTATATCCGGGCGTGTTCAGGCCCGGTTTTTTATTCCACGCTGCCAACACAGCAATTAAGTGACCCACCGATATGTGGCCGTGAGGTATTGAACGTACTCGCGGCGATTTCATCATCGCGGAAACCACCTCATGTGGTTGTAAACGAATACACTAGTGGGAAATTTAGAGACAATTACATTAGATAACAATGATTGATATCTGGGGACGACCTATTTCGGCGCTGAAAGAACCCATAACGTCCGCCACCGATGTAAAAAAACTAATTGCGGATGAAATCGCTGAGACGTTGAACCTAACAAGTGTTGACCCAGGTGAAATAGTTGTATTTCAAGATCGCCAGGGTAAATTGAAATCCAGTAATGTGTCGCTGGATGACGTTTTAACACGGAAGAGCGATGTCGCTGAAAACAGTATAGCGCTGTATTCCAGCGACGGACGACTTAAATCAGGTGAATCCATCTTGACGATAAATGGAAAAATAAATACATTGGGCGACAATTATATATCCATGTCGAATTCGTTAAAAAATTTCTATGATAGATTTAACGCGCAAGCAAATCAGTTCGAGGGGATACAAAAGTCTGTCACCGATATACAACTCACTACCGCTAGTTTTTTTGGAGCCCCCCCGGTGACCGAACCGAATCTTGCAGGGATAAAAAATACTATTTTGGAGTTTACAACGCTGTCGGGCCAATTTTACACGTTACAAAAAAATGTTAACAGGATCGATGACAACGTTGATAAATTCTTTGGTAAAAAAAATACCAAGCTGGATGAAATTACAACAACTATAAATGATATCACTGCGTATGGACAGGAAATAAAAACAATCAAAACTGATGTTGCAGCGAACAAGAATAATGTAGACGCGCATACACAGGAAATAGAAACAGTCAAAACTGATGTTGCAGCGAACAAGAATAATGTAGACGCGCATACACAGGAAATATATATACTCATTACTAAGGTTACAGCGAACAAGAATAATATAGACGCGCATACACAGGAAATAGGAACGATCAAAACTGATATTGCAGCGAACAAAAGGAATGTAGACGCGCATACACAGGAAATAGGAACGATCAAAACTGATATTGCAGCGAACAAAAGGAATGTAGACGCGCATACACAGGAAATAGGAACGATCAAAACTAATGTTGCAGCGAACAAAACAAATGTAGACGCGTATTGGGGGGAAATAGGAACGATCAAAACTGATGTTGCAGCGAACAGAAGGAGTGTAAACGCGTCTACACAGGAAATAAATATACTCATTACTAAGGTTACAGCGAACAAGAATAATATAGACGCGCATACACAGGAAATAGGAACGATCAAAACTGATGTTGAAGCGAACACAAAAAATGTAGACGCGTATTGGCGGGGAATAGGAATAATCAAAACTGATGTTGCAGCGAACAAAAAAAGTATAGACGGGCATACATATGAAATAGGGACAATCAAACTTGATGTTGCAGCGAACAAAAAAAGTATGACCGAGAATACACGGGAAATAGAAACAATCAAAACTAATGTTGCAGCGAACAAAAAAAATGTAGACGCGCATACAGGGGAAATAGAAACGATCAAAACTAATGTTGCAGCGAACAAAAAAAATGTAGACGCGCATACAAGGGAAATAGGAACGATCAAAACTGATGTTGCAGCGATTAAAGACAAACTACCGAGAATGACAGAGCAATTTGAAAAAATAAAAATCCCTCATGAGAACGCCATCAACACAGTATACACAATTAGGCATGGATCATTCACTTGGACTCCTACGCATAATATAGTAAATATTACCGCAACTGTTAAGGGCATTTATCGATTGACACTGGTTTCAATGATGCAGTTTAATATATCATCGTCGAGTTCATCCGGGTTTAACAGTACAATATCAACAATCATTGACAAGGATGCAACTGAACGGTTTACAATTTATGCCGTTGATAGAAATTTAACCAGGACAAACATCACATGGTATGTGGAATTTGTAGTGGATCTAAGTAAGTAATTGAAAACACTAGTTCTTTTAAAATAAAAATGACCACCAAGGTAATTGAATCAGAGGTATCACCGACGTCACATCAATATCGATTCGATACCGTAAAAGAATTCTCCGCGAACTTGAAAACGCTTTCCGAACAATACCGTGTAAAAATAAAAAAATACCGTCGAAAAATAACCACCATCGACGTGGCCGTGTACTCGGTGTCCGGTATAGTAGCTGGTACCGGTGTCATTTTATCCACGGTGACCATGATGGCCCCGATCGCTGTTCCAATCGCTATCTCCGCGGCGACAACAATTGCTGGAGTTGCCAACGCAATCACTAAAAAGATATCATCGTGTTCTCAGACAAAAACTCAACGAGTATACAGTAAAACATCAAATAGTATCCGACGCGTACTCGAAATTATCCGGGTTGATCTCGTTGTCGATTGATAATTCGTTCATATCCGATGTTGAATTCTCCACGATGGTCCAGTTGTATGACTCCGCGATGTCAAAAATTGAGGATTTTCAACTGGAAGCTGGAAACCACGTCGCTGAAACCACTTCAATGGGCTTAAAACATTCTCCTGAAAACAAGCAAGTTGTTAATATTCGGTGTTGAAATTGAACACTAGAAACAGCGAATAATAATAATGTCGCTGAACCCCGAAGGGTTTCAATTACTTCAACGGATCGCGGAGAACACCACTCCGGTACAAACAAGTATGATATCAATAACATCAACGAAACCCGAATTCAGTGTAAACTTCCCTTCTCCGATTCCTGTTCACGAGATCGCGCTGGCAAAATTACGGGTATATCACAGTTGGCCTAATATCCGAGCGGAAGCATTTAACGGACAACAACCTAACAACTCGCTGGTTTTTGCATGGACAAATAAGCCCGATGGGACCCCAGACTGGAAAACTGTTTCAATACCAACTGGGTCATACCAAATAGAACAAATCAATAAAGAATTTCAACGCAGGATAAAATCGATTACCACAAAGGAATCAAAAATAGCTATTACGGTTCATGAACCGACGTTATCGTCGACGATTGAAATAAGCACACCGGGGTATATGGTTGATATTTATAACAGTTCAATAAGAACCATACTAGGATGGCCTGAGAATCCACCTCATGAAATCCCCGCGGACTTGCACACGAATGCGCAATCGTATCATGAGATTAATCCCGGGTATCGAGATGATTTGTCTATTATAAAAAACACGTTATTACCCAGTAGATTTATATTTCAAGACAGGAATACCATGCAATGGTATTTTCCGTATAAGGAAACTCCTGAATCGTCCGCCACGGTCACAGTTAATTTAAATGATATCACTGGTGCTTTTACCGAGATTAATCGTAATTACCAATCACAACTAGAACAGCTACGGAAAACAAAAACACGAAAACACGTTGAGGTGTTAAATCAACTTATATCAGACATGGAATATATCAATGAACGAATCGTTAAAACAATATCTGCTAACAGCGATGATAATAAACAAAAATTCCTAACCTAGTATAATACACTGGTCAACAGTGAAATCATTACTGACTTGAAAAGGCCCTAATCTGTAGTATTTTGGTGTGCCGAACACGAATATAACCGTGAAAAATTTGTATTGGCTCTCGTTTTGAAGATATTCATATACCTCATTTTCTATGTTTCACTGTGTAAATTTCTCCAGTAGGACTGCAGCAACATCCGGAATAATGATGTAACATTGCATAATACCATCATGCTCACATCATCCACAGTTGATTGCATCATTTTCTGATGCAATGCAATACTAATGCCATGCGGCTGCTGAAGTAAGTTGACGTCAGCAGTGTACTATACATGTGTAGGCCTATTATACTAATGCCAGGCGGCTGCTGAAGCTGACGTAAGCAGTGTACTATATAAAGCCCAATCAGATAGGTTCAGCATTTAAAATATTTTAGACGTTGTGCGAGACAGTTCAAGCTACTGTTACATAAAACTTATTATTTTATCCATTTACGTACAATAAAGAACAGTAATGCCTCGAAAGTGTGTTAATACCGCGGACAATTTTTGCTATATTTGTGGGGAAGTGACATTTGCCAACCAGAAGAAAAGTATCAATTCTCAAGTGAAGAAGGCATATCATCTTTACTTCGGATGCAAGGTTGGTGACCAAGACAAGCCTTGGGCTCCGCATATATGCTGTGCTACATGTACAACACAGCTTTCACAGTGGTTGAATTGCAAAAGGTCATCAATGCCGTTTGCAGTCCCAATGGTGTGGAGAGAGCCAAGCAACCACCTAAATGACTGTTACTTCTGCTTGGTTCCTCCTCTTTCCGGCGGAATAACGAAGCGAAAGAAGTCGAGAATAGTCTACCCAAACATTCCGTCTGCATTGAGACCAGTTCCACATGGTGAGGGACTTCCTATTCCAGAACCTCCAGCAGAATATTCTCTTGATTCATCTGACGAAGACAAAGGTGAGTCGACCTGTTCTTCTCCTGGTCCATCAGCATGCAGTGATCCAGATTTTCACTGTGGTGCATCATCAACCCCACACAGAATAACACAGGAAGAACTAAATGACCTGATTCGTGATTTGGACTTATCAAAGAACAAGGCAGAATTGCTAGGATCAAGACTCCAACAATGGAATCTTCTAGAAGAAGATGTCACAATTACTGCATATCGAAAGCGCCACCAGCAATTGGAGCCTTTCTTCAGAAAGGAAAGTAATCTGATATTCTGTTCCGATATTGAGGGCCTCATGAATGCTTTAAAAATCACTCATGACCCACAAGAATGGAGACTATTTGTGGACTCTTCGAAACTGAGTCTCAAGGCTGTGCTTTTGCACAATGGAAACATTCTTCCATCTATTCCAGTAGCGTATGCTGTCCACATGAAAGAGACATACGATAACTTAAGGCAGCTACTGAATTCCATTGAGTATAACAAGTACAGCTGGCACCTCTGTGGTGATTTGAAGGTAGTTGCCCTTTTAATGGGACTGCAGCAAGGATATACAAAATACATGTGTTTCTTATGCGAGTGGGATAGCCGAGCAAGGGAAATGCACTACATGAGGAAGGAATGGACTCACAGGCAGAATGTAGCCATTGGAGAGAAGAATATCCAACACCCAGCTCTGGTTGAGGCTCAGAAAATCTTGCTACCACCCCTTCACATCAAACTAGGTTTGATGAAGAACTTCGTGAAAGCCATTGACCGGACTTTGCCAGCATTCCGATACCTGCATGAAAAATTCCCTCGACTCAGCGAAGCAAAGATTAAAGAGGGAGTTTTTGTGGGTCCTCAGATTCGAGAGCTTTTCAAAGATGACCGGTTCAACAACTTGCTGGAAGGTGACGCGAAACAAGCATGGAATGCTTTTCGCCTAGTTTCTACAAACTTCCTCGGAAATGTTAGGGCAGAAAACTATAAGGAACTAGTAGAAGACATGTTGATGAAGTATAAGAAACTTGGCTGCAATATGTCTCTAAAGATTCACTTCCTTCATTCCCATTTGGATTTCTTTCCTAGCAACTGTGGTATTGTTAGTGATGAACACGGCGAACGTTTTCATCAAGATATCGCAACAATGGAACAAAGATACCAGGGAAAATGGTCCACTACAATGCTGGCTGACTACTGCTGGACACTCCTCAGAGATGCTCCCGAACAGCTGTACAAGAGACAGGCGAAGAAATCTAAGATGTAGTCAATGACTTGATTTTTTATAGGTAGGCTATTACAGTTGACCTTTTACTATTGGAATGCATTTCGTTATGTCAACATTAATTTCTTGCAGATTACAAAAAAACTAGAGCCAATTTTGCAATTTGACTGTCATATTCGTGTTCAGCACATAAAAATTGATAAGAATTGACTAATTTTATTTCAGTAACATGACTTTTGTAAAAATTTGTTGTCCAGTGATATCACAGAAGCCGATTTACCCGATTTCAAGTTTCCAAAATACAACGCGCCAGAACTAAGAAAATCTCTTAATGATTTTCTCGGCCCATCAACTATCCTCAGACACGATAACGGAGAGGGTGGTAGGCATATTGTTCCATACAACGTAAATATTACATCGGTAATAGCAATCAATCTAGTGTGTGATGTTATCGAAGGGAGTTACCAGGTGGATACCAAGCAATCAAATCAGGCTCAACAAGGCTATATCCTTTATTCATTTTCACCAACAGCCCCTCCGGGATTTTTAATTATTGAGAGTCCGATTAATCCGGTCTATATGCGATGCCATAATCGGTTTTTAACAAGAATTAATTTCAGACTTACCGATCAGTCAAATAACCTAATTGATCTACAAGAGGAGGAGTTAGTGATCACTCTGTTTGTAAGATCATAAAGATTTTCATTGTAACCCCTTAGCAGCAGAGGGGGCAATGACATCAACGCGGTCGTCGCGCTTTTTTACCCGACGCTGACGACACTGGATCGCTGAGTGCAGAAAGTATATTAAACTAAATGACGTTCGATTTGCCCCCCCCCCCCCGACGACGACGTCGTTTTTTTTTTACCAGGCGCTGACGACGCCGGATCCGCTGAGTGCAGAAGGTATTAATTAACCCAAATGACGTTTGGGCCAAATGTCCGATTCGCCCCCTCTGCTGCTGCATTCACGGTATTTTCAGGGGAATTCCTTAGGAGAATATGAAACGTAAAACCATAGTAAGAGCTTTGATCATGTTTTGTTAAACTTTGGGACTTCCCAAGTTTGTACAGTCTGGTCATGGGTCAAATTGCACTGGAATATTTTTTAAAAAAAGACTGTGTCTATATACATATATGGTTCCTACCACACACCAACATATATGTATATACACACACACACACACACAGATATATACATACATACACACACACACACACACACACACACACACACACATATATATATATATATATATATATATATATATATATATATATATATATATATATATATATATGTCTGTGTGTATGTGTATTGGAACCCTTAACCTATTTAGGGCAACAATGAGTGAATTTAACATTATTACACGGAAACTGCCAAATTCATATGGAGTCTGTAATACATTCAATATATGTAATTGTCTTTGAACCAGAGGATTAATGGGTTAGGAAAATAATGAAAAGCTTCGTATTAAGTACATGCTTAGGTAAAGTATTCCTTGCACTAACTACTTAAGAGACACATCTGTGTCAAGTGTTGACATACCGAGAATGGTTCTTTGATTAACAGATAATTGACCGAAAAAAGGTAGATAGGAGTATACATATATCCTTGTTTATTGGATTGTAATAAATATCAAAAGATAATTCAAAATCCTTTTTGGAAAGGAATAATATAAAAATGTCGCTACAATGTAAAGCCTGCTAACTAACTAACATCAAGAAACAGTACTCGCAGATCTAAAGTGAATATTCCATGGCGGAAAATTAAAACTTACACTATTAACTGAGTAAAGAAGCTGACCATAAATAGGTACAATTACTCACCTCTTCCTTATATGGTAAACACGTGCCTGCACTCGATGAACAAAGCCTGAGAACCTATTTATAAATTGGTTATGGAACTTCGAACGCTTATCACGTCATAAATCAGCCGACATAAACTGTAACCCACTTGCAGCGACCATCCATTTCTGTCAGGGGCGGGGAAGGGTACGGGCAAAAGAGATAAAATGCTTAAGATAGCGGGTCGCGTGTGGATGCGTTTAATAACTGAATACGAAAATCCAACAAAATTAGTACATGACACTAATAACATTCTTATGACATGGTTGTATTAATATTGTTAAATAAGATAAATAAGATCGTCACATACAGTACAGAAAAATGGAATAAATATAACGAAAACTAAAATTTTCAAAAAGGATTTCCTGTATGGCCGCGGGCAGAACGATGTGAAGGATTGTGTCGCATGCAGCCCGCGGGCTGAGGGTTTGACACGCCTGCCCTATTCTACACGAGAATCAGTAGATCCAGCTTTCATTCGAAATAAGACCACTGTTATCTATGACGCAAATTAAACACGGAAAATCTAAATACATTCAAAGACTTATATTCCAAGGAGAAAATACAGAAAATAACTATGATTTATAAGAATTAAATAAAAATGGATTGCTGAGTGATCATTAGTTGCTGCTATTAGAAAGAGCAGATAAGAGAGAGAGAGAGAGAGAGAGAGAGAGAGAGAGAGAGAGAGAGAGAGTGGGGGTGGGGGTGTCAACTAACCTTCGATACAATGTTTCAGTGTGTCAGTCAACAATTTCCATTTCACGCCAACAGTGCACTTTTATCCACTCCGGATATCTTTATTTTATCCTTCACTTAGAACCAAATAAAGTACAATCACTCTAACATTAATGTATATATTTTTTCTTGTGTTATCATCCATGACCAAAGGACCAGGATTCCTTTAGCAGCAATCATAATGTACCCGCCACCATGGCAACAGCACAGAGACCAACGATAATACAACATTAACATGAATTTTTCTGGCCCATCTGTTTTCAAATGGTATCTTTATTTTCATTGATGCAATGTTTCATTTTTCTAACATTAAGATTTTGTTGTGTTCCTTGGCTAAATGACATTCCATCCTCTCAACAAACTTTTTTTCGTTCAATTTTGAACGAGGATTACCCATGGACGCTCTCCTACACATCAGTAAAGTAGCGTATATTACTGCACGATGTTAAAATTTCATTTATTCAATGACCTTTAAAAGCTATTCCATGAAACATTCAAATAATGTTTTGTTTTCAATTAAGTAATTCTTATAACATAATAGAATGATTAATAGGATTGCTTTTATGTATATGGTATAAATGCCATCGACAGGAGTATTCAAAATATTCGGAAGTGACGTAGAAATGTGTCACATGACATCGAGTCCAATATTTGTAAATACTCAGTCAATAGCCTATATAGCCACTAATAACATGATATCATATATGTATCAACCAAACTGAAAATACCCGTAATTGTGTTCTAGGATGACTTCTAACTTCATGTTATTCTTTTGTTTATATTGCAAGAAGGCAACTGTCGATGAAGTTTGACATGCATATACCTATGAGTAACCAGAGGTTTATAAGCTAGCGTATTAAATCAACAAATAAGATACAAATATGAACTTAAATAACTAAAATCGTGTAAATAATAAATAGAATAATGAAACTTTTCTCTGATTTGTATGGGACACTGGTTTCCTGTTTAAAAGACAACATCATGCTATCTGCGATAATTCATCATATCGGACTGTTCTGACGTCATTATTCTCGGCCGAGTCATACCAAAGACTTACAAAAATGGTACTAACAGCTGCCTCGCTCGGCGCTCAGCATTAAGAAGTTAGTGTTAGGACTGGTCGGCCTGGTGTCAGGATAATGTGACTGGGTGGGAGATCGTGCTACATGTCTGCGACATGATGCCCCAGTGCTTGATATCGCTATAAACTGCCACACTGCATACATCGTAGCGATATGACTGAAAAATTGTTAAAGCTACGTTTAAAAAAATCCAAATCCAAATCTGACGTCATTAACTTTTGCTTACGATTTTGTGTTCATTTGCCTAAGTACGGTAACAAAAGTGAAGTAGTAAACTGCATGTGTTTTAGTGTAATGTGAAGATTTTAACAGGAATTTTGAACAATGGTCTCACATTTTGGGAATAGAATATCAAGCATACGGTAAAGTATACGGTATTAGACTCACTTAGTGGGCATATAATATCACGCATACGGTAAAGCGCAAGCATTTAATATGATCAGAAATATATTACGAATACCATTGCTACAATGTTGTACGGAAAGAACACTCATGAACATTATTGGATGAGGCATGAGATTGTAAATCTATAAAGAACTATAAGAAGAATAAATAATAACTTTGAATTTAATGAAGAAAACTACCTCCAAATCAATGGAACCGCATTGGGTATAAAAATTACCCTTTCGTACGCTAATATTTTTATGGCAAAACTGGAGGGTCAGCTTTTAGCATCGGCTGAACTTACACCATACCAGTGGGTACGCTTTATCGATGATATAGAAATGAAGTGGCAACATGGAAGAGAAAATATGGATGATTTCATATCAAAGGCAAACAAGTTCCATCCTTTAATACAATTCACGGCAGAAGTCTCCAACTCAAACCACGTTTACCTGGACACAACAACCAGACTGGTAGAAACCAAACTTCATACAGACATCTACTCGAAACCAACCGACGAACACTAGTATCTCCTCGCAACTAGCTGTCATCCAAAACACTGCACGAGGAACATACGATATAGCCAGGCACTGATGATACGCAGAATTTGCTCCGACGATTAAACTTTCCTAAAAAGGTCTGAAGAGTTAGCTAAACATTTAATTTACCGAGGCTACGACAAAGACCGGATTGCGGAGGCAACCCAAAGGGCTAAACAATCAAACCACGAAGACCTACTAAAATATGGAGAGAAGGAAAAGGCTGATATGATACCATTTATTCTGACCTACCATCCAGACAACCCCAAAGTAGGTAAAATCATCAGGAAACACTGGCCCATCATGGAATCATGTGAGGCACTAAAGTTAATCCTCCCGAACAAACCTGTAGTAGCCTACCGGAAACCAAAACCCTCAAGGACATCCTAGTCAGGACGAAACTAACGCCAATCACTAATCAAGACTACCCTAATCAATCTGGCCTTTGTAGCGATAAAAGGTGCAAAATTGTCAACATATGATAGAAACCACGACATTTTCTAGCACAGTGACTACAGACAAACTAAACATATATGGCTCAAACAAATCGTGCAAAGCAGAGAATGCAATGTAGTCTTCAGCATGTCGGAGAAACTGAAAAACTACACAAAAGGATCAACCTTCAAAGATCTGATTGGCTGACAAAGAAGCTGTACAGAAGCCCGGTCGCAGAACACTTATCCCCTGGCCACACTTTCAGTGATACAACACTTATTGCAATAAACCCAACTGCAGTTCCGAAATCACGAATGAAAAGGAATCATACTGGATACGCCGCCTTAGAACAGTGAAACCAAGCGGTTTCAACCAAGAAGACTAGAAAAAGACAGCCATGCACAAATAAAATTATCTTTTTACAGCCGATGCATTTTCTTTTCAACAATTCTCAAAATTTGCTTAATAGCCTATAATTACCACTATAACAATGAAATATCCGGGATATAATTTGCGCTGACATGAATATATATATATATATATATATATATATATATATATATATATATATATATATATATATATATATATATATATATATATATATATATATTTATAGTTAGATACATTTTATGAGCAATTATTTGCGGAGTTCTTAATGAGTTGGACAGCTACGGTGGCCAAATGGTAAGTGCGTCCGCTTCGGATGCGAGAGCTCGTGGATTTGATCCCCGGCCGAGTCATACCAAAGACTTACAAAAATGGTACTAACAGCTACCTCGCTTGGGGCTCAGCATTAAGAGGTTAGTGTTAGGACTGGTCGGGCTGGCTTCAGGATAATGTGCTTGGATGGGACATGATGCTACATGTCTGCGGCATGATGCCCCAGTGCTAGACATCACTATAAAGGTGCAACACTGCAGTCATAGTAGCGATATGACTGACACATTGTTAAAACTACGTTAAAGATCCAAATCACACACACACGCACACGTTCGTTTTTCATTTCTAAACGCATGCAAAGGTATGGTATGCATACTTTCACACATCACGTGATACAGATACAAATTACAGGTATAACGTATACTTAGAAAATAAAGTGTGAGCATGATGACCCATTATTAGATCTTTTGCAAATAGAACTAAGTATATTTAAAACAGATCTAAATGACTTACATTATCTTCGATACACATCTCTTAAATGTAATCACAGATCTGACAGCTGAAGTAATCCCAGACCAAGAAGATGAAGTAATTCCAGATGAGATTTACTATAGCAATACACAAGAAATCAAAACAGTAACTTACATTGATAAGAATCACTACCCATTGACGAATAAATTTAAAAAAATCACTCGTTAGTATACAGTGGTACATAGGCATCGGTCATAGATATGAAAAAGGGAAACTTTTTTTGAACTGACCATTTAATGTCTTCCTTTAATGGGTGCGACGGATGTGCGCTGGGTTTTTCGTCTAAAACAAACTATTTCTGGTCTCCAGCACCTACAAATAGTCCCTCTTTATATGATTTGTTAAAGAGGCTAACTAATTATATGCCATCGTATTAGTTGGCGAAATATCTTGGGATAAAACTAAACGAATTACAGAACCACGCACCCCCTCTCGCCCGCTTTGAAAATTAAATGATTGACACGGTACCGCCTTATTTCTACTCTTCACTTGCTTCAATCTAAACACTTTGAATGTACACAAACTTTTTTAAATGGTTTCTAATGCATATTATTCGATCAAACGTAAAATAGAAAAATAATAATGTTTTAGGATATCGTAGAATCAACGTGTGTGTGTGTGTGTCTGCGTGTGTGTGTGTGTGTGTGTGTGTTTTCGCACGCGTTTCCGCCTATCTGATTCGTTATGGTGTCCCTCTCTGGTATATTTATGTTAGATATAGAGTTGAAAAGAAAGAGCAAAGTAGCCACAGATTTAAAGGTATTCCAACACGTTCATTTTTCAGTTTTTTTGAATAACCACGGAGTATTTATTTTTAGAACATCTGATCAATCAGAACGTACTTTAAAGCGACATATATATATATATATATATATATATATATATATAAATGAATGTGCAAATGGGCTCTGATCTTTCATGGTTGTATTATTTCTGTAGCAAATATTTCCAAACATAACAACAAAACAACTTGTAAAATCATTTAGATCCACTGTTACTATTGTTTTCCATAAACAAAAGCCACTCTGGTACATTTTAAATATAGGTGCGACCTTACACAGACCGTTCAATGTATAGCGAGTAGTCAGCTCCAGGTGTATTGTCATATTAATTGCTAATTAGCTGGCCAGATTGCCTACTATCTTGTTACACAAATGATGTGCTTTCTAAAATAATATTTCTTATACAACAAACAAAAATAGTCTTGGAGCCATAGAGTTGTAATTTCTGCCATACGTTTAGCATAGAGTGGGTGACCACAAGAGACTGATAAGGGGTGAGGGAGTAGCTGTGACTTTTTTCCGGCCCGAATGTTTAATATTTTTTATATTTGAAGTTCATTTTTTTACAGGTTAGAACAAGTATATTGCTATATGCCGGGCCGGAAACGTACCACCCAAATAAAATTTCCATGTTTCCCAGCCTTCCCACCCACCCGATAACTAAATGACCAGTCCCTAAGTACTGGTCATTCTGTTTCTCACTGGTACAAACGGTAATATTTTAACGGATTTAGAATACTCCAAAATCATCTGTCAGATGTGTCTCTACGAGATTTGATAGATTTGATACTGGATTTGCTTCAAAGGATAGTTTTATTGTCAGAAACACTCAATTTAGCTGGCACCATATCATTCGTATTGCAATAATCGTTTATTAGTGACCAATGTTATATTTTCTAACTATTTGCATACTGAGCAAGTTTGACCATTGTAGTAGAAAAAGCATAGCATAAAGACCTCAAAGTGTAATGAATAGTGGGTAAATCCATATAAACAGAGTCGCTCCTGCACTCACATGACTTACCACTACTTTGTATTTATATAAGCAATGAACTAAATGATCACATAAACAAACTTCCATTTAGTTCATGGATGTACATTTCACACCTAATGAAATGCAAAATGAGGTGCAAAATGATCGTGGGACTGTATACGTTCCTTGGCTTATGTAGGGTGATTTCGTTTAAAACCAGGGGCGGATTAAGGCTCACTGGTGCCCTAAGCACTGACAAATCTTGGTGCCCCCCTCCTTTCCACGTACACCTGGGAAGATAACCCTAGGGTGCACCATGATCAAGAAACAGAACATTATGATCAATTTGCACTAGTTTTATCACCTTTTTTTAATCAAATCTTCATTCGTTTTTTCTCTTTTCACCCTTTTCTCAACTTTGTGGTGCCCCCTTTGGCCCTGGTGCCCTAAGCACGTGCTTAGTCTGCTTAATAGTTAATACGCCCCTGTTTAAAACTCTTAGATTTTAAACAATTCAAGCAGGGGCAGGGACGTCATGGGGCGGAGGGGGGGGGGGGCATTTGCTGTAAAATGTAAAATGGATGCTGCCTATATAGGAAAATGAACATGCCCGTCAAATGTTGCCCCCCCCCCCCCATCAAGTTGAAATGACGTCCATGAATTCAAGGACCCCAACTTTTTTAATTAAACACTTAAATTAAAATGCATAGTAACACTTTGTAAGTTCTATCAGAAGAAATACTTAGTTTTCAGCTAACAGCATCCTGCCTAACTGCGCAAAGCTTTCAAAACAAAATCTTACGTCTCTACCTTCCATAAACTGTAGTTTTGACCAATTTGTTCTTTGATCCCACCGACACGATCCTGGGTATGGTTTTATCCCCGTTATGATCAATAACAAGCACAGAGGTATCAATGCCCTAATTGACAATTTCACATAAATTCCACATACCTTCTAAGTCCTTTTGACGGATTCTGGCTTTCACTACAGCGTTCCCATTAAAGATTGTTCAGCTTTAAGAACAGGGTTAACTCTCCTATCTGCTTGCAATGAGTGCAAGAGGTGTATAAACTGCTGATGTTAGCAACCGCATTTAGTCTTGTAATGCAATATGCATGGGACAGGCCATTTCATTTTAGGTGGTACGGGTGAAAGCTGTGACTATCTTACGAATAGGGATAATTTCATCTTTTTCCTCAAGATAACTTGTTCAACCCATTTAATGGATATATGTTTCGCTTTTGTTTCTTTTGTTGTTGCAGTGCGTATGTTCAAGTTTTTGAATATATTTGTCAGAATAGACAACACTAATTATAGAACGTAATAAACTGAACTGGCTAGAAATAGTGGACATTTACTCGGTACTAATGTTTAAACTAATGATATTATTCTCGGCAGGAAATAGTGGGTGTTTTGGATTGCGTAATAAATTGATAGAAAGTGATACACCCAGACCATTTAATAGTTAATAAGATTTAAATGCTTAGCAACGCGTAGTAATTTATATCTGAAGAACTACTTATTCTATCCTTAATCGAGCACCACCCTCACCGCCACACGCGCTATGATTTTAAACTATAATAACGCATCTGCTTTCAATAAATTGGAGTTTTTAACTAATTTCAGGTTGTAACCCCTAGCTAGACTTTGACGGATGCTGGTGTTTGCTATAGGCTTTGCATAAATCACCGTTTGTTTGTACCCTTATTGATTTCAGTAACTAAAATCTTTAACGTGTAAAAAAAATGCACACAGCTTAGTGATATCATTCATTGATTTATAATTTCTAACCTGGTCGAGAACAGGGAAGCCCTAACACGGCATCTTTTGCGTGTTTCATGCTGTACGCCCTTTCCATACTAACACAGAGCCATATTGCGTACACTATGGACGAGACTATTTTTCTTGGACAACATAGTGCTGTAGCATCCTATGCAGTAATTGACGGATAATTCCGTAAGTAACGATAAGGTTGAGAGCTGAGACTTATAGCCCTTCCCACATATGTGCATAGAAATTACACCGCTTGGTAAATCCAAGAGAAAGGCAAATTTGCAGTTGACATTATTTTCCTTTGCTTGATTCAACATTGTAAATATCGTAAGCAGACGACGTAATATTTACCTTTTATATACATAAATGTGTAGGTGTGTATCCACCCGACCGCTCCGATGGCCAAGTGGTTACAGCGTCCGAGTGGGACGCAGGTGGTCGCGGGTTTGAACTCCGGCCGAGTCAGACCAAAGACATAAAAGTGGTACTCGCAGCAGCCTCGCTAGGCGCCCAGCATTAAGAGATTAGCATTAGGACTGGTCGGCCTGGTGTCAAGATAATGTGATTAGATGGGAGATGACGCTATATATCTACGACATGACGCCCCAGTGCTAGACATCACTATAAACTGTAACACTGCAGACGTCGTAACGATATGACTGAAAAAATGCTAAAGTCACCCCCCCACCCCACCCCACACACACTCCTCTTCGCCTCTTCGCTGAAAAGGAACTTGTCCAGGAACTGGCAATGAGCGGCGAGTATGGTCGTCTTTTACACTGAAAACTTCCTCTTGGTATGAAACGCGCAGACCATAACGGTGTTAGGGCCTCACCCACCATCCCCCGGTCATAATCAGGTTTGAAATTATGAATCATTGAATGAACTGACTTAGTTATGTACATTGTTTAAATCTTGTTTATGCTTTTCGTGTCTTAAATCGGTAGGTTGTATAAACAAACGGGGAGGTACGTTCAGACTGTAGTTCAGACATGACTCGTATTTGTGCAGAGGTCTTATCTCTCCCGTATGTTTGCATTAGACTGCAGGACTGGTGCACTGGATGCTTCTGGCGGCTACATTTAGTTTTAGAGCAATATGTAAGGGGCTGACAGCATTTTAGGGGTGGGGTTGGAATGGGGGCTTTTCGAACCAGGATATAGTTTTGTAATATTTTTATCTCTTAATTTTTAAACTAATATAATGTATAAAATATGTCCCTTTTTGTTGTTGTTACTGTTGTTGTTACTGTTATTGTTGCTGTTATTGTTGCTGCTGCTATACATCAGAGATTAAATGGCCGGTCCTAATGCAAAATACAGAGGTTTGCTTTTATTGGGAGTGTATTAACACTGTTTATCTTCTTTTCAGTGACGGTATATCTCAGATAGCAAGGTATTGTATCATACAACACTAATGATATAACCTGTTTTAAAGTGTACTGGCTAGAATCAGTGCTGCATTGATTTTGTATTAAAGTAATGTTTAAAGTGATACATTTTTTTATTCATTATAGATAAAAATGGAACGAAATGTTTTTATTATTTTGGTGTAGAAATTAAATAATTTACAGCAAGTTAACAGCAGGGTTTTCACTAGAGTGTGGGTAGGATAATGTAAAAAAGTAGATAAGTGTAATTTGGTTTATTATGTACAAAAGGACTAATTTAGAGTAATTCACTCATCATGGATTCCCTCATACAGGTTTTCAGAGCCTCCCTCGGTGTCTTTCAACCACCACCATCCCATTTTTCTACAATGTGTCCAAATTTGAAAAGTTAGACCCCCTCCCGTCCCAACTCCAAAATCCCGAAAAGAAAGCAGAAGCTGCCCCTACTGCTCCAAATGTTCTTATTAATGCAGATACATGACAATGATCAGCAAAAGATTTCATCTTGCGTTTTAGCTGAATATTTCATCAATTGACTTTCAAGCGTATTTTAATACATGTGCTGGAATAAACAATTGGACCCAAGAGCTGTGTTCATCTGGTAGTGAGTCTCAGGAACCAGCCTAATGGGACACGGACACGGACCTCCATATTATAAGAAGATCATGGAGACATTAGAAAGAAGGTTGGCGACAAGAAACTTTAAAATAAATCTACAGTGTACAACTAAAACGTCCCTTTAGAAGAGACCCTGAAACACTTCTGGAATTGGGACAAGAGTTACGCCACCTTTTCCCCCAAAGTTACCATTAGGTGGCTGACAACTTACTCGAGACACTGTCAAAGGAACATTTTAACAGTTCTTTAACAGATATCGAACTTAAAGTGCCATACCAGTGTAGATAAAGTAAATACAATTTAATATTATTTGAATAGAAAATCAAGTCTGGAAGCGGTATAAAAAAACAGAGAAAAAAAAATTCGCCATAATAACTGGGAAATACGCTCAGGTGTGTTTTCGAAATTAATACAAACCGGACAAATTTTATCGCTCGGTAATTTCCGGAATGTGTGGATCGCCTGACGTCATATTTTGAACACATACATTACTTCCGTTTCTATCGAAACATAAACAAAGCACTTGTTCCGTTCCATATTAGCTAGTTTGAAAAGTTTTATCATCACAATCATGCCAAGAAGAGATCGTGGAGGTACAAGCAAGGGCAGCGGGGTCAGGTGTGTTACAGCAAATTGTTGGAATTCAAATGCTGATGGGTTTTCCATGCATTCCTTTCCGAAAGACCCACAGGTGCTCGACACGAACTTGATGTTAAAAAAAACCAAAAAAAAACAAACATCTAAAGGAAAAAAAATCATACAGAGTGACAAAAATACCTTAGATTACCCCGATGACCCGTTCTGACATAGGACCCTCTCTATCATAATATATAAGAGAGAAGGTACGGAACTTCCAAAAACTTCGCTCCACCCATGACCCTCGATTTCCTTCTGCTATTTCCGTCTTTAAAGGCACACGACCATACTATATGGCTTGTTTTACTTCTGAGATATTTTTCTATCCATCAAGCCACATTGACTTTTCTGCGTTGTACCAAACTGAAGTTACGGGCTCCGAAACGTGCGATTTTCGCGAAGTTTATCATTGTGGACACTTCCGTGCTCATCTGAAAACCGGTGACAAGAGCGATATGGACAATGTTTTCAACTCTATGGTGCATCCCTTCTTGAATTACAGAACAGCGGTAGATGCAAAAGTAAGTTGTTTACTTACCATTAACTCGATTTAACTTTAGGAATCCTATTCCATGCAAGAATTATACATTGTCTTGTTCACTGCACAACACATCGTAAACATGCATCTCTATTTTCAAAATAGGCGGCACTAACGTCAACGCCGAAATATGATTGGCTCAAAAGGTTATACTTATTATCATAGGAGCACGGAATGGGGCATCGGGGTAATCTAAAATATTTTTGTCACTCTGTATGATTTTTTTTCCTTAATTTGATTGTGTTTTTTTTTTTTTCTTAACATTGAGCACCTGTGGAAAGACCAAGCACTTCGTCGCAGGTGGACAGATTTTGTAACAATCAAAAGAGCAAACTGGGATGGTCCGACTGAGTTTTCTGCCCTCTACTCCTTTCATTTCACACCAGAATGCTTCCCATTCGGGTTTAGATTTGATGTTGAGCATATGGGTAGGGCACCAAAGAAAGTCAAACTCAATGATGATGCTGCCCCGTCATTCCACTGAGTGAAGGAAACTGACAACCAAGCCAAGGTAACTGCAAATGTATCAGAAATTTCAACACCAAAGCATCAGCTGTGTAGGCTTGAAATGTTGTCACCATCAGAGGAAGTAAATTGTTAAGTGTCACCACCAAAGAAAGGAAGAAGGGGCTATTCAAAGAGAGAAGTTGCTTGGGTGAGTTTTTAATGACATGTACCATATTATATCTATGATATTCAACAGATCAGTCATTGCAACATTTCCATTTGTACCCTGTAGAACGTTCTTTCATAGTTGTCAAAACAAATGCAGTAAATATATAATCAATCAAGAACTGAGATATAAACAGTGGATAAATATTGTCACAATTTTCATGTTGCCTTCAACTTTGTTTGACCATGTGAATAAAAAAATCTTTCTGCTGGTAGATTTAGAAGGCCTACATATATTTTTTATTGTTGGACAAATGTGTGAATCAGATTACATATAGATATTTACAGACATGATGAGGTTTATTGCCATCCGCAATTAATACAAATCTGAATAACACAACATGTAGTAGAAATTTTACAATATTGTGTTATGATTTTTTCAGTGGTGGTGGTGTTGTCATGTTCAACAATGTTTCAGTCGTATCTTGGCAACAATCGTTTAAGTCCATCAAGTTTGTTCAATTAGTAGATCTATTTCTTATTGATCAATGATATTTGGTATGCAAAAACATCTTATGGAGTACATGTCATATAGGTATGTGACTTTGATTTAACTGTATTGGTCTAGTAATTTATTGAATTTAGATACATCTTTGTTAGTGCACACTTTAATTTTCATGCAAGATAGCATAAAACCAAGCTTTGGTGAATATATTTTATGACATAGGATCTAAAGTATTTGAAAAGCTTGAAGAGATTGTGACAGCAGACAAATGAGAAAATATGTACCGATACTGTAATCTGGACAACAAGCTTCAGCATTGGAGGGATACAACTCTGTGATCAATTATTTTGCACCAAAGATGATTGGTTTCTCCTATCATGGAATGCTCTCAAGGTAAATCTTAAATTATTGCACACACAAAAATACAGATTCAGGTTTTTCAGTGTTTTATTTATAGTCCAGTATATTCATCTTCAAATTAAATCATAGATATCAAGATCTGATCTTTTGATATCCTACAATGTAAAATTGTATAACAGTTTTTAGTGTTTTGGAATGTTTGCAAATGAAGTATCTATAAAAATAAATTATATACTGTAATTTGCATCTTTATTTACTTTGAAATAGGCTTTAGCTAGCTGCGTTGCATTTTAATGAAAACAGCCAAAGAGAGAAAGCATGCACTAAGGATGTAATAGCCAGATACAAAACAGTGTATCCAAAGTACAAGAAAGGAGAATACACTGTCAGGAAAATCCTTGTTGACTCAACATATAGCAAGAATATACATTAGTAATTAATGAACATAAAAGCATATATCACTTAGAGATATAAATACTGTTGTACTAAGTTAAGTACCTATATTATTTTTTTAATTATTAAATTCAAACAGTAAAGGAAAATATTTGTTCAAGTTAACACTCCTTTAATTTTAAAGGTCATGAATTTTCCCTGTGGTAAAATAATACAAATATGCAAACAATTGTAAAGACAAATACTTTTAATTCATGTATTAATTTCAACAAAAGGTTGCAGTTTTTGGCTTGTACAATACAATACATATTAAATTTAATTTACAGATTATGTTGAATGTCTGATGAAAACAGCATTCACAATTGGACAGGTGTCTCACATGAATGATGAAGGAGTAAAACTTATGGTAGATGTATCACCACCATTATGT
This sequence comes from Sinohyriopsis cumingii, assembly GCA_028554795.2. Taxonomy (NCBI): domain Eukaryota; kingdom Metazoa; phylum Mollusca; class Bivalvia; order Unionida; family Unionidae; genus Sinohyriopsis; species Sinohyriopsis cumingii. The sequence goes on along the minus strand of JAPYKE020000076.1, from coordinate 4,904,577 downwards.
AGTCTGTATGAGAGGCCTGACATACAGGTTTAATTGCTGCCAGCCTCATGAAAACCAGTGTAGTTCAGGTTTTGATCAGGAAAGGCAGTGCGGATCCTCTGAACAACACATGATGGAACGATGACCCTCACTTCCTTGCCAAAGAAGTGAAAACACCACCGAGAAAATTGTCTATATGCTGTATACCGATGTCTTCTGAAATAATAATTTGAAAATTGAGTTGAAATAAAATATGCTTTATGCATTAGATCAAATTTGGAAATAAAAAGTTTTAGTAGATAGTATTAGTAGTGGCCCAGTGTGATTTATCATTATTTTGTCTATCAGTAAAGTTAAATGATTCCAGTATAACCTGTGCATGCATATATATATATATATATATATATATATATATATATATATATATATATATATATATATAACCATCTTATTTTTCGACACAAAAAATAAAATAAAACAATATTTGTACATGTATATGTGTTGTTTTTTGGCATGATTCATCAGTATCACTGGTATAAAGGTTAGGCAGGGTAGGCCTCCAAAACTTGGGTTCAATCCAAGACGATGTCATCAAATGACTTGAAAAAGTGGTTTATTTATTTGCTGTATTAACAACCCCAATACTATGCTGTCAAGCATAGATCATGAAAGCAAAATTTGTGAAAACAAAAGAACATGAAAAATTACTTAGACATTTTACTTACTCATTTCCTTGTTCTGGATGTTCTCCAAATTGTTGTCTATTTTTTTCAATCGGATATTTTACATTCGAATTTTGAATATATATTCTCTTTCAACAAGAAATGAACCAATAAATGTAGATACACTGTTGTGGCACTTTAAGTTAAGAACATATCAGGCGCGTAGCAGTTAGAATTTAATATCGTAGAGCTTCGGTGAAAATATTGGAGGAGATAGTATGAAAGGTTATGATGCCTGCTACAGGCTGACGTGAGATCAAGGAACTCGCCAATTCACTAAAAGTTGTGAACGTATCATCTGGGTTGAAAATGGAAGGAAGGGAATATCTTGTTACAAGTGCCGAATAATATTGCATTTCAGAAGGATCACACCAAAAGATAAACCCAAACATTCCTATTCGTAAACTATGTGCGACCAACTCCACGGGCTAAGGGTTGGACCAACAAGTAGAGATGCAAGATCCTGGGGTGTACCTTCTGGGATACGTTCATTTTAAATAGACACATATGTTACGGTTACTATGACAGCAAAAAAAAAAAAAAGACCCCCCAAAAAAAAGTCAAGATAGGATGTCACAGAAATATCAACTTCGTTTACAAGAGTTTACAGGACGTGGTCTGTGCAGATGGAAAACCGCTAGACTCAGTGGTTTACTACCATGCTGGAATGAAATAGCAGACGAAAAAAATGAAGTCTGAAATGTATTACCCAGGTTTGATCAATATGAAGTCCACAATTGACTTTGGTGTCTGAGATACCAAAAATGTGATGCTACAGTTTGTCGTCTTTAAAGAATTGTCCCCTATAAACTGATGAAGATTACACTGGAATTTTCACACTATAGTAAAACTGGAGTCCATCTGAGGATTCGAAAATAAAACATAAATAAAGGCAGGCAAGGACATTATTAAACCAAAGTAAGTTGCGCCATAAGAACCTCTACAAAAGTCGATTGAAACGGGATAGATTCGCTTGAAATGGGAACAGTTCAGACCGGGTAGATTGGTCTGGGTCTACATTCCACAGAGGAAAACAGAAATGTGAAGGTAGTAGCTACTGTTATGCTGGAAGAGGCCGTTGTAGGTTTTTTAAATGACTGATTGATTTAAAATTAATTGTAATGTGTAGGATTAGGGTCAAACGGCAGAGTGATTGAAGTTGATAGAATAAACCCCGTAAAAGCCGAGATAACGATATGTGATCATGATATTAACGATAAACATAATAATGGTGACGACGACAATTACAAAGATCACTCAGGATTTAAAGATCGACAATGTCATTACGCTGTGAAAAGCAGCGCATCGGAAAAACTACCATTTTCTTACCGGAGTAAACCAAAGAGAATACCCAATTAAAAGAAATTTTAAAATGGAAGAACACTAAATTAAAATGTGACTTGTTTGAAATATTCGGCTGGATGCCGAATGCGTGGCTATACGTTTAGAACTCGTCAATTGTAACATAGGCCTTAATTATCCGGGAAAACAGAACTTCATTTGCAGCAATTATCTTTTTATAATAACTTAAGAGCAGACATTTATCAGAATAAAAGACACATTGAAGTTTTAGTGTGAGGACAGTAGCTGTATTCAGAGGCATGGTTAATCTGTAGAAAGGTATCTCTGTTTACTTTGTAAATATTTCAGAAAGCTAGGCTGCAATAGAGGTCAAATGAGTTCAGTATTAGTCTGATAGCACCGGAAACTGGGAAAAACAAATCTGATAAGATCAAAAGCTGACGCGCATGTTCATTAGGGAAAGGAAATGTATGGAACGCCAGAGCTGTCTTAAGATGAGAATATTTATTATATGCTGTGCTTTTGTACTTATATGATGTGCAAACTTCTTTATATGCTGTGCATTTGTACTTATATGATGTGCAAACTTCATTATATGCTGTGCATTTGTACTTATATGATGTGCAAACTTCATTATATGCTGTGCATTTGTACTTATATGATATGCAAACTTCATTATATGCTGTGCTTTTGTACTTATATGATGTGCAAACGTCTTTATATGCTGTGCAAACTTCATTATATGCTTTGCTTTTGTACTTATATGATGTGCAAACTTAATTATATGCTGCGCTTTTGTACTTATATGATGTGCAAACTACATTATATGCTGTGCTTTCTTTCTTATATGATGTGCAAACTTCTTTATATGAAACTTCATTATAATGAGATGGCCCATAGCTGCCGCCAGAATACAACATCAAAGTAACATGAATCTGTCATCAACTTGTTATTAGCAAGTGTGAATTTCATTCATGTCAAAATTAATTGCTTTTAGACTCCCAGCTAACTGTCCAGTTAGGATGCCCCTATTTCAGTCCCCTGTGTTTGAAAGCTAGCTTTAAATATGGGATTTCAATATTGTATTGTGCATAATAGACTGTAGGTGATATTTTGTACCAAAATTTGATTCACAGGCACTCCACTTCCGAGGCGGACGCTATAACCACTAGGCCACTGGAGCGGCCTGATGTTAAAGAAGAAAACTATTCGTCCCCGACCCCAAAATATATATCGTGAGGAGATTCTGGCGTACCAAAGGTTCGAATTCGAAGGGTTTAACCTTATAAGAACAGTAAAGAGTTATGTTGGACAATTTTAAAACACATTGCCAAAATATTGAAACTTTGTAGACATGACACATAAACATTTGAGGAAAGGTATTTGAACATATGATTACAGCAATATCCTTGAAAAACTAATATAGATAACTTTTAAATATTTAGCAAAACAGCTATATCGCAATAAACATATTATGATCATCTCTGATGATTTAAACATAGCAAACAAATCGTACAGTCATGAATACTGCTTGGACAAAGATGGATAGACAACGCATTAGGTTAAGACAACATGATCCGGACAAAGTCAGGTCGAGGTCAATTATTATATATGTAGATCCAAAACATCGTCATTAGTGGGACACTAATCAATACATGCCGGCGCATAAATTAAACAGAATGAGTAACTAATCAGCAAATTAGATTGGAAGAAAATTTGTTGTTTTTTATATAAACAACAGTTGACTTTTACAATGATTGTGCTCAATGAATGGAGCGCTGGTTATTCCATATATTTGAACAACCATTTCAAGGTCTACAAGCTAGCGCCAAAGAATTCAAGACGAAAAATGATTAATAGGAATGGCAAAAGATATGTTTGTCTATGATTACAAATGCTTAAATCCAATTTATACTAAACTGTAATGCAAAAAAAAAAAAAGAAAAAAAAAAGACCTCCACCCAACCCCCAAAAAGTATATGCTATTCAGTACAGGAATGTACAGAGTTATATACAGCTAGGTTCAAAACTAAAAACAAAATTAATTCTTTGAGGGTGTGCGTTTTTAACAACAGCTTTGTTTTTGATGTTACTGTGACCATAACACAAATCTGACATAAAAGGCAACAAAAGGATCCGAACCATATTTTTTTAAGGATAAATAGCGGCATCTCTTTGGTAAACAAATTACAACTATCAGAAAAAGAGGAACAATTTAATATGTACAGAGGAAACTGATAATACAGAAAAACATCATAAATACCGATCATTTGCCAAAAGAACAACAATTGATAAGACTTAGTAAATGCTAGTTTGAGGAATAAGAAGATCCAGTAGACAAAATCAATTTACCATGAATTTACAGTCTTCGAGTTATTCATTTGGTTCAACCACACGGTAGACACAACCGTAGTGATATAATTATAGCTCTTTTGACTTATACTGAGATAAGTGTATGTACGTAAAGGTAGAAACATTTTACAGTGACATGAAGTTTGACGGTTCTATAACTATCGTTGCTATTTGTTAAAGGGAAGAGAACGTTCCACGACGTTTTATGAATACGCCGAACTGTATTCCAATAAGAGATTTTTGTGTGTCAAGGTGAAGCCTTTATTCAGTTGGTTCAACCACAAGGTAGACACAACCGTAGTGATATAATTATAGCTCTTATGACTTATACTGAGATAAGTGTATATACATAAAGGTAGAAACATTTTGCAGTGACATGAAGTTTGACAATTCTATAACTATCGTTGCTATTTGTTAAAGGGAAGTGAACGTTCCACGACGTTTTATGAATACGTCGAACTGGAGATTTTTGTGTGTCAAGGTGAAGCCTTTATTCATTCTGATCTGACAAAGACCAAAGGATAGTTTGCAAAGGACTTTAGAGACGATAATTGCAATCAAGAAGCATTTGACATTTGATATGTAAACCGAGCGCTTCTTCCGTGCAGTGAGAATAACCAAGAGGTGAATTTACTCATAACAGCAATTTCCTTTATGTATGACAAGAAGTTTTCCTGGTTGACAACATAAATACATTACCCTACAATCAAGTCACAACCATGTCATCGAAAAGCATTCAAGATCCCTAACACTTGTGTCTTTTGCTCCGTATTAACGTGTCTCAATTGCCCCTTTTCATTTTCTCCTGAATAGCCTGGCTTCCTCAGAAACACTTTTGTCTTCGGTTTTACCTACTTTTGTCCTTTTTGTACAAAACGTTGTATAATATCTCTGACTTTTTCATTACAAAGGTGCGTTTTTGCATTAACTCCAAATGTCGACCAATGAAATCGAGTGTGGCTATGCTAGATACCGCCTTTACTATATTGTCACAATTACTAGTTATCAATCATAAACATAGTATTTTGTTCTTTGGTGACTCTTAGTACCTATCTCTGTGTCTATTCGGACCACCTTGTTCATTAGACATTTCGGATAGAAATAGTGATGTTATCCAAAGAGTCTCTATTCAGCTTTTTTTCCTTCATACCAACGTAATTATAGTCTTTCCACAATTAGTCACTCCACAAATCATTAAGTCATCAAGTTTTGTAAGGAACATTCAACAATACCTAGAACACAGTTTATTTTAGTTGATTGTTATGAATGCTGAGCCGAGCTCTAGCTTCGCCGATCATATATATATATATATATATATATATATATATATATATATATATATATATATATATATATATATATATATATATATATATATATATATATATATATATATATATATATATATATATATATATATGTGTGTGTGTGTGTGTGTGTGTGTGTGTGTGTGTATTACTTTCAGGAGCAAGCTATGTTAATGCACCATTAAAAAGCAACCACAACATGCTCGCGAACAATATTAAAATGGCATGAACACGGCATAATAAAAAATGGAACATAATTTGTTTGTGGTAGAATCAGCAAATAACAAACCGCAGCAACAGTGCCTGCAAGTACTGGTGGTCGCCTGATGCGATGTGTTCCTGAGGAACATCATCATCATCATAGTTCTCATTATGTACATTTTTACTAACTTTGTATTCATTTTTGTCCTCTACCATTTCCTGTCGTAATCACAGCTGGCTTATAAATTTGTTGAGTATCGACATGTAAATAAGATTTCAACCTAATTTAAACGAGTCTTTTGATTTCCTTGAATTGCTTTTACATACAACAGATCTTTCACATAATTGTTGAACGCGTATGCAAAAATTTCTTCATTTATATTATCTCATTTTCATAAAATATATAGCTTAATATTTGGTCGATAACTACTATGTTTCCCCTTATGCATCCGCAATCGCTTTTCGGTGAAATTTTAAAAATGTCACGGATCAAATTAAATTGTTTCATATACATTTCAATACTGACAAGATTCGATGCATCTTAATCAAGCAGTCATTTTCAAATCTGAAAAGGGACTTCAAATATGAAATATGTTAACTCATTTTACTAAATCTGAACCGCTCAGGTGGCCTAGTGGTTAGAGCGTCCTCCTCGGATGCGGGAGGTCGTGGGTTCGATCCCCGGCCGAGTCATACCAAAGACTTACAAAAACGGTACTAACAGCTGCCTCGCTTGGCGCTCAGCATTAAGAGGTTAGTGTTAGGACTGGTCGGCCCGGTGTCAGGATAATGTGACTGGGTGGGACATCATGCTACATGTCTGCGGCATGATGCCCCAGTGCTAGACATCACTATAAACTGCCACATTGCAGACATCGTAGCGATATGACTGAAAAATTGTTAAAGCTACGTTAAAAATCCAAATCACACACAGACATACTAAATCTGAAAATATTGTGCATGTTAATCGCTAGTAAGGTATGCAACAACTAGATTAATATCATCTACACAGTCAAATTCGGTTAATTTAGCCAAATTTGCACATTACTCAATGCTCTGTATTTTCTCAGAGATTCATCAATGTCAAATTTTAATGAGTATTACTCACACATTCTTTTGATAGTAATATAAACTAAATTTTTTGGCACAATTATATCTCGTGAAAGATGTTGGTTACATCATTAAGCATTTATTGTATATCTGGATATGGGGAGTCAAACAGTATTGTGGACAAGGATAATGAATATTATTTATCAGCTTTGAAACCTGGCTTACGCTAATTCAGTTAATTTGTCCAATTTTTACATGTCATACAAAATATAACTGCATGAGTAGTACATTATTAACATAATAAAAAATAATTTGTTGGAAAATTTTAACATTTACGCTTTGTATTTGAAACTGGATCTTCCTGAACGAATGCAATGAGAATCTGTTTACTGTTTCGACATATTCACATGTAACTCTATTGTCTTTTACAGACTCCAGTCTGTTCATATCCTCCGCTGTAGTGCTGTTTAAATATTTTTTATTTCACGTAATCATTTGATCTATGGTATTTTGTGTTGCATTGTGTTAGTTCCTCATTTTATTTGCATTGGATTTGCAGCATTGTACAAAATAGTGCATCCCGGATACTTATTTCAGCATTTATTATGAAGTATAAATTTAATTACTACTAGATATTAAATAAATATTTTTTAAAAACTGCATCTTATAAACCTGTAGTTTTTCAGTAGGTGAAAGGTATACTTGAGTTCACTTCATCCATGTACTGTTTTTGCAGGTATATATACAATCAACTTAATATTTGTAATGATATTTAGTTTCGTTATTTCCGTGATATCATTTGTTTCCCTGTTTGGACGTTGTTGTAGCAGTTTTATCTCGTTCTTTATGTGCCATATATTACTGTTTACCTGTGACCATTGTGACTGGGGTTGTTTTTCTCGCTAAAAAACAAAACAATGTCACATACAGAGCTCAAACGATTTTGTTTCACATCAATCATGATATATGAAAAATATATCAATGTCGCAAAATTTTCATGTTTCTAAATACTTTTATTTATGAATTGTGCTTCCTACATTTAATATAATGTATTGTTTAACTGGTTTTCCACTGTCAAGTAGTACATCTTACCCGTTCCAGTTCACTAGTACATACCATTTACCTTCATTCTTTTTTTAATCTTCAGCTTTTCATATAAATAGTGTTTGTCATATAAAGAGGAATCTTATTTGTAAGTTGCAACCTCTATATCCTTACTCTTCAAGTCTTCCAGTTTCTCAACTGCTACTACATCACCTACAAGTATTTCTAATATTTCCTTTTCCAACGATCGGGAGGTATCGTTCAAAACACAGAATTTGTATTTCGAAATTTTGACTGTTTGGTCAATTTTAAACTGGTGCCCACAAAATGTATTGTTTTCATGTAATCAGATCTATCAATTCATACTTTCGATGTTTCCTCTTTGCTCTTATTATCTATTGATTCTTGTTGAGGTGTTATTGCATACCTCAATTAGCCTGGGCAAAACTATACTCTTTTTTTGAGTCCTCAGTTTGAGTGAAATGCGCCAAAATACAGTCTTTAAGATCTGTTCAAACTTTCCACTGCAAAAGCTATTTTGTTTTGTCAGAATATGTTAAAATATCGCGTTCTCCTATTCCAACAAAATTATTGTTCTGCTATTGTAAAAATCTTTTCCTCATCAAACTGCATCTTTTCAGCTTTCCTCTCTGCAAATATTTATCGAAAATCTGTATATTTTGCTTTTGCTTTTTCAGCCCTTGTGTGTTTTGAGAGATTATATATCACTTTGAAAACTGTTTCTGTTGCTTGTTTGCAATGTGCTTGCATGCCAGCTATGTGTGTCTGACACTGGTCATCCACTTGACTAAACACATTCACTTATTTATCGAATTCAATTTTTATCGCTTGTGTAATGCACATGTAGGCTGTTGTCATCATTAATCTTAATTCTGGAAGTAATTATACATTTCACCAAAAAGGTATATTTACATTACTTTTTTGTCAAACATTACCCGTTTATTTTGTTAAAAAATATAGGTACACATCAAGTATATTTGCAACATCGTAAATATGAAATATACCAAGCAAAACTGATATTCAATCCGTCAGATGCCCCTTTTCCTGCCGTGTTGACCGCTCTGGTGGCCTAGTGGTTAGAGCGTCCGCCTCGGATGCGGAAGGTTGTGGGTTCGATCCCCGGCCGAGTCATACCAAAGACTTACAAAAATGGTACTAACAGCTGCCTCGCTTGGCACTCAGCATTAAGAGGTCAGTGTTAGGACTGGTCGACCTGGTGTCAGGATAATTTTACTGGGTGAGATTATCCATTGGATTTTGGGTTTTTAAAGTAGCTTTAACGCTTTTTCAGTCATATCGCTACGATGTCTGCAATGTGGCAGTTTATAGTGATGTCTAGCACTGGGGCATCATGCCGCAGACATGTCGCATGATGTCCCACCCAGTCACATTATCGAACCCACGATCTTCCGCATCCGAGGCGGACGCTCTAACCACTAGGCTACCGGAGCGGTCCCTTAAAAACGAAATGTGACACTAATATTTAACCTCCAATTCGCACCCCATCCCCTCAAAAATAATATAAAGATAACAAAAAATATATACATGGCATGTAAAAAATAAATATATCCATAATTCAAACATTTGTTTACAATTATTATACCGGAAGGAATGACCAACTGCTAGAAAGTAAACTTGTCAGAGCTAACGCGGTTAATTTGAGGTCACAGTGTACAAATCGGCTTTTATTTCAGTGTTAACCAGAGATACAAACGCCATTAGCAGTTTTCATATCAACTCTTAAAGGTTTTTCTAGGCATGGATTTTACTGTGAAATTGGACAAGTTAGTCATTCATTTTTTGATTTACCACTTTGCCAGTTAGGTTCATAAATCCATATCATATTGTTTCGTTATTTTTCCGTCGTAGTCAAGCCTTTATCATGGGCGCCCGTAAAACTTAAAAGCTAAATGTAGCCTCCCACCCCCCAAGAAAAAAAAATTAATTCTGCTGGCGCACCGGATGGGTGTACGTTGCTGATAAAGTCTACTCAAGATGTACACATGTAACCACGTCATCGAACTTTTAAGAATTTAATTTATTTATATAGTATTCGTGGTATAAGCTATCAGTTGCTGACTCACAGCAAATAACGTTAGAAGGGCCTTTATGTAAGCTGTATGAATCGGCAACTGACAGTTTATACCATTTCTTGATAATTTTAATTATTTTGTATCTTTATTTTATTTTTTAAAGATATTTCCTATCAGTGTTTGAGCATTATTTAAGCATATGAATTCTTATCGAGCGCGTCTGTAGCATAGCTATTTATAAAACAGTGTGTTCTACATCTGCAAAGTAATAGCTACGTCAATATCAAACAAGTAATTCTACCATTGGTAGGGGAGGTAAATATTATAACATTCCGCAGCAGGGTCTTAATCTTTTATCTAAAACTGGCATTTATGATCTAAGTAAAGTTCAATATTCAAAGCAAAAGATGTCTTGTTTTGTGTGGCATAAGAATGACTCTTTGATTTGATGCTCTCAGTTATCAACTGATGCAACTGCAATTATTATATTGTGATGTAAATAAATTCGCCGAATAGATTGATCCAAGTCATAAATGAACTTACGTATGAAGTTAAGTAAAACAGTTACAAGAGCACGTATGTAACATATACATTTTGTTTCATGAATGACACTAAAATAAGCTGGTAATTATAAATTATGGTTCATAATAACAAATCTAATGAGTGTTTAATGTCTCGGGTTCACTGGTTCATGTCTTGTCATAGCCGACTGGCAAGTTCATTGGCCAGAAGGACTCGTCAATCAAAAAAGAAGACACACATATAAATTAACTGAAATGTATCGCAGCCACTTCGTCAATTCGAGAACTAATATGAGATGTAATTGTCGGATTGCACATATATTCTTTAGCAGCAGGGAGGGGAGACCATACAGCCTCATTCTGGTATTTATTTTGTAAACTCACTGCTTCTACGCGTATTCGTCCGATATTGTACTGCACTACTGGATATACACATTTCTATATAGACTGTTTTTTTTCTAATTATCTCGAGATAGCCACGATGTTAGCCTGCCATCCCTGCTGCTATGGGAACCCAAATCCTCCAAATTCAATATAATCCTTGAGCTAAATCGAGCCGTCCCTGACATTGTTTACAGCTACAATATTTTCCCACGCGCCGATTACTTCCATAGGATGCACCACTGACCGTGAGAACCAGGCCAGATTTAAGTTAGTGCAGTCGCCCGCGTTTGTTATCGTTGTTAAGTGTCAAGCAAAGGGCGACAAACAAAATGTGAACAATGGTCTGTAATTAAATCAATATTATCTCAATAACAATAATGAGCTACTCTGCACTGACTATAGGATCTTGCACAACTATATTTATGTCAACAGCGATTAGACGCGATTAAAACTATATCCATGTCCGTGATTCTGTCAAAACACAATAACAAGCAAGACAACAACCAAGAGAGGAGTTTGCGGAAAGTGCAGCAGAATTATTCAAGCCAGTTACAGAAGCCACCCAAGCGACCACAATGGCTACTAAGAGTATTTCGCCATCGTTAGAGCAAATCGCTGAAGCAAATGGGAAAATTGCAGTGAGAATTACAAAAACAAAAATGATTCTCAAAGAAGTTTTCACATCTGCTGCTGCTAAACCAGAGACACAAGAAGAAACACAAGAAAAAGCCGAGGGTACTGACAGCACTGATGCTGCTATCCGTGATATAATTACTATTTAGTAATAGTAGATAAATCGATGTATGCCACAAAGACGTCGATGTTGCTACGGCGATATTGGGTCTCGTACGATATTCCGATGTTTATTAAGGGTCTGCTGGTCCATTGATGGTGTTCTCAAAAGATATTACTGACTTTACTCATTTCATCTATCTAGCGACAAGGACTGTGACTGGCCGTGATGACGTCGATAACGGAATAAGTGCCGGGAATACCTTGGGATATTTAGCACGAAGATATCAAATGTATGCACAACGTAGAATAAGCTGTTTGATATCGTTGTCGCATATCTTTGGATTTTGCATATGTTAGAAAAGTTCGGAGCCAAACATACAGTTGGTTTAGTCCGAAATTCCACGTGACAACGATGCAATTTAGCGAGATAATTCTGCAGCTATAGGTAAAGTAATTATAAACAAACTTGTTATGTGGATGCCTGCAATAACTCCATCGCACACAGAAGAAACTCGATTGTTATCGTTCATGGATAACGGCGGAAAGACAACGTTGACGATTCCCACAGACCCAGCTACACGCACAGCAAATTCATTTGCATGGCAGATAGCGCCTCAACAGGGAATTTCAGCACCACAACATATATTCGTTAAGTTTCAAGGCAACACAAGATTTGAAAATTAAGAACGAAATCCGATCATGTTTGATAAATTTGCTGTGTCTATGATTTCGTTCAGGATAAATAGACATCATGAACCATCCGAAGACATAATACTAAATTTCTAGCAACACAACGTAGCACGTGCGTATAATAGTTTGATGTGATTTATGGGGTGTGATGAGAATTTTGATTCTGGTCTGTAGATATCTCAGCGTAATTTCTTAGAGCTGTATCCAATCTGTTATTTCTCACTGGAACATCCGGAGTTGCTCAGACAATCTGTCGTTGATATTCATGTGTGAGCAACTGTTAATGAACTACATGCTGGTCCTGGTGGTTACAGGACCATTGCTGTTATATTGTCCGAAAAAAACAATGCTGCTTGAGGGGGTAGGTGAAAGAATTAGAGTGGTTGATGTCCCAGTGGAACATATGTAAGTGTTTTCGCATCACTAATTACCTCGTCATCGTTGATATTTATATGTCATATCATTCCGTGAATGTTACTCTGACCCTTGGTCAGATTACAAAGCTACAATCGTCAGCGATAAAGAATTATGGAATATAAATCCGGCCCAAAAACTATCACTGACAGAAAGTCAACTAAAAACTTTAATGACGTCAAACGATCAGCGACTGGTGTACGACTTGATATTTCTGCTGGTGCCTATAAGGACACGGCAAATATGAGAGTATAATTCCACTTCTAGCACTCATACCAGGATTAATAGCCGCTGAATCCCCTGCTATTGCAAAAATTGCTGCACTTGGTGCGCATGGAACTGCTGCTGGAATAACATTAAAGAAAGATACATGACAATCATTAAAAACTGTTTTTCCCTAAAAGGGGCGAGGTCTACGAAATGGGAGTATATTTCCACGTATTGCATCTTCAGAGCTGCGTCCACATCTTGAATCGTTTCCAGAAACATTAGCCTCTTCAGACCCTGATTTTCTAATAGCTGTATAACCTGTTATTGCAAGCACAATTGCTAAAATGGAATTAAGGAAAGTTATAGGGCGCGGATTAAAACCTTCTTCTTCCAAAACCAAGTGAGGTTGGGGTCTACGATTGCCCGGACCTACAGCTTCTTGGTATGGTCGGGGTCTAAGATTGTAAGGAACGTTTCGCTGAAATAAGTAAAACGTCCTATGTCTTATTTTGATTTACTCGAAGATGCTCGTCGATCAAACATTAAAATCTTTCGAGGAGTTTTTATGCGCGATCAATTACCTGACAAACCAAATCGTGTGGAAACTGGCATCATTAATCTGGACTAGCGGTCCGGTCCGGTCCGGTCCTGCACTCACTGGGTTGCCTATGCTATTAACCTACGTGGTATTGTTGTTTTTTTGTTTCTGTATGGGCTCACCTCGCCGCTGGAAGTTTTAAACTAAAGCAGTAGAACACAAACTATAATAGATCCGTCTGTATCTGGTCTAGAAGTACTTGCTGTACTTGATGCTGTATCAAGATCGCCCCATCTTTCCCCATAAAGCTGTGCACGTGTATACAAGCAGACGTTACAGTCGTCCGTCGTTTTAAACCGGTTAAACGTTTTATAATATGGCAGATATTTATGTGAGATCTTATTCTAGCACTAGAAGTGGGGTGGGGGTGGTAAAACAATCTTAGTCTTGGTGCCACTGGTTTTTCAAAATATGACACTAAAGATAAACTTTCTGATCTTGCTGGGGTTGATCGAGATGAAGTCGTTATTTCTCAGAACTAGCACGGCAGACTAATGACATCAAATATAAAACTTGCTGATATTATCCGACGAGTTCTCGGGGCCACATCTGATAATATTCCAGTGTTTACTGATGATGGGAAAATTCAAGATTCTACTGTATTAATCTCAGCTATCAGCAATACAATTATAAAAGGTGTTGCTACTACTAGCTTGCGATTAACTGGTGACACAAAGACCGGTGAACTCGACATAAACAAAAGTAAAATTGTTAATGTCAGAGAACCAGACTCGTGGACGCCGCTGCAACAAAATTATACGTCGACAACAACGACATTGCGATGAGGAATACGTTGATGGCACTTAATGACGGAATAGCTGATTTTAGATCAGATTATACTACTCACGTGACCGCGTTTACAAGGTTTTGCAGGACTATAAATAGAGTCGCCGTTGAGTTCTTTGGAAATTCAATGGTGGCCAACATTAAACTTGCTGTAATCGAAGACAAATTAAAAGCAATTGGTTTTCCACATACGACTCTGCTCATCAACGTTGTATACACAGTAGCGTCAGGACTCGCCACATAGTCAAAACATAATAATAACACCGTCACACATACCGCTGAGGTTACTGGTGTGGATAGGCTGTCCGTGTTGAGTACTGCAAAATTTAGGATATTTACCTAATATCCATGGCACCATTCAACCAATGATTATTCTAAGACTGTGTCAATTACATTCAACCTAAATACTGAAAAATCATTTATACTGGACCCTAAAAAAATTAACAGCAGCCGCTCATTGGTGGTGTCTGGAATTTGTAGCAAAAACGTCTCAATTAATTAAAGTATTAGTTATTTAGAGTGTTGTCAAATTGTCAAATTTATTCAATGCCCAATCAGTAGGACCACCGGAAACGCGCACAGAAAGAGTTACTTTTATCAACAAAAAGAATATCGACGTATTTTTCCTGACGGAAACATGGCTAAAAACATCAGGCGATGAGCCCAAGTGCGCGGAGCTAACACCCACCGGTTACTCCATCAAGTCGTTCCACCGCCACTCTCGCAGAGGTGGAATTGCTGTCATCACAAATAACTCCACGATCAAGCATCTTAACCACACCACAACTTTCAATTTCTACCACACATCGTTTGAACTAATCCAAGCCACACTTACACTGGAACAAAGGTCAGTCCATTTCTTCTGCCTATACCGCCATTCTCCTAGCAGAAAAAACAAGTTGACTGAATCTCTCTTTAAGGAGCAGTTTCCGAATCTCCTGGAGGATGGACATTCGATAGGTGGCAACCTGGTTATTCTTGGAGGTTTCAACTTTCGCTTTTAATGTCTCGGAAACCCAAGCACATCAAAACTCCTAGATTCCATTAATGTTTTCCACCTCAGACAGTCAGTTAACCATCCCACCCATAGACATGGTTACATTTTAGGCTGGATTATTCATATACCTGATGATAATATTCTACGTTCCCCTCTGGTATTCAACGAACTTGGATCAGATCACCTCTGCATTATATGCCATTTTCACGTATCAGTCCCTAACAATCAACCTTTATTTGTTACTAAGAAAACTCTCCGTATGATAAATAGAACCAAACTAATTCATGACATCCAAGCAAACCTAACAACTTGCCTACCTCCTACAGCAAAGTAACTCGATAACTGCATGCGTTCATTGCTCGACAAAACATGCCCCAGCCACCAAGTGCAGGGTGTCAATTCAAAAGTGTTCTCCATGGTATAGCAGTGTTAGGGACCAGCGTCGCACTGATTAAAGAAACCACCGAAACGCTGAGAAGCTTTGGCTATCCACCAGATTCACTATTCATAAGCAAATCTATGAAGCCGCTAAGAAGAACGTCACGAATATTGTCCATGCAGCAAAATCAGCCCACTGCAGTACTAAGATCATGGAAAGTTGCAGCTGCAAAGAGCTCTTCGAGATTACTAACAAGCTGATGTCAGGGAACAAATCTACACCTCTTCCAACTACCTTAGCAGCAGGGATGGCGAATCCTACAACTTTTAGAAGGTTCCAAATGCCGAAATAAGCCCTTTATAAAACCGCGAATCCTAAGGTTCCAAATGCCGAAATAAAACCGCGAGTAAACGCAATTGTCGCCGTCGTTGCTGCCCTTTGTTGTCGTTGCCCTCCCTGCTGCTTCCTGCGTCCCTTTTAGAAAACTAAGGTCTTTATCGATGTACGAAAAATTATCCAAAAATCTTATCTAACCCGACTTGATATCGTGTACGAGGATCGTGTAAATTTATTGTTACAAATCCATGAGTGGTTGTCTGAGCACGACTAAAGAAATGTTTGAACTGATTATAGTCCATGTCACCGTCACACCAGTTTTGGTAAATATATTGTAACGTGTACTTGCCAACTCCATTAAACACCGTCAAAAGACTGCAATTTTCTCTGATCACTAATGGTATTTGTGTTAATTTTTGAGCAACATAAATCACGTCTGAGTTTTTGTGTCTGCCTCGTGAAAATATTTTGGCAGGATTTGATTGTTTATCCAACATTACATCATCGTACACAACCAGGTTGTTAATTTTCTCGTCAAGATCTTCTACAGACGGTGAATCATCGATGTCAGTGATAAATTCCACAACGTTCTTACCGTCGTTTAATGATTTTGCACTTTCATTAAAATCTTTTAACACGTTATAACATCGTTGATTGTCTACGCTGGGTGCTATCAAATACAATTTATCCCACTTCATCCAATTCATTATCAAATTCAACAACAAATATGTTTTGCCTGATCCGGATGGACCTGTGATTATCATTCGAATATAATTTGGTAGCATCCGATGATGTTTAACTGGTTCACGTCGTTTTGTAGCTGAAATGTCTGTGATTTCCATTAGAATAATATAAAATAAATATGGATTTATATTGTGTAAAATGCAGAGCACGTACTCCAACTGCAGACATAACAACCACTACAACCAAAAATAATCGAAAACAGCTCACAGGCAAGTGTAAACGATGCGGTACAAAAAAGTTTAAATTTATTCCCATGACTGGGACAGCGCGGCCAAGGGCTAAAAAAAAAGAGCAAGGTGGTGACATCGCAGCCAAGTTAGCAAAACTTCCAGGAGTTCCGTGGGCTAAATACCCAGGAGAAAAACATCTCCCAGGATATAATTATTGTGGTCCTGGAACCCGACTTGATATCAGACTTGATGACCAAAATCGACCAAACCCAGGTGAGTATCCGATAAATGCTATCGATAAAGCATGCCATGTCCATGATGTAGCTTATAAAAGTAAAAATCTACAAGATAGGCATCTCGCGGATGTGAAATTAATTCACGCGCTAAATTCCATTACTGATAAATCTTTCAAGGAGAGGTTAGCTAGTTGGTTAATAAAATCTGCGATGAAATCTAAGCTTGTATTAGGCGCTGGTAATTAATTATAATGGAGTCGATTTATTATTCCCCAAGAGGATACTGGAGGGGTAGCGTAGCAATTAGTAAACTTGCCAGTGCAGCAAAAGTCACACGTGATACTGCTAAGAACTGGTTATCCAAACAGGCAATATGGCAAATTTATCTACCGCGTCCTAGAAAAATTAATTTTGCACATTTTAATGTTAGTGTTACTAATGAAGTTCATCTGGCTGATATATTATTTTTGCCACATGATACCGTTCGTCGTCGAACATACAAGTACGCGTTAACTGTCCTTGAAGTTGCAAGTAGATATAAAGAAGCAGAACCGTTAACGACTAAAACAGCATCTGAAGTTGCCTCTGCTTTTGAACGAATTTATCAACGAGGTGGTCTGCGATGGCCACATCTCTTACAAGTTGATCCTGGCAAAGAATTTCAGGGTGCAGTATCATCGCTGATGAAGCAACATAATGTCACCGTCAGACGAGGACATATCGCGATTCATCGTGATCAGGCAATTGTTAAGCGATTTAATCGAACACTTGCTGAGCGGTTATTTGGATATCAGTACGCGAAGGAATTCATTCAGGACAAGAGATCGCGTGAATGGGTTGTAAGATTACCAAGCGTGATAACTGCATTAAATAATGAAATTACTTGAACAACCAACATGAAACCTATTAATGCAATTACCCAAAAAAATATACCCGTACAGTGACGAGATTTTTCAGCACAACCAATACTGGGTAATGTCACTGTGAGATATTTGTATGAACCAGGTGAACTTGAAGGTGGTAAAAAAGGGCGACTGATCCTATCTGAAGTATTACCACACACAAGATATCTAACATGACTAGATCCACCGGTAGATCAGCAATCTACAGGCTGGATTTAACTGCTCCTCAGCGCGGATTCACAAGTGAACAACTACAAGTAATTCCCGAGGACACACAATTACCGCCCAAATCACTTAACTAGCACCAAGGGTGCCAGCACCACGACTTCGATTACATTCAAGACAGGTCAGCATCACATTTTGTTGTGTATGACCGCGACTATTAGCTTTTCTGTCTACGGTAAATTGTTTTGGATTTTTATTAGTGTAACACCACAACATTACACAATTACAGCTCGCACAGTGATTATTCTGCTGTTGTTTCAGTGTCATGATAAATTCGACGTCGAGGTCAAAATCGCGATTATTTTTTTTTTGTCACTCTTTTTGTAACCGGCTAATTTTCTTATTATATCACTGTTGTTTTCATTATTAATTACATCAGCATTGACTCTTCCAAGACAATTCTTCGCAATTGAGATATTCTTCTGACTCTGGACACTGCCAAGTAAACTAAGTTTGACCACTCGATACGATCATCAACGATCCAAACAGCTGTATCAGAAATAGTTAGTCCTTGAGATGAATGAATCGTCATTGCGTATCCTAGCGTCCACGGGGATTTGTTCATTTTTAGTGCATCTTCAACAACATTGACATCAACTGTGACAATATCACTTAATACTAAATTCTGTTTCTCTGTTTTCCCAGGAATATCAACATCTATATTTCGTAGTCGTGTATAAGCTGGTCTATAACACAATGGCACTGGCAACATTGGAAACTTTTCTCGTTGTAATTGAAATAACTGCTGTTGAAGTGTGTCTCTGACTATCTTTCTACTTGCCACTATCAAATCGTTTGGTCTCCACGTTTTCCAAATGTCACTCATTGAAGTCTCTGAAATTATTTTACGCATAATTTCACATTGAATTTTATTTGGTTGTAATCTGATTAATGTTTTAAATTCCTTCAACGTTGCATTAAGAGATCTATAATCATCAGACACGTCGTCAACGTAGTCAACAAAATCTTTTAACCACAAATGCGGAGATGGACCAACAAAAGGTGGTGGCTGACCGTGATCTCCGCACATAACGACTGCAGTATTTTTTGTTAGCAGCCAATCAAGAAATGTTTTTAATGTTTCTAACGGCATTGTGCACACTTCATCCCAAATAATATTCCGCGGAATGTATTTCTTTCCCATTCGATCTGGAGTCCATACACCACTGCTGTGTTTGAAAAAGCTGTGATAAGTACAAGAATTGACTCCTCGTTGTTTCATCTCCCTGGTAAGTCTGTGTGTTGGTGTTAGCACAATTAAATCTGAATTTCGAAATAATTCAATTGCTCGAGTTGTCTTACCAGAACCACCAGATCCGTTCAAATAAACGGTTTTGTGTCTGGTGATTGGATCATTCACAGACGGTGCAGAAGACATTTCTGATAATTCTGATTTGCAATAATTATCCTTAATTTCAACATCAGCGAATTCACAATAACTATGTAGCATTTCCTTTTTTATTCTTCACGAACTCCATGATTCATCCTTGCTTGTAAAACGAGCCAGTGATTCTGAATATCTTTTATCTGTATAAAATGAATCCGTTGCAACTCTAACTGCAGTGTCGGGAAATCTATTTATCATTGATAGCAAATTTATAGAAACATAAGCCAGCATCGAATATCTTAAATGTGTTTACTGAGGTGATTCTCCATTAATGTAACTAACATTTGTGCCCAACCGTGTTCCGTCGGACAAGAAAGCGTCCTCTCGATTACAAAATATATTTTTCGCAGCGGCATCAGCAATTATAAAATTTAATTCAACATCATCCATAATCAATCGTGAGGGATGTCGTTTATGATCATATGCGCCACCCTGAGTAAATTTACCGATTATTCTTCTATCGAGATCTTTTGCTGTTTTTTCACTATTATTGAGTTTAATCTTAAGAATATTAGGAGCGTTATTGTTAATGACATCAACAGGAGTATTTGGACGTTCTCGTGCATATTATCGAGACTGATACACTGAGGTGTTGGTAACCAAACCGAAGTCTGCGGTCGATATGATATGATTGCTTCACTGACCGTCAACGATACCAGTATTCGGTTGTCAAGCATATATCGCAACAACACTATTGGTGTCCAACGTTTCTCTGAGAAATGACTGCCAAACCAAACATAACAAATTCGATGAAGCTCTTCAGCTAGCGCAAACGACGTCACACGAGCAAA
The DNA here is from genome assembly GCA_028554795.2 of Sinohyriopsis cumingii. Lineage (NCBI taxonomy): Eukaryota > Metazoa > Mollusca > Bivalvia > Unionida > Unionidae > Sinohyriopsis > Sinohyriopsis cumingii. Next base: position 4,884,061 of record JAPYKE020000076.1, on the reverse strand, counting down.
TCCTGTCAAGTCAAAATCGGGTAAAGGACCATTTAAAGCAACTCGCGTCATCGAGTTCGTGGGATGTCCAAATCTTTTAAAATATCCACTACACTCGCCCATCCCAAGAAAGCTTCCCGGATAATCATGTCTACGGATATCATCTCGCTGCAGTTATACTTGGTATCCCACAAACCGCCATGTCCATACTCGACACAACTCAATTGTATATCTTCAAGAAACTCACTTCGGGTTGGCCTCCATGAATTTCTCTCTCTGGCGGTGTGAGCGACAACACTCGGAACTGTAAAACAATTAGTTAATAACTGCTCAGTGTTTTTTGAATATCTCTGTGCGAGTTTTTTCATTTCCTGTTGCAGAGATTCCGTCCGGTATAATTCACCGTTAGATCTTACAAATTGAACATACTCGCCATCTTCGGAACTTTTAAACCACCACACCGACACAGGGTCGTTTTTGCTTATCTGTTTAATAAAATCAAACATATTTTTACCAGCTGGCGGGTAATATTTCACAACACGATCCCGCGGAAATATCGTAACAGCGTTAGTCCAAGCGTGAGCGTTATGATCAATGATATTTATTGGAGCTCCGTTCCGATTACATTTCGATTGGTATAATACTTCCTCTGTTATCGTTGTTACGGTTATGGGAAATCTTAGTGCTTTTTCTAGCTCGGCAACATCGTTTACTGATGCTCCTGTATCCTTGACTTTTTCAGCCCACGCTGCTATCCTGGAACGTCTTAGATCAGTTAGACCGTTTCCGCGCATCGCATTTTTGAAATGTTCCATTACTCGCTCGGCTACACAATTCAGCTTTGAGAATCTCATTGGGGCAAGTTTATTGATTTTTGATGTTTTTATCGGATAGATTCCATAAATGACCGCGGTCACAGGATACGCTCGAGCGTAATATGGTTTATCAATCCCAGTTAACATTCCTGGTTTGGAATCTTTACTTAACAGAACGGTTTTTCCATTAGGAAGGACAGGGTCATTTTTATCACGGATAATATACGTATCGGAATCTGCTTGCACAATAAATTTTATTCTGAAAAAATATTCTGAAAAAATATTTCTGATTATCAAAGTAATCGATAATCGTTTTCGCACGTGCATCATTCATTACAGCATCAATGACTTCGTCGACATTGACTTTGTCCTTGACTCTGTCAAGGCGTATAATTTTAAATGTAGACCATACGTGAGATGCTCCATCATTACGAAATTCTTTATTGGCATTCCTGATAATATCAAACAGATCAGTCATGGCTCGTCTCCGCGAGTCAGGGGTTAGTCTGTCAAGATCAAATCTAGAAGCTTTCCAGGGCTTGATTGCAGATAATCTTTCAAGCTCCTCCATATTATATTTAAGACAAACATTTAAATAAGAAATATTATATATATATAATGAATTAGTGCAAGTGGTTTAAAGTTGGATCCGTAACTGTTTGTAACAAATCCTGCAGGAAAGAATTCTGCGGGGAACATTCCAAAGCATCCGAAGGGGGAGTTTAGGACCAATACCGTGTTTCCGATGTGGTGTTGGAGTCAGGGGTAAAACACAGTTATGTGCAATATGCGGGGGAAAGAGATACCGTGAACTTAAAAGATATTATAAAAAAAAAATAATAATCTTGCGTTAAAATGTGAGCGCGATTATATCACTAAGTTTTCAGACAAATTATAAATTTGACAAATATATTATATATATAAAATGAATCAAGAATTTGTCCCACACCCTATCATTAAGAATTACGAAGCGAATCGCGAGGGAATATTAGGCATTGTAGGCTGAAAAAACCTGTTGGTGTTGTTAATAATTTTGGTTATCTTAGATTTACTTTTGGGAAAAAGAAGTATCTCTGTCATCGTTTCGTGTTCGAGGTATTTAACGGAGTGATCCAAGACGATCTCGTGATCGATCATATTGACGGAGAGAAACTTAATAATAATGTATCTAACCTGCAATATATCACACAACGCCGAAATGTTGCACGTGGGTGTGCTGGGGGCAAAGAGAGCCTAGGGCAGTTAAAGCTTTCAATAGAGAGACCGGCGAAGAGATAGTTTTTCAGTCAGTGGGCGCGGCTGGTAAACATTTCGATATTAACACTGCTGTGGTACGTTCTGTCGCAGATAATATAACCAAATCTACCTTATCAAAAAAATATAAACAGAAAATCACTTTCCAATATCAATAATGGAGATAAACTATCAAGTAATTACGTAGAATTATTTATTTAATTTTTTCTATAAATTTTAGTGTATTTAAGGGAGATAACTCCGTTAAGCATATCTCATGCAATTAGTTCCCTCCCCTTGTCAAGGTGACTTCGTCCAACACACATATCATTACCTTTACAGGTAATATTATCCAGCGCAGTATGCAGTTATTTTTTTTACAGCCAATTGTATACACACTGCGCCACAGTCTATTCACTTCCGCGTTTGTCAGTACAGGTAAGTGTTATTTTCACAGTAATATTTATAATCCAGTTCAGAATTTAAAATCTGAATTTAAATCCAGTGTTTAAAATCTAGTTCTGAAATTCAGCAGTAATGTTTTAGAACTTGTTAACTGTCTGTCAGTAGTTACCTATATGATAATTTTTAAACCCTGTATTATCAGATGAAACCGTGGTACACTGGTAAAGCGTTTGACTCTCGTCCCGACTTTATCAAATGCCAGCCGTTCGAGTGTCGTCAAGGGTGTGTGTTTTTCACCCCTGGGATTTTGGTCTAGAGGGATATGTACACAGACAGTTTCACTTTCGCTTTGGAGCTCCCCAAAAATAAACAGTAACCTTGGATGCAGAAAGCTCTACGTCACATGGGTCTCATTCAGAAAGAATGCGGCCATTGCCTATGTCACGAGGATGCCGAGAAGCCATTAGAAAGGCTTTGTAAGACTGAGATGAAAAAAAAGACAAAAGTCTCAAAGATAAAAAATTTCAAAGACAAAAGTCTCAAGTCTGAAAGGACCTCGTGAAACACATAAATACCTCGTAAATACCAATGATTGATAACCGCTCATCATGGTTGCTGTTTATTTTATTTTTTTTTTTGAAATATATATATATATATATATATATATATATATATATATATATATATATATATATATATATATATATATATATATATATATATATATATATATATATATATATATATATATATATATATGAATTGCGAAAATATCAATGATGTGATTGTTGCTATTAAAAATTAGAAGAGCAATGATTTAATATATCTGATGAACTAAATCCTGAAAAAATCATGTCTGATTTTGAAACACTACATGAAGCTAAATGTGCAGGGCGTTATATTTTACCTGGTCAGTACAGATTTATAAAGATGATCCAGACGAAATTATATAAATCGCTGGTTACAGTAGAAGAAGTACAAATAAATGAATTTGTTTCGTTGTCTCGTGCAATTGAAAAAATTAGGTTGGAATTACTTTTATTGTTGGAATTAGCTCAAGAATATGAAACAAGGAAGGTGATAAATACTCGTGTAAGAAAGCTAAAAAATTGCATGTCCCTTGACGAGAAAGTAAATACTTAGAATGAAGTCACCTTGATGAAATCAAATACTTGGAAATGAAATCAAGTACTTGGAAATGAAATTGAAAGTTAAAAAAGTGATATTTTTTTTTACTTCTTTGATACTTGGTTAGATAATATTTCATTAGTCGATTGGATTTAATGCAAGACTGAGCATAATTGAGAATTTGATCTTGGTCACATACAATTGAAATAATATGCTCGCGTCTGAGACTTTCTAACTGTTGCTGTGTTAGTAAGAAATCTTCGTCTCCGTATTCGTCAATAATGAATTTAACGTTAATTTCTTCTTGGGTAAATGCGGCCTTAACTGCTCGCTCGAGCACTTGTTTGTCATACACGAAAACATTTATGTGGTGGTACACATTTAAGATTTATAAATCTAAGATCTAAATACGCGTATATACTCTAAAATTTGAGGTATACTGCAATGCGCGATCACAATATGATCTTCTTTAAGTCTTCTCAGTTGCGTATCAGTCAATATAAAATCGTCAGTGCCGTATTCGTCAACAATTATTTTTTCTGGGGTAACTTTTCCGGTTTTGACAGCTTCATCAAGAAGTTCTTTGTTATGTATGAAACATTTTACGCGGTGGTACATTATATAATACTCGCTTGATTAATTGTCAGTCAGTAAAAAATAAATTTTTCTGCAGATTTTAATATTCTTTTTTACTTTTTACAGAAAAACGTTAAATTTGACTAGTAAGTACCTATCAAAATTAGCAAATCGGACAGTGTGCACGATTTTGACTAGTAAATACTCTATCAAAATTAGCAAATTGGACAGTGTGCATAAAATATACATAAATAAAATATTCGTACGCAAATCCTTCTAAGACTGAAAGTCTTAAGGCTGAAAATCTTACAATTTCACAAGTAAATTAATATGATGTTTTTCATTTTGCAAATCAAGAAGGTGGCCAGAATGGTCTGTTAGTTTGAAATTTATTCTGGTCAGCCACGCATTATGACATCGTAGATAGACTAGATTGATTGGCTCTTGCACGATTAGAAATCCAGGTGGTTCCTTCTGGGTGAATGAATAAAGAATAAATCCCTGCTGGACTTGATTTGATACTGTCGTGTCTGTGCTGTAGCTGCCATCAATGACATCACACACAAGATTGACCGCGATTACTTCGGTTATATTTACGATGCGAGAGATACATCTCGGCCTTCTACCTGTGAGTTATTGTTGTGCCGGAGAATATTTGGCTCCGGTAGTGTTTTTCTGTATTGTGCGAGTATATCATCAAAGAACTCATTGATGATGTCGTTGACTGATTTTCTCAACGCGGGATTATACCAAGGAAGTTTAAAATTCGGTAGATTTGCCTCTGGTATTCTAAAGAAGTCTAAAAAAAATTTGTTTGGATTTGTTTTTGTCAGTGTCGACATGTTCAACTACCCCCTGAATTAATCGCTGGTTAAAATATTCCATGTCATATGCGAGCTGATTTAATATCTCAGTTTGTTTAACGATTTCGCTGCGTAGCGATGTATCAAAAAGATGTTCCTGGAAAAGTTGCCGTAGTCGCCGCAGCTGTGTTTCATGTTCTTCTTCAATAAATTTAAAATTTTCAAGTACCTGATTCATATCAAAAAGATAAGCGATCCAGGCTCCAGAAGGAGTTCTTGTATGAACAAACTCCCACTCATTTTTTGTTGTATCGTGAAAAGTAAACATACTACCCAGCGTTGCCCTTTTTTAAAAAAAAAAAAACTCAGTATTTTTGTATTTTGGTTTAACTCCTAGGTATGACTTATTGTCAGTGACATAATCAGACTTTTTAGGTCAGATGGTGGTATTAGTGGTATCGGTGGCGGAATTTCAGGTCATCCTAACACTGTTCTGATCGAATTCTGATATATATCCACGGCGTAGTCTGGGATGCTTATTTCGATGGAAGAAGACAGTGTTGGCTCATGAACAGTTACTGTTATCTTAGATTCTTTTCCTGTGATATTTTTTATTCGACGTTGTAATTCCTCATTGATTTCTTCGATTTGATAAGACCCGGTTGGTAGCCCAATGACGTTCTAGTCGGGAGTGCCATCTTGTTTTTTTTTATGTGCAAACACAAACGAATTATTCGCTGGCAATCCACCAAACGATTTTGATCTGATATTGGGCCAAGTGTGATATACTCGTAATTGTGCTAACGCGATCTCGTTTATTGGAATCGCAGTTGGAAAATTAATACTGAATTCTGGTTTAGTCGAGATTACTGTTATCGAACAAGTTCGTTTTGGGCTTGTATTTTCGACTATCTGTTGAAGTAATTCCGACATTGTTTTTTATCTTTTGTCGCTTCAGATGACTGATGTAGTCTTCGTATATCTTAACCATTTGCGCGAATTCGAAATCCGATATTACTGTATCGTCGAGACTTGATGATATCAGCGACGATATTTTCGAGTAGGCGCTCGTGGCCGCATTGTTTAACTTTTCATATTCGTGCAATTTTGTTAGCGCGCATGAAGATATTTTTTTTGCGATAATATTTGCAACTCCTGCAATTGTCGTTGATGTTGAATCTGTAACTGTCATTGCGATTGCAGTTGTCACTGGTGTTAGCGCTGATAATAATACTCCCGTAGATGCAACTATCGCGGATACTGAATACACTATTGTGTCTAGGATGATTATACGCCGCTTGTATTTTTTTACTTTTATTGTACATTCGTTAATGGTATTTTTTTAACTCTGACTGCCATTCGCGTACTTGATCATATCTATATTGCTGCACCTTTGTTGACTCTGACGCCATTTATTATATTACGCAGTAAACAATTGAGGTGTTTCAGCTACAAATTATAAACACCACCAGTAAGATGTTGCGGTTAATTTCTTGTCGGCTGCTTCCACTATAGATGTTTCTTCGGTTTCCTTGTTTAATATGATAGTCACAATCCCGGAAAACTTGTCGGTGGAATGTCTCCAGGGATATGTTGTGAAAATTTCAAATTTTGCAGCAACCAACACAGACAGCCTGTATACTCCAGTGAGTGTTGCTGTATATTTGATAGTATTATTCTGTTTAGACCATGTTGCGAACCCAGATGATACTGTGTATACTATGTTGGTAGTATGCCCTTGGGTAACTCCAGGTGGTATTTTAATCAGACTGGTTTTGTTAACGATATCAGGAATCTCACGATATCCTGCTGTGTATGTTTGATCGTGTCAGTGTTAGTTTTGATATCAGAAAGTTTCATGTCAACGGTGTGCGGAGTGCCAAAGAATTCCTCTGCGGTTTCATTAGTTTTTGAAAGTTTCTTTGAAGTCTTGTGAACGCGTTTACATGAACGTCATACTCGGCCCGCAACGTGGATAATTTACCGTCAACGGTGTCAACATAATTTTTCGTCGCGGCATCTTCCGGGGATGTTGGATCTCTTAACACGGTTATTTTGTTACCGTTCATGCTGAGTTCACCTGTCATTGTATCACCGGTCTTTTTTACACGTTCCCCTGCAGCTTTTTGCGTATCATCTCTTAACACCGCGATCGATATCAGCGAATCTCCGATTTTTCCGCTGTCAGTGAACACAGGGATGTTACCCGGAGTAGCTCCAATGACCCTACGAATTATTTCATGCCATTTGATATCGCTGGTTTTTAGTTTTCCGTGTCGGTCCTGAAAAATAACAACCTCATCTGGGTCTATCCCGGTCAGACTTAAAAGGTTATCGATTTCATCTTTGGTCGCATATTTTGATAAATCTATATCGGTGCGCTTCACTTTTCTGTTGAGAAGAGATCTTCCGTAAATATCAACCATTATTTGATAGGAAACTGTTCAAATTGACCCGCGGTATACTCGTGCACGACTTTGTGAGGTGGTTTGGTTGACGCTGATATCGCATCGAGGACATTTAATACTTCACGACCACATATCGGAGGATCGGTTAGTGTTTGTGTTGGCAGCGTTGAGTACCAAATTTTCGATGGGATGTCTTTTGTATATTTTAGAAATTCAACTGGCGGTGCTAACCCATACGAATCGAAATAGATAATTCCACGTGGATGTATCGCGTAAGCAACCCAATGAGTTCCTGGACCGTTACTCTTATCGAGATTAATAATTCCGGTTTCTGGATTATTCGGTTGTGCTGGTAACTGATCTCTCATAAAAACGCCTCTGAAATCTTTTATATTTAATTGTTTAACAGCATCGAGTAAATCAAAATTTGACATTGGAGTGATGTCTAAAACCGTTTTGGGTACCATGAGGGCGGAGTTCCTGGAAATCTTAAACCGCGTCCTTTTTTGTATCCTTTCCCTGTGGCTTTCTTCAGTGCCATTGTAGCAGCTGTTCCAACAGCTCCTAACGCGGCGGCCTTAGCGACAGCTGGGGTAGCAGCAGCTATCAGTGCTGGTATTTCGGCAAGAAGAGGAAATATACCACCGGTTTTAATAATGTTTTTGACGGCTTTTGGAGCAAAATCAAGTTAAGCTCCAGTTTTTACTTGTTTTGCTTTATTGAAATGATTAAGTTGTGTTTTATCAACGATAGCTTATTTGGACCACCATTAGCGATTTGATCATTTTTTAGTGCTATCGTTGCTCCACATGTGCTCACGTTTTTCGATTGTAATTTTTTGGCCTGACCAGGAGTCAGAATGACATTAACGTGACTGTATGATATTTTATTTAATAGAGATTGATCTAATTGTCTACATGTTTTTGAAAACATTACATGTTTTCCACTGGTGCGTCAACGATTCTCATTCGGCCACTAATACCTTCGAGTAACATATCTTTGTCACTGAGGATGACTGCGATTGCTCTATAGGGGCCATAAACAATTTGCGGACCATCCGCGAGTTTTGGTAGGGCACCTACGCGAGCTCGAAAGTGTATATCAACGACAGATTATTTGGATAAATCAAGATGCTCCAGCGAGAAGTAATAAATCGGGTACAAATTTGTAAAATCAAACTGTGATATTTGCGTCCCAGTATCTATATTTGTGTTACGCGACCAAAACGTCAGCCAGCGATGATATGCGTGCGTCACATGATTATTTGTAAAACTTAACGATATATCCTCAGACGGTTCTTGTTGCTCGTTTATCCTCAACGAAACCCCGGTAACGTCGAGTTTGTCAAATATCATATGCGAACGTCCTTGATTATTCAGTCGACGATTATCCTGCAGCGCAATAAAATATGTCGTGGAGCAGAAACCCCTTGTTGAGATGCTATATGCCAAGTAAATGCATCTCTGACGGAACATTGGATGGCGTCTGTGGTTACTGTAAACCACGATAACAGTAATTTACCGCCTTGATTCATAAAAGAGATCAATCGCGGCTCTTCTGTGACCGATGGATTGAATACCGGCATCCATAGTGAAAGTTTCGTTATTCTTACCATACCAGCATCGACACCAGCTCATCGTCAGATCGCTTCACTGTCATCTTTTTTTCTTACGAGCATAAATGTGTGTTTAGCTCCAAAGATAACCTGTCTAACATCTCTGCAAAATCCAAAGATGTGAGAGAGTGGAATCGGACAGGAAACATTTCTTCGTTCTCCTGACAACATGGCTTGGCGTGTTGTAAATCCCAGGTTGTAAGTCGCGCTAGCACTCATAACTACCGGCTCCACATCTGCGTCTTGAGCAGCGTTTGAGGCTTTTTTTCGGTATTCTCATAGTATACTGAATATGATCAGCGTTGTCGGTAATATCTTTGGCAAACATCATTGATGGACCAGATGATCTTGTAAAGTCGTCAGAATATCTCGCTAGACCAACTATTGTTGTGGCAACGTCGACATCATTTTGAATCGATTCGATATTTTTTCCATCAATCATGTATGTGGCGCTACTAAACATATCCATAATTCCATTATTGACAAAACCAACTCGTATAGTAGGATCGCATGCATTATTATCCGCCTTTACAAGTTCACCTTCTACTTCAATAAACGCCTCAGATGGCAAGAAATATCTGCTTGGATCATGAACTTGAAGTTCGATACGCCCTCGTTGATTTGGCTCTCGTGCGTCATAGGAATAAAATTGATAATCACGCACTGAGTTATCTTTTTGAACCGGCTCATCTATATTGAATGCTGGGTCGGATATGCGTTTGAACATTTTATACTATTGCGTATTTTTCCAAATGGTGATTATCTTCGTCGCACACGAAGTCCACTTCCTGCTATCAAACTTGCTGTGATATTTCTTTGTGCTTCAGATTCCTGATCTATCAATGCTGCTAGTTCCTGATTTGCAGCCTGAATTATCACCTTACTAACATCCGCGGACATAATTTTGGTGCTTGGTAATTTCACCGGTGAACCTTTTTGAGGTTTACGCATTAGTCGCGCTAGTCTTTCTTTGATTGCCGAGAGTGCCTTACCAGTAGCACTAATAATTGCACCAGGAGCTTTTTCACCAACAACTTTAATGGCTTTCATTGATAACTGTTTTGCAAGAGGACCCACTTTTGGTGCTAACCCCGCAAATAAACCCTGAACCACATCGCCAAGTCCGTCTCCGTAAGTTGCTCTATAAACTGGTAATCGTGAGTTTACTGCTCTGACCTGCACGGGTGTGTAGTGTCTGTTGTACATAACCATATTATGTTATTTGTTGTTATGTATCTAATCGCTGTAATAATCAACAAGCTCATCTACGAGTTCTTGGTATATATTAGCATCCATAACAAAACCTTGAAATAATCGCCGACAAATACCAGCGGCTTCATTAATTATTTCTGGTGAGTTGTTTCCAGCACGTTTTCCTCCTATGAGAACTTCTAACCGCGACACGTCATTGAAAATATTATCAGGTCAAGTAATTCCTAAACCACTGCCAGTAGTAGTAGAATCAGAATCTTTATTAATCTTACTTATAGCACGCCTACTTGAAATGCGGGAGAAAACATGTATCTTAAATTTTATATAATTGGAATCATTGTAATCAACAGATGGTGCGTTTTTGAAGGCAAAATATAATGTAGGAATCCAATCCTTTTCTTTCACGTGTTCAACATCTTCAGGTTTTAGATAGTCTTTTCTTGATTCATAACCATATGCAGATATATTGACTAATTCGTCCTTGTTAGTAAAACGTTTACGAGCATCATCGGTAAAGATGTCTGTAGGGCGTGGTTCCTGTTGTTGAGGCGGAGGAGGTGAAAAGGAGGGGTCTACGTGTGGCACTGTTATTACTGGTTCCTTGGGTTTTCTTCCTCGTAGTTTCTTTTTTCTTCTTGTTGCAGAGGCGGAAGAAGTGAAAGGGAGGGTTCTTCCTGATGTTTTTTTCTTTGTTGTTTATTTTTTCATCCCTCTGTTTGTTTTTGTTCTCGTATTATTTTTTGCTGTTCCTGTTTTTCCACCAGTTGCTGTTGTCGTTGTGTTTTTATATCATCATTATATTGTTTTACCACCCGCAAATATATAAACATTTTTATTTATTTTATACAACCAATCGCTCCAAGTACTACTATTTATTTTTTTAGAATATCCGGGTTTTAAAAATTGGTCTTTGCGACGATAACTATCGGCGGCAAATTCACCAAAGCCAATTGCATTGGGGGCAGATTCCGTGTTATATTTTTCAATTTCTCTTATACCCTGTTCAGTAAATCTTTCTCTGAGTTTTATTTTTTTTGTAAAATATTTTTACCAACAGCCTCTTCAGGTTGTGCGGCAGCTATTTTTTCAGCGGTTTGTTATTAATACTTGAATAAGACTTTCTTCCTTTTCCCCTGGCTCTTTTTCAGGTCCCTTAATAGCAGTTAAGACTTTTCCAGTAACCGTAGTGACCGGTCTAAATATTTGTTCCGCTTCAGCTGCGTACTCAACTTGTGCTTCTGTTGTGATTGCACATCTTTTTTTAAACTTTTCCTTTATAGGGATATATTTCTTAAGTGCTTCTTCTCGCTCTCTAGCTAGTCTAGATGTGTAAGATTCTGAGTGTACCATTATTTGGTATAGTAATTTTTAATTTATTTCCTCGAACACGATCGGGTTAGATAAGATTTTTGGATAATTTTTCGTACATCGATAAAGACCTTAGTTTTCGAAAAGGGACGCAGGAAGCAGCAGGGAGGGCAACGACAACAAAGGACAGCAACGACGGCGACAATTGCGTTTACTCGCGGTTTTATTTCGGCATTTGTAACCTTAGGATTCGCGGTTTTATAAAGGGCTTATTTCGGCATTTGGAACCTTCTAAAAGTTGTAGGATTCGCCCTCCCTGCTGCTACCTTCTCTCTAGTCGACCTTCCGGACCTGTTTCCAACTTTCTTCTGTGACAAAGTACAAGCCACTAGCGATAAGCATGACAACACAATTTCAATTGACTCGTCGTCACCTTACAGTTGGGATACAGAATTTCATCGGCAACAATTAGCAGCATTTAAACCTGTCTCTATGGATTTAGTACGTACAATCGTGATGAGTGCACCAAAGTCATGTGAACTTGATCCAATTCCAACATCACTCAGCTAGATTATCAACCCACCCCAATTCACACCCCACCCGGGTAGCCATCAATACATATAATAAACCATTCAGCAAAATATTAGTACCCCACGTACCTGCAGGCAAACACGTACATCAACTAATTTGACGATTACCAATAGCCAAATTCCCGGCTGAAATGACTAAAAACTATGACACAATGCAATGGACTAATATCAAACCATCAATCAACATACAATTAACGACACTTGGCAACAATAATGAACAGGGGCTTAAGATAAAATCAATTTCCACAATAGAAATAATAACTGAATACCCTTTTTCAGTCAAAATTTACACTGATGGATTCCAAATTGTAGACTCCCGCCCCTCCCCCCCCCCCCCACATAACAGCAGCAGCAGTAGTAATCCCTGAACTGAACATTAAAATGGGAAATATACTACCGGATCATTGCTCCATATACACATCTGAATTCTGGGCCATCATGGAAGCCCTAAGATGGATTACAGAAAATAATATAAAAAGCAGTAATATTAAATGACCCGCTGAGCGTCATTTCATATATCCTCAACAATAACACCGACTCAGGAGACAATTTCCTTAAACAAACTTATCTGTCAATTAAAGAGCTTAATAATAACCATCAAATAGTTGACTTCATCAAATAGTTGACTTCATGTGGATACCATCCCACATTGACATCAAAGGAAATGAATTAGATGACCAAGTAGCGGAGCAAACTACATGACCTAACTTATAATAACCTCCATTACAGTGTCAGTGAATTAATAAGTGTAACCAAAAGTTATATCAAAGGATATGGCAGGAAAAGTGGAAGCGAGATACTACAGGCAGAACGTCACCAGATATAGGAAACCGCCAAAAGTGAACAATAACGATCAAAGGATCATAAACAGAATTTACACAGGGAAAACCAAATTGGCCAGCAGCTTTGGGCAATACATAGGACCCCAATCCCACAACCCAAACTGCTACCCCTGCCGGGTTCCAGAAGACCTAACACATATATCCAACACCTGCCACAAACTAACGAAAGAAAGAACTAAACTAAAAAAAGACCTAAATAAGATTGGAACCCCTTGACATACTCAAAATTTTTAATGAATAAAAACCCTAACCTCAATCTCACATCTTTAAATATAGTTAACATTATACATGAATCTAGGTTTCAAAACAAAATATAAAAATAAAACCACATAATTCAATTGTTATCAACTAGGAGAATGGCTAACAACAAAATGTAAGGACCAATAGGATCAGATGCCTTTGACATGTCTTAGCGACCCGGGTATTCGGCAAAGAAATCTATCATATCCAAACAGTTTTAGGCAGAAAATAACATCACACAACTGTCACGTTTGCCTGCCCGCGATTACATAAGTCAGGAACAAAGGAATGGGTTAGCGCAATGAGTATGTCGACCCTGCACTGTTACGGCGATTTTTGTTTGTACAAAAGCCGCCCCGTTAGGTGTTAACACTAGCATATAGATGTTAGAAGCTTTGTTCTAAGAACAAAGGACCCTCAACGCTATTGTAAATCTCTCCGTTGACAGATGGCCTGAGGCTCGTCTGTTAAACTGTACCGACTGGGGATAGAATTGATATCCAATCAGAACTGAGGAAGGGTGGGGCCATCAATTCGAACCAGAACTTAACAGTCAGTAGAACTAATAACGAATTAGTGATTCGTAAGCCGTCGTACTGGTAAAGCAGAATATACTCACTCCGAGGGAGCCACTCGTGATTTGGCGGGAAAACTCTTAGTACATTCTAAGGACAGAAAGCTTCGTAAAGGAAGCTTTTGGGGACAGAATAGTCAAGTCCCGAGTCTCAGAGAGACAGGATAGAAGTAGGCGGGGAACAAGCCTCGTTGAAGGAGAAAGAGAGAAAGAAAAGGAGGAGCAGAAAAGAGGACAAAAGGGGAAGAGGACGGGAAGAATCGGAGAACGCCGGAAGGAGGAAAGCAACTGGCGTAGTAAACACAGATGAGTAGAAACCGAGTACAGGGGAAGCCATCTCACACTATAATCACGTGATGAAATAGGTTCTCACATGGTCGAGAGGAAGTAGATTGGTTGAGCAATTAATATCGTATAATTTGTATTAAATTGTTATTTTTTTTGAATTTCACCTTTGTGTTCTTAATAATTTAATTGTCGGTATTGCTGACTGGGGGCTCGGAGATTTACCTCTCTCTATCGCTAATTTCAGTTCCTACAAAAACGAGCCAGGGTGGGAATTACTCAGTAGTTCAAATAAATATTGGGAGCATCCCACCCCAACGCATAACAGTGAGTCATATAAAACTTCACAGTGGGCACTTCCTCCGGGATTTGAATTAGACATAAATATTATTTTACGACTTAAAGTTATTTGTTAGGAGCATTAGTGAACAGTGTGAAATAGTTGTGAGATATTTTCCATCCTGTGTATTTTGAATTTTTATGATTTTCTCATCTTGTGTTTGTTATATTTGGTATTTGCATGTTTGGTAGATATTTAATTACTTGCAGTAATTATGAAGCAAATATCGAGCAAATATCTTACCTGAACGAAATTATTTGCTGTCGACAGGTAAGTATTTGGTTAGAAACGTGTAATATCTGTCCATTGTTAGTAAGTTCGAGACAAGGTATCACTTACTGTTAGTATCATAATAAAATGGCTACAGAAAGACAGATGATTAAGGAGTACCGTGCCATGGGCGATGAAGATCTCGGCTATGAGGGAGATCGCCTGGCGGCGTTCGTTGAAGAACGCATAAAAGAATGGAAGGCAGAAAGAGCAACGGACAGAGAGCGGGAGCTGGCCAGGATATCAGCGGACAGAGAGCTAGAGCTGGCCAAGATAACAGCGGACAAAGAAACCCAGAAAGAGCTGGAGCTGGCCCGGATAGCCACCGAAAGAGAAACACAAAAAGAACTCGAGCTGGCCACGATATCAGCGGCCACAAAAGAACGAGAGCTCGCGCACACTCTCGAAATGGAGAAGGTCAGGTTAGCGGTTAGGGACACCGATAGGGACGACGCCAGTACGAGTTCTGGAGAGACCGGACGACCTTTCATCGACCACCGAATGGTCCAGATAAGTATGCCGCGGTTCAACGATAAGGAGGAATCTATCGCCGATTTTCTCGTGCAGTTTGAGAAACTCGCTCACGCTCATAAAATTCCTGAGCAACATTGGGCGATTAATGTCTCAGCTTTATTGCAAGGTGCAGCTCGTGAAGTCTACCACGGCTTAGCTGCAGACGATGCTGACGACTATAATGCGCTCAAGAAGGCCCTTCTTTGCCATTATCGGCTGAGCGCCGAAACGTACCGTAAACTTTTTCGGGACTCGACGAAAAAGGCAACGGAGACCCACTCTCAATTCCACACCCGTGTTCGAGGGTTATTTGAGAAGTGGATGAAGATGGCCGAAGTCGAACGATCGTACGACAGGCTACGCGAGGTTATACTCAAGGAACATGTCCTGAGTACTTACCGTCGCGAGTTGACAGTCTTTCTAGCAGAGAAAGAACACCGGACGCTCGAAGAGATCGCTAGCATGTCGGAGCGATACGAGCAGGCACACTCGAAGAGTGGAGATTCCGGGGGTGCGGACCGACTCCGACTCACTGAGTCACGCCGTGTGGTTGAGTAGAGCCGGCTGGGCGACGGGAGGGTCGGAGGGGGATCTACAGGTAAGGATGCCAACCATAGACCTGGACAGGCCTCACCCACGAAAGCGGGACTTGCAGGTCGGCGAGGGCCGCCGACGTGTTACAACTGCAAGCGCCTGGGGTATATTGCCAGGGACTGTCCCAAGGGCAGGCAGACCCAGGTGAATGCCGTCGCTAGGAAGGAGCGCGAGCCGGAGGCAAGCTGTAACCCATCAAACCTTGCGTCTGCTACTGTCAACGGAGAGGGTGCCACCATCTTGTATGACACTGGGTGTAGCGTTCCAGCCCTTGTCGACAAGAAATACGTGAAGCCCGAGGATTACACAGGGGAGGTAATCGAAGTTCAGTACGCGAACAGCGCGCGTGACTCATTGCCAGTGGATGTCATTGACCTCGATTCACCGTATGTGAAGTGGAAAATTGAAGCTGCGTGCTTGGATGGTTTATCACATGACGTCATACTGGGATGTCGTTATGTGTTGCCACAACCGAACCCCGAAACCTGCACACCGATGCCGGTGAGTGCTGTGGAAACCAGGTCCAAGAGTCGACAGACGAAAGCGAAGCCGATGCAAGTTACATCGACACCGGTGAGTAACGTTCTTCCGACCGAGCTGAGGAAGCTGCAACAGGAAGACGCAACTCTGGCGCAATTGCACAAACACGCTGCAACAGGAACGGAGAAGGAAACTCTGAATGGCGTGGTGAAGTTCGCATACAAGAAGGGGATCTTGTATCGCCACGCCAGGAATGGTAACGAACACTTTAAGCAAGTCGTCGTGCCAAAGGAGAAGAGAGGTGAAGTGCTGAAACTCGCGCACGAGAGTCTCATGGGTGGACACATGGGAATTGCCAAGACGCGTGACCGTCTTGTCAAAGAATTCTACTGGCCAGGAGTCTAGGGAGACGTTAAGCGGTTCTGTCTCTCCTGTGACAAGTGTCAGAGAATGGCACCGAAAACGGATTATCGACCCGTCCCCTTGGGGAGTACACCCATTATCGATGAACCATTTCGATGCGTCGCGATGGACTTAATCGGACAGATAAAACCCGCGTCGTCGCACGGGAATCGGTATATGTCGCGTACGGCAGTCGGAAATTGTGTGCTGCCGAGAAGAACTACTCCGTATCGGAGAGAGAATGAATCGGAATCGTGTTCGGAATATCACGGTTCGAGCGGTACTTGTACGGACGCAAGTTCATATTGGAAACTGACCAGCAACCTCTCGCCTATCTCGCGCAGGCGAAATTGTCGAATGGACGCTTGATGCGATGGTCGCTGTTCTTACAGCAGTACCAGATGCAGATTAGATACGTGAAAGGAACCGAGAATGTAGGCGCTGATTTCATGAGTAGGAGCGCTGAAATGTCATAGATCTCTTTGTAAATAACCGTATGTTGTGTGTATATTCGTGTCCGTAGTCAGCGTGTAGTGTCGCTATAATTTTGTTATTTTATTACGCGCAGTAACGCGCATTTGCATTTCAAGTAATTTGTTGAATAAAATCCCGATTTTATTCTCAAGCGTGGGGGGATTGTCACGTTTGCCTGCCCACGATTACGTAAGTCAGGAACAAAGGAATGGGTTAGCGCAATAAGTATGTCGACCCTGCACTGTTACGGCGATTTTTGTTTGTACAAAAGCCGCCCCGTTAGGTGTTAACACTAGCATATAGATGTTAGAAACTTTGTTCTAAGAACAAAGGACCCTCAACGCTATTGTAAATCTCCCCGCTTTGACAGATGGCCTGAGGCTCGTCTGTTAAATCAACCGACTGGGGATAGAATTGATATCCAATCAGAACTGAGGAAGGGTGGGGCTATCAATTTGAACCAGAACTTAACAGTCAGTAGAACTAATAACGAATTAGTGATTTGTAAGCCGTCGTACTGGTAAAGCAGAATATACTCACTCCGAGGGAGCCACTCGTGATTTGGCGGGAAAACTCTTAGTACATTCTAAGGACAGAAAGCTTCGTAAAGGAAGCTTTTGGGGACAGAATAGTCAAGTCCCGAGTCTCAGAGAGACAGGATAGAAGTAGGCGGGGAACAAGCCTCGTTGAAGGAGAAAGAGAGAAAGAAAAGGAGGAGCAGAAAAGAGGACAAAAGGGGAAGAGGACGGGAAGAATCGGAGAACGCCAGAAGGAGGAAAGCAACTGGCGTAGTAAACACAGATGAGTAGAAACCGAGTACAGGGGAAGCCATCTCACACTATAATCACGTGATGAAATAGGTTCTCACATGGTCGAGAGGAAGTAGATTGGTTGAGAAATTAATATCGTTTAATTTGTATTAAATTGTTATTCTTTTGGAATTTCACCTTTGTGTTCTTAATAATTTAATTGTCGGTATTGCTGACTGGGGACTCGGAGCTTTACCTCTCTCTATCTCTAATTTCACTTCCTACAAAAACGAGCCAGGGTGGGAATTACTCAGTAATTCAAATAAATATTGGGAGCATCCCACCCCAACGCATAACAGTGAGTCATATAGAACTTCACAACAACTAGTACAGGCTAACACACTTAAACATAGGAAACAAATAAGATCAGATGTCTTTGACACGCCTTAGCGATCCGATTAATCCGCAAGGATATATCTTATCCAAATAGATTTAGACTGGAAATAAACCTCACATAACTATTATTCAGGCTAACAAACTCAAACTTAGGGGAAAAATAAGAGACGTCTGTGACACGTCTTTGCGACCCGAGTAATCAGTAAAAATATGTCTTGATCAAATAGACTTAGCCTGAAAATAAAAATAACACCAAACAAATCTAACGACATAAAATAACATTGACAATAATACAACTAGGAAAAATAGGAAAGGGGGAAAATATTAAAGATTTAAAGGGAATTGAATTGCTTTCCACCCTTTTACTTCGGAAAAAGGGAGAAAAATGGAAGTTTTCATTTTTCTTTTAAAAATATTTTTAAAAATATAATACAAAATTCTTATATTTATTTATCTTTATATATTAAATCTAACCTTTCTTTTCCCCATTCTCTAAACGATACTTGACTAACCTAGTATACACGTAATACCACTATTACCTCTGAGAATACTCTAGCCGAAGGTGACAGTAATATATATATATATATATATATATATATATATATATATATATATATATATATATATATATATATATATATACCACGAGAAATTCTAGGCCCCCAAAATTAGAGCATATAAGGTGGTCCAACACAGAGGGACATCAGGGCCCGCTACACAAAGTAGCATAACAATAAACAACTTTGGAAAGAAGGACCCTAGATTAGCATCTATAAGGTGGTCTACACGGCAGTCCCAGTACTTTATTTCCCGCTATAGTCTCACCCATGTTAAACTTCCCCATGTTAAATTTCAACTGTAACCCAGGGTACAACCTCGAACCCCAGTTTAACATTAAAGTCCCATTTTCCCTACGGTATCCCACTATACTACTGATATGTCCCCCTTGTCTCCGACAAGGCTTTTAGCAACACTGAGGGAAAATATATTTGAATATATTCGTGAGATCAGTAAAACCGATTCAGCGTATGTCTGGTTGTTTCAGAATGATGATTAGCAAATACGATTTCATCAGTTTATGCGCCCATACTGAGATTTTCATCTTTCGGAAACTCTTCATAGTTGCACTAAAATATACCGACGACAACGAAGATATAAAACGATTACTGAGTAATTGTTTTACTGTTCTGTCTGTGGTCGATTATTTTGCTCGGAAGAACCAACGTCGAACGAATTTCTCGAGGATATTAACCGATCGTTTGTCGAGTATGAACATGGAGGGTTGTGGAATGTCAAATATGATTTCAGCCACGTTGATATGGCTGCATGATACCTTGGAAGTTCTCTTGGTATGGGTGAGTGTGCACCGTATTTTAAACGATTTGGACATACTACACATGAGATGACTAGGGTATTGCTAAATGGAGCCCTACCCGATTTCGACATGACAGGATTTACTTTAGTTTAGTCATTTGAATTTGCTAATGGGGTACATCCCGTTATTGTGGCTTGGTTTGGCGGACATTTTAATAACCCTAATCAGGTGATAAATCACCAGTATTACTGTGCGAAAAAATGAACGTTGATGGGTTCAAACTCTGGGCAATAGCGATGATATAATAATAAGGAAATAATTAGCTGGGTATCAGCGGAGTGACAAAAAAACAAGCGTTAGCTTTATATTGATGTGTCGACGAATATGACACTAAGACAACAATAACTAAATCACCTTGCGAGCTGTAACGCAGTAATGTTTACGCAGCAGTGTTCGAATAATAATCCAAGACAATTTACCGTCGATAGAAATAATAGTAGTCGTGGCCATACACGTGACAATATGATGCTTACATGTCTGGAGTGTAATCGACTTCTGGCGCTAGCTATTTTAGGGGTCAGTGAACCTTCACTTTCGTGAAGACGGTGTTAATTGACTATCTTCAGGAATTACTTGCAATTGTCCTCGGACAAATACACGTTGAGAAGAGGTTCAATCTAATCTGTAGATTGCAGGTCTACTCGTAGATCTTACCACGCTGGGACGTTTATGTGCGGTTACACTCCAGACTGGATCAGTCGCTTTTATTTTAACCCCCCCCCCCCCCATCTCTCCATACTCATATAAGTATCTGACAGTAACATTACGTAGTACTTATTGTCTTCAAAACAGAGTCATGTCGTTGTACTGGTATGTTTTTTGTGATTGCATTGATGGGTTTCATAGAAATTCCACGTGTACTTTCATTATTTAATGCGGCTATCACACTTGGCAGTTTTGTAACCCATTCACGAGATCTTGTTTGTGTGCAAATGTCTTGATATCCAAATAAGCACTCATCAATTGTTCGATTAAATTGCACTCTCAGCAACAGTGATTGCATGATCACGTGTAACGCAATGTGCCCTTGTCTGGTTTCGATGTTATAAAAACTCAGAGGCAGCTTCGGTGGCGATTTTAGCGAATAACGGTTCTGTTTATTTGCACCTACTTGCAACGTCAACAACATTGAATGCATAGTTATAGGTACGTGATCCGCTAGCGGTTCGATGACGTCGACGTGTTTTAATAATATCATGGGGTAAAAACAAAATATCGGCCTAATGAACTTCACAGCGGGTACTGACATAAAAATGCCGATATTAAATGTGTTTAGGGAGTGGTAGATGAAGTTGCCACATTTCATTTCGTCCTAACCAATCTGCACCTGCAGCACGTGTAACACTTGCAGCGTCAGCAAGCTTACTAATTGCAGCTCTACCCCCCCCAGTATAATTTGAGGCTATAATATATGCACTCCATCATTATAATAATTATCGGTCGATTAAATATCCAGCCCTTAACACTAACTTGCATATCATCGCTGAACATACCAACTAATGAGTTAGATATTCTCGCAGATTTATATTTTTACTGACTTCAGCGTGTGTATCAATTTCACGTCTGCAATATGTCGCTGTTGTAAATCTGGTCTTTATTACACGATATCGTGAACATGACACGCCTGATCAATCGCATTCACTGGAGACTCTCCTGGTTTGGATTGATTTCACTCATCGAGTCGAATATCAAGTCGGGTCCCAGGACCACGATAATTATATCCAGAAAGATGTTATTCCAAAGATACTTAGCCCATAGAGTCCCTAGTAATTTTCCAAGTGAAGCAGAGATATCACCAACGACTTCTCAGGAGACGAAATAAACTTGCATTTTCTGGTGCTACATTTCACACACTTCCCTGTAAGTGCACGCCTTTTATTTCTCTTTATTCTCGCCTCTAATTAACTGGTACCAGTAAATCCCTTGTACCGAACACAATATAAATTCATATCATTCGTTATATTTGTACTTATATTGATGTGATTGACCTCTCGGCGATACAAGAAATATAACCTGTCAAGCAGCTTCCAGCATTGCCAGTCTCTATTCGAGCAATTATTATAATGCCATCTGGGTCTGGGGAGACTCAATTATTATTCAACATGATAATGAGATGGCTTACGTGGGATACGTTATATTTAGTCGCGTCATCTACAAATGATCAGCAATGATTTGATGTTCTTTAGGATTTTAATGATAATGCAAAGGAGATTGCAGCCGATAAATCGGGCGGGAATGATAATATTGAATTTATTACTGATATCGATGAGAATCCGTCGGAAGATGATCTCAACGGGGATATCAATAATTTCGTAGTACACGACGATGCGATATTAGGTATACAAGCAAATCCAGCTTGGATATTTTCTCGAGGCACACGAGGAAACATCGATATTATATATGTTACTCAGCGATATACCCAAATACCTATAAAGTGATCAGAGATAACTGCAACCTTTTGGTGATCTTTAAAGGGGTTGATACACACACACTACAAAATATTTATCCGACTTGGTTTTACCATGACATGGATATAAACAAATTTAAAACACTTTTTCTCACAAGCGCAATGCATTCGTCATGGATTTGTCACGATAAATTGACATGACCCCAGATCGAGGTATCGATTGGTCTCGATAAACGTTTTTGGTTGAGACACCATACTCTTTGTCACCTTTCTTTCTATCCTCCCCACTGACTCACTACAACAAGCACAACAAGAACCAAAACATCACTTTAGGGCCAAGGGCGTTCTCGCCCATTGCTTGATACTTCAGAACAATAACAAACGCCGGTGACTGCACTAACTTAAAACTGACCTGATTCTCGCAACCGACGCGTGGGGAAATACTGTACCTGCAAACAATGTGAGGGACCGCTCAGTTTTGCTCGCTTGTACAAAGATTATATTGGACTTGATTTCACTCACGGTTGGAAGATTTGGGTTCACATAGCAGAAGGGACGGAAGACTGACATCATGACTATCTCGAGGTAAATAACAAACAGCCTATATAAATGTGTATATGCAGTTGCGCAGCACAATAGCGGACAAATACGCGTAGAAGTAATGATTTACCAAAATAAAAACCCGAACGAAGCCGTAGAGTACGCTCTCCCTGCTGCTTCTGTTCGTTTAGTGATTTCTTTCCGACGTTTACCACATAGGTTCTTACATGAAAGGCCGACGATATTCTGAGTGTAACTTTCTGATTTTAACCGTGACCCCTTATCCCCCATTTATTGTGCAATGTAAACAAAATTAGTCTCTAATTTCATCCTTGGTTTCTTCTGAGACTTGACGGAGGAGACCCAGGATGCTCCGACTGACCATTAAATATTTTAAATGTACAGAGTAGCAATTCATGGTGTTCGGTGATAATGTAGTCATAGATTCTTCGATAGTGACACTGAATAGAAACAGCATCCACCATCATGGTGAAAGTACTGAATGTCTGTATCTTTCCTACCGTTGTCCACCACACCCATCATATGTATGACTTATGCTAAGCAATACGCAACACAACTCGATCGTGAGAAACAGAATTTACTGGTTACAGGTACTGGTTTGTCAATTCAGTCCGTGCACTAGCTAACCTATTATGCTGATGGTATCACGTAAGACAAAGGATAAATGTTATAGACACCCGAGTGTGCGTGAAAAGTAAACCCCTCCATGTCTGGCTCCTATAACGTATTAAAAAGTAATAAAAAGTGTTAAATGTTTTATTTGAAAAACCACAAATAAGGAACAAGTATTACACCAGGGTTATCTGAAAACAGAAATTCATTGAGCAAAGATATACAATTGCGTAAATAGATCCAGTCATTGTTCTGTCGAAATGATTCGTTGATCATTAAAATCTAATAGCGAATTAACTACGAACTAATGGATAAGATAATAAATAATTGCAGAGATTATAAAAAGATATTTTTTGTCGTAAATTGAGACCGAAGTGGAAATGGGACATTTTACAAACGCACAGCTACCATCGTCCTCCTTGGCTTTCGCATTGTAATTTGTGGCATCTTCATAAGTACATCCACGCGCATCGTACTTTGGTTGGAACGGTGCGACACATGAACTCGGGTTACGGATACACTTATCAATATCTTCCGCAACCTTGAGAGCTGAGAGATATGAACCGTGAACGTAACCATAATTAAGGCGGTCACCGTAATCCCCGGCAAAGTAGATCTTGTCAACAGGTGCCTGGAGACCGTTGAAGGTATCCAATGTATATCCAGGTGGCCAGTTGGAGAAGGCTCCTCGAAATAGAGGATCTGAGTACCACCTTGGAATGGCGTAGGCGACGGGTTGAGGAATTATGCGGCCACGGTACATGACCGTAAGCACAGACAGTAATTCACGTATTATCTCAGTGTCGTTCAACCTCTCTAACCGTCTCACTTCATCACCAACCACAGACACTTGCAATATTCTGGATCCTGGAAGAGTCTTATCAACATTCTGCCATATGTTGTAGTAGTTCCTCTTTTCACTGGCGTATAATAAAAACTCGTGATCGTCCCAAAATTTCTCGGCAAACTGAACGTAAATGTGCATTAGAAGAGCCTGTTGAAACTGATTTATCGCCTCTCGTTTCCAAAAAGGTAGGGGCGGATTAAAGCGAACGTCATCATGCTGCAGGACACCTATACTGAAGGTCACAATAACGTAGTCAGCAGAGTAAGTCACATTGTTTTTGGTGTGTACAACGATGCCTCCATCTTTTTGTTCAATGTCTGTAACTACCTCATTCAAACGCAGTCTTTTGTCTTCATCTGGTAAAAATTCACTAAGCAAACTTCTAATAATATGCGAGTATCCTCGATTATCTTTGACTGTCAAGTCGTCTGTTGTGTTGAATTCTTCATAAGGATCATCAAAATAAGCGTGCAACCCGGATATGGCTTCAGGAGCGTAAGAATATGAATTATCTATGTTAAAGAATTCAATTACATCGTCAACAGCAGATCTTGGATGCCATCCTCCCATTAATAAAGCACTGCGTATCGTAAAATCTGATTTATGTTTATCTCGAGCCTCCTGTGTGTAACTCTTGTAAAACTTAAAAGCTGGATCGAAACTGTTGTCATGGCGTTTATCGAATTCGTTTGTGACATCCTGTCCCTTGTTATCCCGAACAATGTAGTCCTCATAGTCTGATGTGACGTATGAGAGATTAAATTTGTCAGCGATCAGGTGTAATGGGTTAGTCCCACCAGCATGGATCCAAGCCGCCCCTCCCTCAACAGTGAAAGCACCGATTCTAACTTCCTTCATGCGTCCACCGACTCTGTTTGACCCCTCCAGAATGATGAAGTTAGTATAACCTTTATCGTGCAAAGCTTTGGCTGCAGAGATTCCAGCCATTCCGGCCCCAAGAAACAAAATTTTTGGTCCTGTAATGAAGACAACTAATCAAGCTTTTGTGTCTGTAAGTAAATATTGAATAAAAAGACGCAAAGATATTTCCTATCTCGTTATGTCGTTGTTTTAAATTCCTCGTACTCTCATTTTCCATTCATTGTCCTTATAATACGACATATTGTGGTTACAATAGTTATATTAAATGCTTCTAAACTCAGAATTAAAACAGACCGTATATTCACCAAACCTCTTTTACACAAACACGCAGAGACATGAGCAGGTAGGCGCACGCGCGCGCGCGCACACACACACACACACACACACACTTCGTAATGCATGCCAAGTACAGGTTTCAGCTGAGCTCTTCTGACTGGTCTTTTGATCAAAAAAAAAGTACTGACTTGTGATGACTTTTATCAAGAACTCACAGTGAAGATCTATTGTTCCAAATGAATAAATAATGTATTATTTATTTTGTGCTTCTCGATCTATTATTAAGTCCCAAACTTTAGAACCACAAACAACCAACACCACCTCTCTCTCTCTCTCTCTCTCTCTCTCTCTCTCTCACACCACACACACACACACACACACACACACACACACACACACACAAACATGCACATACTATTTAGAAAAAACGTCACCTTGTGTTTGTGTAGTGGTGCCTTTCTGTGACGAAACCGACATCAACTGCAAGCAAGATACAGCGAGGACAAAAATGCGTTCTGCCATGAGTCTCTTCTATCTGAAATAATTGGAGATCGTGAAAAAAATGCATATTAGACAGTATTATGCTACATGATGCCTTAGACGAAATAAAGAGAATGAAAATCGTGCAGTGGCAGTAAAGCAGATTTGATTGAATCTGATCTTAAAATTATCATATTATTCTTTCTACAGTATACTTGCTACAGTATTCTTTCTACAGTATACTTGCTACAGTATACTTTCTACAGTATTCTTTCTACAGTATACTTGCTACAGTATACTTGTTACAGTATTCTTTCTACAGTATACTTGCTACAGTATTCTTTCTACAGTATACTTGCTACAGTATACTTTCTACAGTATTATTTCTACAGTATGCTTGCTACAGTATTCTTGCGACAGTATACTTGCTACAGTATTCTTGCGACAGTATACTTGCTACAGTATTCTTGCTACAGTATTCTTCATTGGCGAGTAAGAATTTAATACTAAACGCAACTTATGAATACTTCGAGATTTCAAGGACTTACCTGCTTATGCCTTTGTGAAATTTTAAGGCGGAAACAAAAGCAAAGAAAAAAGACATCGATTTTTGAGGTATAATAATAATAATAATAATAATAATAATAATAATAATAACTCGCGACTGCATCTAAATTTATGAGGTTTTGAAACTTACTCATCCCAATTTTATTTTTATTTATGTATTAACTTTTTTAAATTTCCGTCCTTTGATGGGCAATTAACCTATGAAAAACTTAAATCGTGATGCAAATTCAAATAAAACTTGTTTAATATGTTTTAAGGTTAAGTTTAAAAGGTTTGTAAGGTAACGCAGGCTTTCTCGTTTTCGTTTTCAGCTGTACTCTCTCAGGTAGCCATCTTTTAGTTTCATGTGTAGGAACCATATAAACTGCATACATCGTTAAGACCTAAATTATTTACCGTTTTATATCAGATAGGAATACACACTGCTTCAGTGAAATTGTTACTTGTAAAGGATGTACCAATATTAATGTCTTGGGGGTTGTCCTTAAACTGAAGGGGTATTGCCTCTACAAACGTCTCAATTTTCTCCTCTTTATCCCCCCACCCCACCCCCACTGATTAGTTTATTATAATTTAACTGGCTCAGAATTTCTGGAAACATGTTCAATGACGCTGAATGATGTTTTGAGAAACATTTTTTTCTCCACTTTTTGATAGCAACTAATAATAATCCTTGTAACGATCGCATGTTGCCTCTCTTTGTCAGACTCGTGTCGAGTTTAAGATACACACTACATATATAAACAGTAACCGAAATACTTCTTGTGAATATATCGTGATGTTTGAAAAGGAAGCTTTCATTCTTTCCTGTAGAATATTACCAAATTTTCATTACAGCATGCTCCCAAATTAAAACAAATACGTCCAATCTTGAAAATGGTGATTGCGAGATAACTATACATGTGCACGAGGTTTCAAGAAAAAAGCTGCAGATGATGAATAATTATTATGAAAATAAAATTGTATTTTATGTCACAGGCAACTAACTAGTGTGGCTTATTAAATAATGAAGACCGTTAAGTGCATGAAATAATTACCGCAACATATTAACGTGTGTTTTTTTTTCGAGAAAAATCTTCGTATGAGTACACTGTATGCATGAGTAGCCTTCAGTCTAAAACCATTCTCATTTTATCGCCTTTGCGCACAAACATTATTTGATATTTACAGAAATATCACACCGACTGGAAGTTTTATAGTGGGAATCTACAAAGACATTTCTCTCAACAATAAGGCCCTCGGGATATCATTTCGTTGTGTTATAAGATCCTTCCTGGGTATATCGTACATAGAAAGTGAGCGTGATATTCTGGATTAACCATAAAACTAAAATAATTTGACCAAAGATTAACATCATGGTAAACTGGAATTAAAATTAGTTATCGGTGTCCGTGAATCTGCGTTCAGTGGAAAGTGTTGAAGCCAACATTTTGTAATAGGAGGTCTACTAAACACATATTAAGTCATTTGTTTCAGATAACATTTCCACTTTAAAGTAGGAGTGGTACGTTTTGTTGATCGTGAACATTATGTACATGGTCCAGTATCAATTAAGATAAGTTCGATAAGTGCTGATACAATAAAAACACAACTCGGAGTTAAAACAATTCTTTTATTTACGGAAAAGACGATTTTTAAAAAAATTAAAGAACAAGTACGAAAAAGCAGTTGAAACATCTATATGTCATTTTAAGACTGTAATATAGGATAAAGCTCGCACAATTTTTCTTGATAAGTGAAACTAAGTACACTTGTTACTGAAACAGTCCAGACCAGATGTAGTAAGTAACTAATACAATAGAGTGTTTCAAGGGAGATAACTAGGTTACCGAAAGGGCTAACAGGAAAGATTGCTCAAACAATTATGGTTGGCTAGTATAGCTACACCAGTATCAATTGCGCAAGCCCATACGGAGCTAAATATTCTATCTTGCTTCTTAAAAAAAAAGTCGAATCTCCTCATACATTTTAAATGCTCTTAATTTCTATTTCGACCAAATTTTCTATCTTTTTTTATGATTTGATTTTAACAGACGCCAGGGAAAAGGCACCTCTTATGACAGGATAACGTTTTAAGTCTAGTTGCAGCAGAGTTATAACTTTTAAATGCAGTATAAGTACATGATACTGTCCTCTTCAAATTGACAATCTAATATTGCTCTCAGTGATTGTAATGGTGTGTGTGTGTGTGTGTGTGTGTGTGTGTGTGTGTGATTTGGATTTTTAACATAGCTTTATTAGTTTTGCTGTCTGCAGTGTGGCAGTTGTTATTGATGTCTAACATCATGCCGCAGACATGTAGCTGGATGTCAAACCCAATCACATTATCCTGACACCAGACCGACCAGCCCTAACACTAACCTCTTAATCCTGAGCACCGAGCGAGGTAACGTTGAGTACCATTTTGAAGTCTCTGATATGAATCGACCGGGATTCGAATCCACGACCTCCCACATCAGTGGCGAACGCTCTAATGATTAGGCCCTCGGAGCGGTCGACAGTGTAATGGAGGCAGGCAAATTTTAGTTCAAGCATGTATATAAATGAGCTTAGGCAAATATATTTTAGGTTGTGGGATAATATTCAATTTAGCATAAACAAAATCATGCATTTAATCTTATTTCAATTCTACTTAGCTCAAGAAAACTTCGCGTAATCAACAATATAAATTAGCATCAGAAAATACCAGTAGGTTATGAAAAATAGTTTAGTCTGAAGCCCCAATGCCGCCATTATGTGCGAACAGTCGTATATGCCAACCCATCTAATACTGAATCTAGAAATATAATAGTCCAAAACATCGCTGGGTTCCTTTAAAACCAGATACTACCGACGATTCATCACACTATGAGCCATGTAATGACTCCCTCGAATTGAGATACCCTGCCATTTTCCACATGTGTACGAATTAATCCGATGTTGATCGGCGATATCAGTGGGTCGACCGATATTCAGTCGAAAGCTGGCACACAAGATCTGATGAGTTACTGTTGCAAACATAAGAGGCTAACACCATGCTATGTCGGAATGTTTTCACCCCAAGTTCTCCCTTCGTTGTATATTCCAGCGCCCCAGCTGATCACCATAATTCACCCGAGTCTTATTCTTACCTAATGCACTCTTTTTCTTCTCACATCCGCTTACAAACAGCGGCCTGTCTATCTTAATTCCCACTCGAATCAATTTGTGCGCCACGTGCGAATGTTGTTGTTATTAGATAAGTCACTAACGGAATTCCTCGCATATATCTTATCACTGCCTTTAGAGCACTCCGGAAAAAGATCGGAATTACGAGCGACTGCGTTAACTTAATTAAGGGGTGTAACCTCTTAATTCTAGTATGAATGTTTAAACGTCGTTTAAACCTAATATCTTGATTATTTCAAATAAATTTCTATGTCGGATAGCCATTTTACTAAATCTTAAGTTAGATTGGAGGAATGGAGAAATTTAATATAGACGGCGGCAACATTTTTACCTTCGAAAAATGTGATTTATTTTAAGTAAATAAAATCAATAATTTATCCCGCTAAGGCTAAAAATTGAAATGAGCTTTCTGCTACCTTTCCAACCATTCTCTTAGCACCAGCCGCTTAATTTGAATGCCCTCGATAGGTGTCATTGAAGTACAATTAAGCCAAATAGGCATGGAGAATGCTCCTCCCACCTGTCCATTACAACTCAGAGCTGACCAATCACAAGTTTTTATATAATACGCATCATACGACACAAGTAAATAATATCATATATATTATGTGATACGGTTAGTTTCATTTTAGCAAACTATTTAATTTTGATGCGCACACAGTAGAGCGTACAAACATATCAAGTAAAAAAAACATCACAATTGAACGGATTTCTTTTTCAGATGAGCTCACTTATGATTTTGTCAAAGGGAAATTGTTGCGAACCGTAGTTCACAAATTTTGAGCTGTCTAATCTGATGAAATAAATTATTTCTTTGGGTAAAATTATTGACCGCTGCCTACGATTGGGCAGAATAAATTACGGCGTACACTTTAAAAGCAATCAGACTTTAAAGTGACAACCTTAGTCGAAATTCTTTAGTCTTAAATTTCCTGAAAGAGAAAGTGTAGTCTTGACTCCGTGAGAGGCCTAAAGAGAATAGTGCTTTCCTCGTTAAACAAGAAATGTACCAGGGGTCGTCTTGTAGACAGAAAGACAGGTTTTAGTGCTAGGACGAACAAGTTCTGAAAGAGAACATCAATAAGGTACGCAATTTTAGTTTCAGGTAATATACTATTATTTGATTGTTTGTTTATGCAAATGTGTTTGCTATGAATAGGTTCCATATTATGCTAGAGTTGTTATGCAATTTATTTTTATTCAATTTCTTGGAAAGGGTTGATGCTAGAATTGTTTGCAATTTACCTTTTAATTTTACAGTAATTATTTCATTGGTAGAATTGATTACATGTTCATATATGTAGGATTTCATAGGGTTATATGAAATAACTTCCTTTGTTTGTTAGGACGATATAGATTTTCGTGAGTTAACGATAATTGCCTAGTTATATCTAATTTTGTAATGTTTGAATAATCTGGTATGTTAAGGATTGTTTTGAGTTACAATTTGTGAATTTCATGCACTAGTAATCGAACATGTAGTAGCCTATGTAAAAGAATACAGTAATATTCGATAGACGCTCATGTGGTAATTTAAGACCTGCCGGTGGAAGAGAGGTCAATGTCCTATTGTACTAAGTCAGAATTTGCGCAGTGTGTGGATAGCCAACATGCTCTGAGTAACATTAGGGAATTGTATTTACGTCTAGAGAGTGGGGTATATAGACATTTAGGGGTAATTTGGTCCTTTAAGGAACAGCTTTCTGGGAGAGAGACGGGACATTATGAAAACAGAAGTCCGAGGAAAACAAGGACGAGGTCAGTATAAAAGGACCAAGAAGTCCGTGAAGGGACAAAGCATAGAGCTTAGGAAGGATGAACTAAGAGACGTTGATATACGGTCAAGAGAAAAAAGTGATGCAGATCAATCGTGGACATTGCGCTCGTTTCACCTCTCGTTATGATGATGAAATAAATCCCAATTGGACACTCCTGTTAAATTCTATTGATAAAATTTAACTTGAATTGGAATTGCAGTTATTAGTTTGTTCTGATTAAATTTGTCATTTTCTTGTCAAAGGGGGCACTTATTTCTTCCCAGTATACTGGCTCAGTTCGCTGTTGAAATTTTATTCTTCTTTCGCTCCCGCCGGGCTATAATATCGAGGGAGGTCAACCTCTAGATAACGCCAGCCAAATCCAAGTTTCCACCCCTCTTACTAGGAGGGACACGTTACAAACAAGCTGTAGGGTCCCACAACGTTTCATCATAAAAACATGAACGGTTCAACCTCCTAAATTTCTCCCGAATCAACGCTCTCAGAGGACATATGGGACAAAAGCCGCGGAAAAAAGAAAAAAAGAAAACAATTCCCGCCAAACAATTTCAGCAGACTGACAACTCTTCTCAAGAAAGAGGTGGGAGAGGAACAAAAACTATTCCGCTCGTAAACAGAAAAATGCCGTTCCTCTTCCCCACCCCGTTAATTGAAGAATATTGTTTTTTTTTTATAGAAATGTGTAACCATTATTTGTCTCCGCATATAAGATGCATATAATTAGATAAGAACCACTAATAGCAAAATTCCACGAGGTAACAACGAGTGTATTTGGTTGAAAATGCGACAGGACGTGCTTAAGACAGCATTGTCAAATAATGCAATTGCAATGTCTGCATAAAGGTGGAGGAACATCAATATAACATAGCAGTCAATGTCATATATGTCTGCTGCGTGAGCTACAAAAGTGAGACAGTTCGATCCCTGCCACTCGTGTAAAGGAAGTCATATTTGCTCCAAGAACTTTTACGCTTAGTCAATGTTGACTGGTAGTACCACCCAGTTAAAGTAAGGCCCCATCATATAACAGGCGGATGGGTATACCGTATTTAGAGAGCAAGAAGTGTTGTTTGGTTGTGCCTTTCTGTGTGAAATATTCACTGGAGCTGCTATTTTACCATGGAATAACCGAGAAGGAATCGTTCCACTATGTTGCGATACCTTTCATTGTAAATGTTAAAGCAATGTGGTGGAAGAGCACGATTAGTATGTTTCTTTTAAT
This sequence comes from Sinohyriopsis cumingii, assembly GCA_028554795.2. NCBI lineage: Eukaryota > Metazoa > Mollusca > Bivalvia > Unionida > Unionidae > Sinohyriopsis > Sinohyriopsis cumingii. The sequence continues at coordinate 4,851,676 of JAPYKE020000076.1, read as the reverse complement.
GCGATTTCAGGTTACGTTTCGAGTAACTCAGAGATCGAATATTAATGTTCGGCCTTTCGCTTAGTGAAGAAGTTATGTATATGTAAAACAAGAAAAAGTCATGCAATTGTCAAGTTATTGTTTTCAGTCGTTGGTTGATCAGAGCAAAATTTTGTGTAGTCGACTCGTTATGGAGACTTCCAGTTGACAACGACTGTTGGAAATTTTCTGCAGTTGATTTTTGCATGTTTTAATGAATCGGTGATATCTGCCCCATAACCACAAATCAATAATGTCACGGGTGAAGGGCTGACTGATCGGCCTAGGGAGAAACAACTGTTAGAATTTCGCGTAACTTAGGGCAAGGAATCTTTACCGGTACCGACAGACTTTCCTATGAGAACGCTTATCCGACAACAGCATTAGAACGAAATGCAGGAGTTCGATCCCAATACCATGTTACCACTACGGTTAACTGCCTCTCTCAGCCAGTGGCGGAGTACCTTGACAACGCCACTAGGAGACAGAGCCTGACCGAGACGCGTCGCCGCAACTTGCCGATTGGGAGCGTCACGGTTATAAAAGGGGTGCCGCCGTCAAGGATGAAGCAATGCTGGAAACAGATCCTCTGGAGCACAAAAAACCGTTGGCAGCAGTACCATCAACCATCAACAGATGGGGAAAAAATAAAGCGTGGAAGCGAAGATCGGTTTACGTATTCTTTCACAAACGTCATGCATGACCTTTTGCTTATGGTCTTGGCCTCTTTCATCAGACTCGTAAAATATTTTTTTTCAAGGCAATGTTTGTAAGGCCAATTCACAAGTCATGGCTGACAACCGAAAGGCCGCATGGTTATCGGTGAGAATGTTACTCAAAAGGTTTTGATGCCAGACTTGTAGAGCAGTTTGTAGTGGCAGGAGGCCGGTACTTCAGAACCAAATTTGGCACCTTCAGATCGTTTTTGCTTGTCGCAAAATACTCGGACGCGAATGGTGTCGTAAAAGAAATGGCATTCCCAATTTTTGGGATAAATATAAGCCTCGTCCTGCGCTGTGAAGATATAAACTATCCTGGGTCTCGATGCTGTTGTTTTTATAGGTTTTGTGAGTATTGATTGTTTTATTTTCCGGTTTTAGTACCCTTCTAATTTTATTGAGATAGAAAAAATATTATTGCCTATTTATACTATGAATTTATTTATGAGAGGAAATTTTATTATTATTATTACTGTCATTTTGTTGTTTGAACGCGCTTCTTGTTATTGGTTTTGAATACATTCATCAGTTATTTATATTATTGTATTTGCGTGAGTGACTTTAAAAATTATCTTATCGATTTATATGCATGATTTGTTTGAGAAAGATACTTTTAATTTTTCTTGATGATTCAATTATATGATTTTGTTTGTGAGAGTAACATTTATTATCATTTTGTGTGATTTTTTTTATATGATATTGTCTGGATAAGTGATTTTTACATTTATTGTAATAATTTATTTGTTTGACTTTTTTTGAAATAATTATTTGAATGATTTTGTTTGACTGAGTCACCTTTTAACAACTATTATATATGTACATGAAATATTTATTTAAGTGAGTTATTTCTCTATTTAGTTTTATTATTTGTTTTTTACGATTTTGCTAGCGAGAATAACTGTCATTATCATTTTGTGTGATTTTATTTGAGAAAGTTCCTTTGTATTGTCCATATGATTCATTTATACGATTTTTTTGAACGAGCATCGTTTTATTAATTGTCTTGTGATTATATTTATGATTCAGTTGCATGATTTTGTTTGAGAGAGTTGCTTTTTGTAACAACTATATTTAAATAAAATTCGAAGACTTTTAAGTATGAACTCGAATAAAATTTTAAATAACTTAACTATTTTGTATAACATTAAAACAATATTTGGAAAAATACCTTTGGATGAGGTACATTTTATCAATTAGAGTATGTTGAGTTTAGAAGATTTATTTAAATGAGCAAATTATATTACCATTTTCAATCAATTACAGAACAGCTCAACCCCACCCCTCAGCTTGTATTACTTTTTAAATGCACATGAACTCACAACTTATATTACTATTTTTGAAATTATACTTGAAATAGAAACATGTGTTACTTTTTTCATTTGAAACTGAACTAGCAACGTGTATTATTGCTATAACACAAAATTTGTTCTCTGTGCTACATTTCACTGTCGGACTCTAGTCCAACATACCTATCTGACCTCACTCATGTGTACACACCAGCAAGATACTTACGCTAATCTTCTGACAATTGTATACTCATTATTCCAAGTATGAAAACAAAGTCATTCGGACAGCGTTCTTTTGCATACCAGGGCCCAGCAACGTGGAATGAATTGCCCACTGAACTGAGACACAAAGACACAGTGATCACATTCAAGAGGGCTCTCAAAACTCACTTATTTCGACAGCAAGAACAAACTTAAAGACCTAATAATGTTTCCTACCTGAAATATTCTCAGCATGTTTTTTTATTATTTTTTAATGTTTTTCTAATTTCATGTTGTTTGTTTTTGTAATAATATTATTATGGTTCTTATCTTATAGATGTTGTCTAAAGTTGTAAGGCGCTTAGAGCTTCTAAAGATTAGGCGCTATAAAAAGTCATTATTATTATTATTATTATTACTTTCTTGAATTATTATTTAAATCGCATCTGATATCGCTCCTTTAAATCGTCACTTCAAATGGTTATTTTGCCAAATTAGATGTTCTAACTACGTGTGTACTTTGTTTGTTGAAATAACAATTTGTATTGCTTTTCAAATCCCTGGCTGAAATTGCATCGTTTTTACTGTTTTAATCATTTACCGAGGATTTCATCAGATTCATCATTTTGACAACTTCTCTCATCGGACCCAGTATTGGTTCAATGCGGGGGAGGTGGGGGCTAAAGGTTAAGGTGGTCTTGGTCTGGAGATTTTATCCTGCAAAAGAAATTTTCATGGACATTCACTTTAGAGTAACATGGGCAATTCTTTACAAAATTTATATAGATTGTTGTTATTATTGTGGGGTTTAACGCCATTTGTCAGCACACGATAGGCTATGCATGGCGGCCAGTATTAATGGTGGAGGAAGAACCCGGGAAAACCCCGGGAAGAACCACCGACCCACGAGAAGCTACTGGCATACTTTCTCACATATCCACATTTACCGAATCCTGGACTCGAACCCAAGCACACAGAGGTGAGATGGCAGTGATCCGTAACGGAGAGTGATTTAGACCACTGGGCCACTCGGGGCCCCCAAAATTTATATATAGCAGTCTGGCCGGGGGCGGGAGTAATTGACATAAAAACTGTTTTCTATATCAATGAAGGGGCGCCAATAACATTCTCCCTGGGCACCTCGAACCCTCCCCACTGTAGATATTTTTGTTCGCAGGTTTTCAGTATGTGCAAATAAATATATATATATATATATATATATATATATATATATATATATATATATATATATATATATATATATATATATGATTAGCGAATATTATAAAGAAAAATAGCATGTACAATGGAGACAGAAACAAAGACAAAGACAGAAAGAGACGGAGGAGCAGAGGTGTATAAATCACACATTTTGTGTTGTTAATAATTGAAAACAATTCAATGTTACAAAATGTTTACTTTTAGAACAAATAAACAAAAAGTAAATTCGACTAACACGGTGAAACGGCAAACCGAATTTCCGCATAAACTTCAGACCAGTTAATGTGTATTTCTAATCGATGGTATCGAGGAAAACACTGAGATAGACAAAGAATGGGTAGGTGGAGGGGAAAGTAACCATTGTTTATTGTCATGACACCAAAATAAGGAAATGATTCACGTGGTTAGTATGTATCACCAGTTTCTGCTCATAATAACTGATAACAATCCTCTGTTACAGCGTGCTTTCTTCTTGAAATACAACAGACTTGAATGAGAAGCGAAAACGAGTGACCCGAATAAGGGAAAGGGTGAACTAAATTTCCGCTTAGACGTCAGACCAATTATACACGTATTTCGGGTCGAATCGACGGCATAAATGGAGAGAGAGAGAGAGAGAGAGAGAGAGAGAGAGAGAGCGGAGGCAACAAATGATACCATGGCTAGAGTTAAATTTTGAAAGAAACAATCGGGCTACACTTCCAATTAATGTTTTGTTTACGTTACAACTGACAGAAACAATCAGGCCGCACTTTCACATTTAATTTTTTTACTCTGCTTTATAGCTGTTTATTGTCCTTGACCTCTTTCCCCAAACACGTTCCGCTCGTCTGTGTGACTCACTAGAAATAAATACATGACACTACACGCTTTACAAGAGAAGACTTCTAAAGTATTTGCACTTAAAGTCTATCAAAATAATGCATCTTAATTTCAATTGGAACTCAGATGAATGCGAACTTTTACCGATTGCTCTTTTGTGGTACAATTTCACCTTAAACATAAACATGGGATTAGTCTCAACGCGATGCAAACCATGTTAATCGTTATCATTGAAATACTTGATTCACTTTGACCTAGTTAAATGTATTTAAAAGCGTTACATGTAGGTCTACTTGTTAAAATGCCACACGGTTGAACGTTGAACTTAATACTTCCAACTCTATTTATTTTTTTTTGGTGCTAAATTAGTATCATTAGTAAAAACCTATCGTTGTAAACTCAAACCATGATATTCAAATTACGATATAATGCCTTATTATCGCCATTAATAAACATTCTTTTGAAATTTGTCATATATGATTTCTTTGCAAATGAGCTGAAACGTAGTGGAAGTGAGCGGGAAAAATGAACATAATTAGCACTGCATCGTTTCTTCATACTACAAAAACAAAACCATTATCTACCTTCCTTATCAACTGTTTATTCGGCTTATGATGTGATAAACATTTTCCATTTATTGCCAACAATGACAATGGAATCTGAAAAATGTTCTAACAACGTTTTAGCGATATAGAAAATAGATAATGGATAAAAGGAAAAATAAGAGAAAACTAGTATAATGGCGATACATGAAGAAGATCAAAGAGAGAAGAAAACAAAAAGAAGAAAAAAGAAAAGAAGATGAAAACAATGTATCATATATACAGCAAACAGCCGAGGCATTGTTGGGATATAACCATTTCGTAGAGTTCCAGTAATAATGGTCTTTGATTAACATAACCGACACATTGAACATAACAAATCTTCATTGGTTTCGGAGCTGTCTTTACATACACAGACGGAGGTGTCAGTTAAAGGTTTACCAAAATGTTATAAACTTAATTCGTCAAACCTTCTACGTGCACCTGACGCAAACGCATTCACTAGATCAGGCCATATAGCTACTATGTAATTACCACCCAAATGCGACCTCTTCGCAAACTTGCTACTTTTTGTTAAAAGCTAGTTACGTATGCGAGGGCTTGTGATGTCAGTGGGCGAGCTTGGCGCTGTATACATACTAGTCTACTATAGCACTAATAAAGACCGCCATTTATTCCCCAGCACTGTTTAAATGAAGCGTATTTTTCCATTAGAAATGGCAGGTAATCTCTCGACTTTGTAGAGATGTTTCTGCGTTGAGCTGCAATTATTTATCACCTTTATCACAAATACCTGTCATCTGCTACATTTCATAAATTGTATGGATTGCTCGCTTATTTTGATTATTAATATATTTTAAATGCTACTAAAAATAAAGAAACAGTCAGGAAATATGCATTTGATACACCTAAGGTGTTTTCAACACACGGAGCAATCACATCAAGTTTGTTTCCTTGTACAATTAAATGCCATTCCTCTTACCTCATCTAATCAAAATTAATTTGTTCAAATCTGAACACGGTTCCTACATGATCGAGACGAGGGGAGCACACAAATTGAATGGACTGATAAATAAGCACTTTTCCAGTGCCGGTCTGTGTTTACACAAAAACCTTTCACACACGTACAACTTTAATAGATTTCCTCTGGTGGATAGTCATACTTACGATGTTAAACATCCAAAAATACCACGCGCTATTTGTTAGTTGAAATTGCATACTAAGGGAGGCAACTCACGAAATCCAATAGATGTTGCGAGGACAAAGCACAAATATATATGTTCGATCCGCCAAGATGTAAGTAGGGTTATCATATCGGAACCTTGGCTAGTAAAGAAGGATGTCCCAGTGCTAGACATCACTATAAACTGATACACTGCATATATCGATGCGATATGACTGAAAATTTTTTAAAGCTACGTTAAAACTCTAAAACACACACACATAAATCAAAATCATCGGCCAGATGTTTTTTTAATAAAGTTTTAAAGTCTTAATGCTGGATTTACTAGAAAGTAAAGTTTTTATGACTCGACCACAACTGGACTGGCATCATATCGTGCGTGTTTGAATTAGCGTTACAGAGTGGCCATTTGTAATATTCCAAGATTATTTATACAGTTAGGCAGTTTGAAGATTTCATTAAACATGGCATCGCAACCTAAAATTAAAATGAAAGTGGGTACATCCATAAAACCGTATCTGGGGTCGCTCTATTAACCCCCACAACTTACCACCAGTTTGTCTTTAGATGAGATTTTCCCTAAATGATCCAGTGCTCAAATACAAAAAATAAAAATAAAAAATAAAATATTTTAACAAATTAGAAACAGGCCATGGGCTGGTAACTTTAAAAAAGAATCCAAGCCCTGACTCAAATTCCACAAATCCTGACTACATTTTCCATATGCCCAAAATGTCCCCTTTTTTAACAGTATTCGTCACACCAAGCTTCAATTGCTACACTTCAAATGTACACTGTTCAGTAGGACGTTTGAAGATAATGCAAGTGTCATTAGTGTTCATCTCTACACTCACTATAGACTGGATGGTACTGGTATTCCAAGACGTCTCTGCTGGATTCCCATGAATCCTGACAACAACTAAGTTATTCTGGACGATTATGTTAGCATTGTCAAAACTGTATCTCATGCTCTATGATCACGAGATATGCTTGTCTTTATTGAAAAATAATAAATATACACCACTTTCGGGACCAACTATTTCATTGGGGGAGAAGGTTTAATATGTTCTTTAACGGGGGGGGGGGGGGGGGGGCGGGCTTTACAGGTTACTAAGGTAATACAGCAGTAATAAACGTTTCTGTCCGGTACGGTTGCTAACGATTAATGCAAACACAAGCGTGTGCTTATTACTGTATTTCGTATTATTGTCATTCAGTCAGTTTCATAGCTAACTAGCATTGAAACGAGAGTAAGATAAAGAGAACCAATCTGAATATTCATTTCAGCGTGTCTAATATGTTACATACAGGTGGTGCTCATATTTCGACAAATATAGTACACACAGGAATGAATTATTTTGATGATATTGGCACTAAATGAACACACCCATATTATGTTGCTGTTGTTCTTCACAAAGTAAAAGTCCATCAACGGTGATTTTGCTGCGCTTTGCTTCCAAACTCGCCTTCAAAAATGGGTTGTTCCACTTGGTGAAGATCATTGCCTATGCAATTAGCTCAATGGGCTCAACCACCGCCGTTTTCAAACACAGAACATTAGCTATAGTCAGACAGTTAAGTAAAACGTGAAAATGGTGGTTTATGCCTGTCCTGTTCCCCTGCTTAAAATGTTCAAATGTTCGTTTCACACCAGCTCCAACCAAGTCTGCTTACCATTTACACACACAGTAAGAAACGTGCATGCAGTTTAGCACAATCAGTTAACCCACCGATGTATTTAACACATCACATTAACTACTGCCAGCTAGTTAACACATGAAATGGCGGTGTATAACTGACCGCTTAGCCTTTCTTTAAAGTGCCCCGATGATATTTTACATTAGCTCCAACCACGGCTGTTTATCATGTATACATGCTATACGTAATGGGCATATACTAAAATGGTCTTTTTGGTTCTATTTTGCAGATTATTAAAAATCGTGTTTTCGAAACGCGACCGTGTATGAGGTTTGGGGAGTAAAAATCGCATTTTCAGCATGAAACACCGTGTCACAACAGGCCAATATCCTTAAAATAACTTTTCATCAGCGAGATTAAATTTGTCCGGGGTACATTAATGTTTTTTTTTTTTTTGGACAAGCTTGACGGCACCTCACTTAGAATAACGGAGGTGCTCGATCTGTTAGACGGGCCCCGTGTGTCGGGCTATCGGATTTATAGTCCTGCATGTGCGACCTCGACGCAGATATGTATGTTTTGGGCACTAGGGTATTACGGACTAACTAATGGTGCTGTGTAACGTGTTTTGATATAAACTAACAACGTAAAGAAAGTCCAATTTTCAGGAATATCTCACACAACTATCAAACAATAACGACGCTTTTCTACAAAGTCATAATATTTTAGTCAGACTTTACTGAATCTGATGTCTTTTCTCTAATAAATTAAATTCTTACAAAAGAAAAGGACCTGTTGTCAAGTTTCGTTGGCCTACATATCATTTGGCTGATCGAAGCAGGTAATGCAGAAATCGTGTTAAGTTGAAATATTATTCTTTAACGAAACGAATAAAAATATACTATGCCTATTGAAACTGTAAGCAACGTTTCGTTTTGTTCAAGAAATATAACCCACACATGAACCTACTTGGACATATTTCGGCATTCCTTGACCACCGTTGCATTTCAATAAATTCAAATGTATGTCAACGGAACATGAGAATGCGTCCATTTGCTAGTGTCAGATTTTTATTCCACCATGATAAAAACAGCACAGTAAATATATTATCTACATATCAATTTGTGGAAGAGTGTCGATATGGGCTATCAAGTGTATGAGATATTCCTGAATCATTGACTACTCGTTACGATGTCAAACGATTTCGGAACATGCTATACAAAACCGTTATGTGGGTAGTAAGACGTAGCACTAAAACATAGAAAACATGTGATACGTTTTATTGTAGGACTATCAGATTTGTTGAGCAATGTGATCACATAAATTAACTCACAGTTATTTTCTGTGATAGTAATTTCAGATCTAAATTAACGTGAGAAATGTGATCCAAATGACTGAGACTGCGCAATTTGCCTGACATAAGCATTGTGCTTGTGTTGTTAAATTTTGAATGAACAGTACAGACTAAAATATCTGAAGAGCTGCAACATTTCTCTGAAGTAGGAATTTATTCCATACATAAAAAGGAAAGCATGATTATTGCAGCTGTGTGAATGGTGTTCAAATGTAACACATCATACGTTTTATCAGAAGAAATACGTCTCCTCCATCTTTCATCTTTAAGCACCCCTCTACCCCTCACCCCCGCGCAAAGTTATTAAACTATAACTTAAACATCTGCTTTCAATAATGGATATTTTAAGTGCGACCCTGTAACGAACCTGGGTATGATTCTACACAGGTTATGATCAGTCGCAAACACAGTGGCGTTGACGCATGTCTTAATAATTTCAGATACATGCCACATACCTTCCGAGTCCTTCTGTAGATTCTGTTTTTCACTGATTCACTCGTACAATGTTCTTATCGGAGCTGATTCAGATGTGTGTACAATGCTTATCTCTCCTAAATGTTTGCATGTACATTGGGCTGCAGGAGAAATATACTGACTGCGTCTGGCGGTAGTCTGGTTCTCTGCTTCGTATACTCCCTGCGTTGCACTCCGCAAAACGAAGACACAAACAGGACTCACGGTACTAATTCAACTCCAATAGTAAACATATGTAAACACTATCATATTCAAAATTCAATTACTTAAAACTTCTGGGTGCTGATGATGAGACCTATTATTCTCCATGCACATCTAACCTTGGTACAAGCATGTGTGTGGAGAACACCACATGAGCCGCGGCATTTTGTTTATTTACACTGCATAAAACACGTTATTGATTCTGCACCAAATGAATCAGGTGCTGATTTCATTATTGAGTACTGCTGAGTCAAGCCTGTAAAAATACTAAAATTGCATCAGTAGAAATTTGTCTATATTTTTTTAAAAATTACATATAGGATAAGCTCTGAAAAGATATTTTTACTAAAATTTTAGTTTTCATTATTAACCAATTATGGACCACCAAACCCGTAAATACGCTATTATTTGTTCACCCATTTCTAGACTGGTTCACACTTTTTCCCTATAAATAGTACCGTGTGTCCAACAGCACCACACCAGACTTTATGAATTTGGCAAGTCACTCCAAAATAATAACGATAACGAACTGGGGATGGGAGCGGAAACTTTCACTCTGAACTTTCGCAAAGGGAAAACGAGTACGATCCTATGTTTCATGCATGTCGGGTTCAATGCAAGAAAACAATCACAAGCACTAGTGTTTGCAAGTATTGACCTGAGAATGGAAACCGACCTGCGTACCGAGTGGGAACGGAGTACAACTCAGAACCCGCATGCAGGGACAACTCCAGATATATGGCGAAACGAAACAAAGATCAACCCTGACGGAAAAAATAAAATAAAAAAATATTTTAAAAAATATTAATAAAATTAAAAAGTTTTTTTTTAACAAAAACAAATGAATACAAATAAAACAATATCACATATGAAATCCACAATTGGGAGAACGGGGGATACATAAATCACAAACCATGACCTTTAGAAACGAAAAACAGGGTGATACTTCCAACGCTTTACCAGCATCTGCTGCAACGGAGTCATATGGTGCCAACATAACTATACGAATGAAACATTAGAAGATGTTCGGTATTTCGATTTTAATAATTGACAAAATTTTGGTTGTACTGTAGAACGAAATATCAATACCGATTTGAAATTCATCAAGTAATCGATTACAAACATTTGTAGATGACGCAGAGTGAAATGTGCAATATTTGCACAACAATCGTTTCCCTCACCCCCTTATAGCGTGCCGAGTCATATCAAAGACTTTAAAAAATGATACTAACAGCTACCTCGCTAGGCGCTCAGCATTAAGAGGTTAGTGTTGGGACTGGTCGGCTTGTTGTTAGGATACTCTGATTGGGTACATCGTGCTACATGCGGCATGATTCCCCAGCGCTGTATGTCACTATAAACTAGAACACTGCAGAATTCGGAGCGATATCACTGAAACATTGTTAAAAGCTAAATTACAACATCAAATCACGCGCGCGCACGCGCGCGCGCACACACACACACACACAGAGAGAAAAGGGTTGATATTTTCTTCTTCTTCTTTGGCAAAATTAAGGCTGTCATGTGTCGCTTCTTATTAATATCGCATAGTGCTATCGCTTAGCAGATACACGTAAACAAAATATTGATGTATCGATTCCTGGAAGAAATGAGAAACAAAAACTTGTATTGAATGATATTATTGTCGTCGATATGGATGTAGTTGAGGAAACACTCGCGGCTGCAGCATCGTACTGGACCCGAACTTATAATATAACTATTCATTCATCACAGGGAATACCTATTTCTGATATTGCGATTCGAATTATTGATAAATGTATCGAATGATCAAATTTAATTTATTTAGCAGTATAAAAAGTGACAAAAATGTCTCAAGGACGGAGTAACAACCTCAGGGAAATATCGATGATATAATAATAAGAAAAAACTGGCTTGGTATCAGCGGAGTGACCCCCCAAAAAACAAGCCTGAGTTCTATCTTGATGTGTCGACGATTATGACACTAAGATAACAATAAAATAACCACTGTGTGAGCTGTAACACAGTAATATTAACGCAGCAGTATTCTAATAATAATCGAAGAGAATTTACCATGGATATAACACTGGACAACAAATTTTTACAAAAGTCATGTTACTGAAATAAAATTAGTCAATTCTTATCAATTTTTATGTGCTGAACACGAATATGACAGTCAAATTGCAAAATTGGCTCTAGTTTTTTTGTAATCTGCAAGAAATTAATGTTTACATAACGAAATGCATTCCAATAGTAAAAGGTCAACTGTAATAGCCTACCTATAAAAAATCAAGTCATTGACTACATCTTAGATTTCTTCGCCTGTCTCTTGTACAGCTGTTCGGGAGCATCTCTGAGGAGTGTCCAGCAGTAGTCAGCCAGCATTGTAGTGGACCATTTTCCCTGGTATCTTTGTTCCATTGTTGCGATATCTTGATGAAAACGTTCGCCGTGTTCATCACTAACAATACCACAGTTGCTAGGAAAGAAATCCAAATGGGAATGAAGGAAGTGAATCTTTAGAGACATATTGCAGCCAAGTTTCTTATACTTCATCAACATGTCTTCTACTAGTTCCTTATAGTTTTCTGCCCTAACATTTCCGAGGAAGTTTGTAGAAACTAGGCGAAAAGCATTCCATGCTTGTTTCGCGTCACCTTCCAGAAAGTTGTTGAACCGGTCATCTTTGAAAAGCTCTCGAATCTGAGGACCCACAAAAACTCCCTCTTTAATCTTTGCTTCGCTGAGTCGAGATAATTTTTCATGCAGGTATCGGAATGCTGGCAAAGTCCGGTCAATGGCTTTCACGAAGTTCTTCATCAAACCTAGTTTGATGTGAAGGGGTGGTAGCAAGATTTTCTGAGCCTCAACCAGAGCTGGGTGTTGGATATTCTTCTCTCCAATGGCTACATTCTGCCTGTGAGTCCATTCCTTCCTCATGTAGTGCATTTCCCTTGCTCGGCTATCCCACTCGCATAAGAAACACATGTATTTTGTATATCCTTGCTGCAGTCCCATTAAAAGGGCAACTACCTTCAAATCACCACAGAGGTGCCAGCTGTACTTGTTATACTCAATGGAATTCAGTAGCTGCCTTAAGTTATCGTATGTCTCTTTCATGTGGACAGCATACGCTACTGGAATAGATGGAAGAATGTTTCCATTGTGCAAAAGCACAGCCTTGAGACTCAGTTTCGAAGAGTCCACAAATAGTCTCCATTCTTGTGGGTCATGAGTGATTTTTAAAGCATTCATGAGGCCCTCAATATCGGAACAGAATATCAGATTACTTTCCTTTCTGAAGAAAGGCTCCAATTGCTGGTGGCGATTTCGATATGCAGTAATTGTGACATCTTCCTCTAGAAGATTCCATTGTTGGAGTCTTGATCCTAGCAATTCTGCCTTGTTCTTTGATAAGTCCAAATCACGAATCAGGTCATTTAGTTCTTCCTGTGTTATTCTGTGTGGGGTTGATGATGCACCACAGTGAAAATCTGGATCACTGCATGCTGATGGACCAGGAGAAGAACAGGTCGACTCACCTTTGTCTTCGTCAGATGAATCAAGAGAATATTCTGCTGGAGGTTCTGGAATAGGAAGTCCCTCACCATGTGGAACTGGTCTCAATGCAGACGGAATGTTTGGGTAGACTATTCTCGACTTCTTTCGCTTCGTTATTCCGCCGGAAAGAGGAGGAACCAAGCAGAAGTAACAGTCATTTAGGTGGTTGCTTGGCTCTCTCCACACCATTGGGACTGCAAACGGCATTGATGACCTTTTGCTATTCAACCACTGTGAAAGCTGTGTTGTACATGTAGCACAGCATATATGCGGAGCCCAAGGCTTGTCTTGGTCACCAACCTTGCATCCGAAGTAAAGATGATATGCCTTCTTCACTTGAGAATTGATACTTTTCTTCTGGTTGGCAAATGTCACTTCCCCACAAATATAGCAAAAATTGTTCGCGGTATTAACACACTTTCGAGGCATTACTGTTCTTTATTGTACGTAAATGGATAAAATAATAAGTTTTATGTAACAGTAGCTTGAACTGTCTCGCACAACGTCTAAAATATTTTAAATGCTGAACCTATCTGATTGGGCTTTATATAGTACACTGCTTACGTCAGCTTCAGCAGCCGCCTGGCATTAGTATAATAGGCCTACACATGTATAGTACACTGCTGACGTCAACTTACTTCAGCAGCCGCATGGCATTAGTATTGCATTGCATCAGAAAATGATGCAATCAACTGTGGATGATGTGAGCATGATGGTATTATGCAATGTTACATCATTATTCCGGATGTTGCTGCAGTCCTACTGGAGAAATTTACACAGTGAAACATAGAAAATGAGGTATATGAATATCTTCAAAACGAGAGCCAATACAAATTTTTCACGGTTATATTCGTGTTCGGCACACCAAAATACTACAGATTAGGGCCTTTTCAAGTCAGTAATGATTTCACTGTTGACCAGTGTAATTAATAGTAGTCGTTGCCACACGCGTGAAAATACGATGCTGACCGGTCTGGAGTGTAATCGACGTCGGGGCGCTAGTTCTTTAGGAGATCAGTGAACCTTCACTTTCAGGAAGACGGTGGTATCTTCCGGAATTACTTGTAATTGTTCTCGGACAAATCCATGATGAGGAGCAGTTGAATCTAATCTGTAGATTGCAGGTAGATCCGTATATCATAGCACGCTGGAAATTGTAGGTGCGGTTACACTCCAGACTGGATCAGTCGCTTTTTATTTTACCCCCTCCCTCAAGCTCCCTCTGCTCATATAAATCTCTGACAGTGACATTACCTGGTGCTGGCTGTTTTGAAAAAGAGTCATGTCATTGTACTGGTATGTATTTTTGTAATTGCATTGGCAGTCTTGTAACCCATTCACGAGATATTGTGTGTGTGGACATTTCTTTAGCGTATTGATATCCAAATAATAGCTCAGCAAGTGTTCGATTAAATCGCACTGTCAACAACAGTGATTGCCTGATCACGTGTAACGCAGTTTGCCCTAGTCTGATTTTGACGTTATGTTGTCTCATTATCGATGTTACTGCACCAAGAAATTCCTTGCCAGGATCAACCTGTAACAACTGTGGTCATTGCAAGGACCCTCGTCGACAAATTCGTTAAAACGCAGAGGCAACTTCGGTGGCGATTTTAGCGGAAAAGGGTTTGATTATTTGTGTCTACTTGCAACCTCAACAACAGTGAATGCATATTTATATGTACCTGATCCGATAGCGGATCGATGACGTCGACGTGGTTTAATAATATCATGGGGAAAAAAGAAAATATTGGCCTAATTAACTTCATTAGGGGTACTGACATCAAAATGCCCTTATTAAATTTGTTTAGAGAGAGTTGTTATGCAATTTATTTTATTCAATTTCATGGAAAGTGTTGATGCTAGAATTGTTATGCAATTTACCTTTCAATTATACAGTTATTAATTCATTGGTATTATTGATTGCATGCGATCCAAATGTCCATATGTGTAGGATTCCATAGGCTTATATGAAATGACTTCCTTTGTTTGTTAGAACGATACAGATTATGGTGAGTTAGCGATACATACCTTCTTGTATCTGATTTTGTAATGTTTTAATAATTTTGTAGGTCAAGGATTGCCGTGAGTCACAATTTGTGAATCTCATGTAATATTAATCGAACATGTAGTAGTATATGTAAAATAATATCGTAATATTCGATAGACGCTCACGTGGTAATTTAAGACCTGCCAATGGAAGCGAAGTCAATGTCCTACGATACTAAGTCAGAATGTACGTATTGTGTAGAGACACTGAATAACGTAAGTGAATTTTATATACATCTTAGAGAGTGGAGTATACAGAAATTATGGGATACTTTTGTCCTTTAAGTAACAGCTTTCTGGGAGAGAGAGACGGAAAGGGACACATCACAGAGATTAGGAAGGATGAATTAGGAAGGAAGGGCATGCATATCAATCGTGGACATTGCGCTCTTTTCACCTCTCGTTATGATGATTAAATAAATCCTAATAGGACACACCTGTTAAATTCTATTGATTTAATCTAAGTTGAATTTTAATTGCCATTATTAACTTGTTCTAATAAATATGTTATTTTCTTGTCAAAAGGGGCTCGTATTGTTTCATTCTTCCCAGTATTCTCACTCAGTTCACTGCTGAAATTCTATTCTCCTTTCACTCCCGCCGGGCTATAATGTCGAGGGAGATCATCCTTTAGATAACGCCAGCCAAACCCAATTAACCACCCCTCTTACTGAGACGGAGACGTTAAGAAGCTACTAACACTAATTTGTCTTTCATCGCTGATATTACCAACGAATGAGCCAGTGATTCTCGCAGATTATTATTTTTACTGACTTTAGCGTGTAGATCAACTTCACGTCTGCGATATGTCGTTGTTGTAAATCTGGACTTTTGTACACGACATCATGAACACACCACGTCTGATCAATCGCATTCACTGTGGACTCTCCTGGTTTGGATTGATTTCCCTCATCGAGTCGAAAATCAAGTCGGGTTAGAGGACCACAGTACTTACGTCCAGGAAAATGTTCATCGCAAGGATACTTAGACCATCGAGTACCTGGTAATTTACCAAGTGAAGCAGCGATATCACCAACCGACTTCTCAGGAGACGAGATAAACCTATATGTTTTGGTGCTACATTTCACACACTTCTCTGTAAGTGCACGCATTTTATTTCTCGTCGTTATTGTTGCTAATTCTCTGGTATTATTAAATCCCTTGTACCGAATACAATATAAAATCATATTATTCGTTATTTTTGCACTAATATGGATGTGATTGACCTCTCGGCGATACAAGAAATAGAACCTGTCAAGCAGCTTCCAGCATTGCCAGTCTCTATTCGAGCAATTATTATAATGCCATCTGGGTCTGGGAAGACTCAGTTATTATTCAACATGATAATGAGATGGTTACGTGGAATTAGTTATATTTAGTCGCGCCATCTACAAATTATCAGCAACGATATGATGTTCTTAGCGATTTTAATGATAATGCAAATACTGTTGTAGCCGATAAATCGGGCGGGAATGATGTTATTGATTATATTACTGATATTGATGAGACTCCATCGGGAGATGATCTAAACGGGGAAATCAACAATCTCTTAGTATACGATGACGTGGTGATAGGCAAACAAACCAATCAAGCTTGGATATTATTTATAGGAGACAAAAAAGCCATCGATATTATATATGTTACTCAGCGATATACTCAAATACCTAAAGTGATAAGAGATAAATGCAACATTTTGGTTGTCTTTAATAATTCACACCAACACGCTACAAACTATTCATCAGACTTGCTACTCCTTTTACATGGATATAAACAAATTAAAAAACGTTTTCTCACAAGCGCAAACAATTTCTCATCGATTTGTCAAGATAAATTTACATGACCCCAGACCGAGGTAATGCACTGGTCTCGATAAAAGTTTTGTTTGAGACACCATACTCTCTCTCCTCGTTTCTATCCTTCCCGCTGACTCACTAAAACAACCACAATAACATTCAAAATATCACGTAAAGTCCTGTTTAGTTGTCGCCCAATGCTTGATACTTCAGAACAATAACAAACGCTGCCTCCTGCACTAACTTAATACTGGCGAAGTTCTCGCGGCCAGTCGGGCAGCCAATGGAAATAATCGGCGCCTGGAACAATATTGTACCTGTAAGCAATGTCAGGAACCGCTCGGTTTAGCTCGCTTGAACAAGGATTATATTGGATTTGATTTTATTCACGGTTGGAAGATTTGGGTTCCCATAGCAGCAGAGGGGGAAGGCTGACATCATAAATATCTCGAGGTAAATAAACAAACAGTCTTTAGAAATGTGTATATGCAGTTGCTTAGCACAATAGCAGAAAAATACGCTAGAAGTAGTGATTTAACAAAATAAAAACCAGAACGAAATCGTAGGGTACGTTCTCCCGATGTTTACCACATAGGTTCTTACATAAAAGCCTGACGATATTCTGATCGTAACTTTCTAATTTTAACCGTGACCTCTTAGCCCCAATTTATTGTACAATGTGAAAAAACGTAGTCTCTAATATACATCCCTGATTTCTTCCGATACTTGGCGGAAGACACCGAGGATGCTTCGAGTGACCTTTACATATTATATACCTATAGAGTAGCACTTTATGATGTTCGCTCATAAGAGAGTCGTAGATTTTTGGGCTTGTGATACTTCATAGAGATAGCACCCACCATCATGGTGAAAGTACCGAATCGTTGTATGTTTATTCCGGTTGTCCACCACACCCATTATTCGTATGGCGTATGATAAGCAATACGCAACACGACTATATCGTGAAAAAAGAATTTACAAGTTACAGGTATATGAATTGTTTTGTCAATTTAGTCCGGGCTCCAGCTAACCTATTATGTTGATTGTGTCACGTAAGACAAATGTTAATGATATAGATACCCGAGTGTGCGTGAAAAGTAAACCCCTCCATGTCTGGCTCGTAAAACGTATTAAAAAGAAATTAAAAGTGTTCAATGTTTTATTTGAAAAGCCACAAATAAGGAACAGGTATTGCACCAGGGTTATCTGAAAACAGAAATTTATTGAGCTAAGATATACAATTGCGTAAATGGATCCAGTCATTGTTCTGTCGAAATGATTCGATGATCATTAAAATCTAATAGCGAATTAACTACGAAATAATGGATAAGAAAATGATATCTGCAGAGATTATAAAAAAAAATATTTTTCGTCATAAATTGAGACCGAAGTGGAAATGGGACATTTTACCAACGTACAGCTACCATCGTCCTCTTTGGCTTTCGCATTGTAATTTGTCGCATCTTCGTAAGTACATCCACGCGCATCGTACTTCGGTCGGAACGGTGCGACACAAGAACTCGGGTTACGGATACACTTATCAATATCTTTCGCAACCTTGAGAGCTGAGAGATATGAACCGTGAACGTAACCGTAGTTAAGGCGGTCACCGTAATCCTCGGCAGAGTAGATCTTGTCAACACGTGCGTGGAGACCGTTGAAGGTATCCAATGTATATTTAGGCGGCCAATTGGAGAAGCTCCTCGAAACAGATGATCGCAGTACCACCTTGGAATGGCGTAGGAGACGGGCTGAGGAATTCTGCGGCCACCGTACATGACCATAAGCACAGACAGTAATTAACGTATTATCTCAATTTCGTTCAACCTCTCTAACCGTCTCACTTCATCACGAACCACAGACACTTGCAATATTCTGGATCCTGGAAGAGTCTTATCAACATTCTGCCATATGTTGTAGTAGTTCCCCTTTTCAGTGGCGTATAATAAAAACTCGTGATCGTCCCAAAAGTTCTCGGCAAACTGAACATAAATGTGCATTAGAAGAGCCTGTTGAAACTGATTTATCGCCTCTCGTTTCCAAAAGGTAGGGGTCGATTAAAATGAACGTCATCAGGTTAGTACTTCACATTGTTTTTGGTGCGTATTATGATGTCTCCAACCTTTTGTTCAATGCCTGTAACAACCTCACTCAAACAAAGCGTTTTGTCTCCATCTGGTAAAAATTCACTACGCAAAATCGTCTAATAATATTTAAGAATCCTCGACTATATTTGAGTGTTAAATCGTCTGTTGTATTGAATTCTTCATACGGTTCATCATAATAATCGTGCAACCCGGATATGGCTTCAGGAGCGTAAGAATATGAATTATCTATGTTAAAGAATTAAATTACATCGTCAACAGCAGATCTTGGATGCCATCCTTCCACTATTAAAGCACTGTGTATCGTAAAATCTGATATATGTATATATCGAGCCTCCTTTGTATAACTCTTATAAAACTTAAAAGATGGGTCGCAACTTCTGTCATGACGTTTGTCGAATTCGTTTGTGACATTCTGTCCCTTGCTATCTCGAACCATGTAGTCCTCATAGTCTGATGTGACGTATGAGAGATTAAATCTGTCTGCGATCAGGTGTAATGGATAAGTCCCGCCAGCAAGGATGCAAGCCGCCCTGCCTCAACTTTGAAATCACCGATCGTAACTTCCTTCATGCGTCCACCGACTCTAATTGACCCCTCCAGAATGATGAAATTAGTATAACTTTTATCGTGCAAAGCTTTGGCTGCAGAGATTCCAGCCATTCGGGCCCCAGGAATCAAAATTTTTGGTCCTGTAATGAAGACAACTAATCAAGCTTTTGTGTCTGTAAGTAAATATTGAATACAAAGATGCACAGATAATTTCTATCTCATTATGTCATTGTTTTAGATTCCTCGTACTCTCATTTTCTATTCATTGTCCTTATAATGCGACATAATGCGGTTACAATCGTTATATTAAATGCTTCTCAACTCAGAATAAAAACAGACCGCCTATTGGTCATATCTCGTTTACACAAACACAAATACGCAGAGACAGGGGTAGACAGGCAAACACACACACACACACACACACACACGCACACAGACACTTCGTAATGCATGTCAAGTACATATTTCAAATGAACTCGATTGACTGGTCTTTTGATCAAAAGAAAGTACTGACTTGTGATGACTTCAGTCAAGAACTCACAGTGAAGATGTATTGTTCCAAACGAGTAAATATTGTATTATTTACATTGTGCTTTTTGATCTATTATTAAGTCCCTAACTTTAGAACCCCAACCCAACCATCTCTCTCTCTCTCTCTCTCTCTCTCTCTCTCTCTCAGGCACACACACACACACACACACACACACACACACACACACACACACACATCATTTAGGAAAATGTTGCCTTGTGTTTGTGTAGCGGTGTCATTCTGTGAAGAAACCGTTATACAAATGCAAGCAAGATACGGTAAGGAGAAAAAATTCTGACATGCGTGTCTTCCATCTGAAATAATTCGAGATCGTGAAAAAATGCATATTAGACAGTATTATGCTACGTGATTTCTTAGACGAAATTAAGAGAATGAAAATCGTGCAGTGGCAGTAAAGCGGCTTGGAATGAAACTGATCGTAAAATTATCATCTTATTCGCTACAATATACTTTCTACAGTATTCTTTCTTCATTGTCGAGTAATAAGTTTAACACTAAACGCAACTTATGCATACTTCAAGATTTCAAGGACTTGTCAACTTATATGTATATGTGTGTGCAATTTTAAGGCAGAAACAAAAGCAAAGATAATAAAACATATCGATTTTTGACGTATCATAATAATAATAATGTCACGTTTGCTTAGCCCAGTTCATAAGTCGTGTATAAACTAAGGTATTAGAATAAGCCATGTGTGATGTCTGAACATAGCCGCACGCTAGAGTTAATCCCTTACACATAGTTACCGTGACCACAGAGAAGACCCGGCATCTTAAATCAGCACATGCATTAGATAAAGCGACTTCCCTCCTAGATGTTACAGCTTTGTCCTAAGATCAGAGGAAACGCGAGGGACTTGGGCGTGTTCTTAGTCCGTCCCCACGTGGACAGACAGCAAGAAAACTTTGTCCGCTAAGTTTGAATGGATCGAATCAAAGATACATTCAATCGGAATTGAGACGGATGATGTGGCAACAATTTCGATCCGAATTATAAGTTCTAACTAGCAAGCAAAAGGTTAGTCTCGCCTAGGAAGATTGATGAGCATCATATGGTTACTCCGAGAGAGCCAATTGTAATTTGGCGGTAAAACTTAGAGAAGAGATTCTAAGGAAAGGCAAAGCTTCGTAAAGGTCAGTAAGTTATTTGCTCGATTTTGCAGACTATTACGGCATTGTAATTTTATTTATGTGTAGCATGCATACGTAATTATTAGGATTGTTTAGTACGAATAATTACCTTTCTGTGTTTAATTTGCACGCGTATCTGAGAACTGAGCGTGAGTATTAAGTATAGAATTATGTAGACTGTTAGCTTGTGGTCAGAATTAATTTTGTAATTCGCTATTAGATTACTTCATAGTAAACTAGTGCATTTATTCATGTGGTAAGTTAGATTTTACACATGTTTGAATTGTTAATTTGGAAAATGGTTGAAGTTTGTAAGATTAGTTGATATGGATGTATGGATATGCCAGAGAATGGGTATTTGTATATTTGTGTACTTTGTATGAGTTGTGATGTGAGGAAATGCGTCTGATTGTTATTGATATTCTATAGTATAATGGGATAAGGAATATGTACTGCTGTAACGGAATTTATTGATGTATGTATGATAAGTAACTGATACCATGCTTTTATTACGACATTGTTTTACTATACAAGGACGTATGAGTAGTTCGATATGAATGAATGCATGACCGAATAAATTTAATAGCCGTTATCTGATGATAGGCTGGGTGTAGAGTGAGATGAAAGGGTTAAGGATAATATTGTACCGTCCTTGTATTTTCACATGAAGTTTTTGGGACAGAACTTCCGGATAAGTTAAGTCTCGAGTCTCTAAGATGGTTGACGGAAGTAAACTAGCAGAGCAGTCGGAGTTGACAAGTCTAGTCGGTAGAGAGTCGACGAGGAGGAGAAAGGAACAGAGGAGGAGAAAATGGATAAGCAGGAGGAATATAGAGAAGTCGATGAGGAGAAAGAATTTGGAGGATGTCGGGAGGAAGAGGAGATGAATTGTAGGAATTGGAGAGAAGAATACAAAGATGAGAAAATACAATGACAGTTGGAAAGCTACTTCATACTACCTGGGAAATTTTAATCATTTGATTATTGAATTGTCATTGAATTGTGATTAGTTTAATTTAACAATTTTGTGTATTCAACCATTTAACTGTCGGCATTGCTGAATGGGGGATCAGAGCTTTACATTCATCTTTCATTAATTGAACGTCCAACCAAAATCGAGCCTGGGTGGGAATTCTATAATAATTGAAATAAATATTGGAAGCACCCACCACACAGTGTCAGCATAACAACCCGAACACGCCACACATATAAAGCATGGAAACCAGACTACTTCAGGTGGCTTCCTCTTGTGGCTTAGAAAGAATTTGAGCAAGTCTATAAAGGGGTGTGGTCTAGGTAGAAATATTTGTGTTCGTTTCAGGGTCCAGTTTCGTAAATTGACCACTGGCAAATTTCTTAACTTATTTGTTCTATACCATATTTTATTATTTACTGTGATTCTGTAAACTCCAGACATCATTAAAGTCAGTTGCAAGTGAAATGAATTGGTGTCTAAGAAGACATTTCTCTGTTAAAATTTATTGAGTATTTGTATATGTATGGTCAATTTCAGTGCCTATGTATAAATGGATTTATTTGATATATCACTTTGTAAGTTTAATATGGTCGCACACATCAGTATATCAATATTCCAGCATGGTCTAAAGTTAATTGATTAAACTTTGATCTCTCCAGATTAGCTAGACTGTTGCTGTGATTACCCCCCCCCCAACACCCACCCACACAACATTGATGCTGCTATTAGCATGTCCAGAATGATAATGAAAGGTTAGGAACTGCCTGTTAAACATCATTCTAAAAGTACATCTAAAGCTCGTTATTTACTCAAATTTGGGATTTCTTTAAGTTTCCTAGAAGAGTTTATAGAAACTTTTCACTTCTGTCACTGACAACTGATATAACTTTTCTGCCATTACCTCATAACATTTATAACTTGCAAATCTCTTTTTGACATTCATGAAACATTGTAAAGGATTTTCGAGTCTGTCCTGATGCTATGGTGGTAAACAAAGACCAAAAACATTGTAGGTTGCAAACAGTTTGAAATCTTTCAAGAAATGCTGTCAATCATAACTCACACTGTAAATAATGCAATGACTGATGTCGCAACGTAGTCTCTTTTCTAAAAAGCGTAATACCATTTTTAGTTTTGCGCACAAAACGTTTTCCTTTATGCCATTTTGCTAAAGAATGTTTAAATATGTGTACACAACTTTTGACATAAACCATTTTCAGCCAAAGTCTTAAGGTGGCAGGGTCCAGTTTCGTAAATTGTCATCTGACAAATTTCTTAACTTAAGGTTATAGTGTGACTTTTTCAGCTATTATTGTGTACTATTTAAAGATAGGGATATATTTGTGAAATGGGTGTTTCGGGCATGTGTTTTTCTTGAAATTGATGTCAGGCATGTACATCTTCCATAGTTACTCTACAGTATATTGATAGTGAAATACCAATAGTCGACCAGGAAGAAGAGCTAGACTCCCATTTAGGTAAACACGTGAGTTTGGGGCAAGTAGAATATCTCAAAAACGGCTTCGATGAAAACTATTTTCCACTGCATCAGCCTGTTTAGCACACACTGTTTTGAAGAATCGTCATATAGGAACAGGGCTTGTGTTTGCACCGTAAGCATCACTTGGTGTCACAAATGACCTTCGAACATGAAAATTGCGAGTATGAATTTTGGGATGGGGTGCATAAACTTCTTCTCCTTTCAGCCGTCATTGACTTCTCTGGCCACGTGGATAATATTCTTTGTCTTAACATATGTATACAAAATATGGTCCTTGTAGACCTCACTTGTGTATTTTATTTTTTTATGACTTTTATACTAGGTCGCTGATTGCAGCATTAAATTTATACATAAAACAGGCCCCTGCCCCCTTTAGGAAACGTATAATTTTTATTGGTGCAGTCAGCCAAATATGTTATACCTTTCTGTTTCATTATGCATATTTAAATAATTTGTATGCATTAGCTTCATCATATTTCCTTCCTATTTCCATATATCAATTAGTGTTGTATGTAATGCTCTTTGGAGAGGGAGGTAACTGTGTTTTGTACCTCAATGTGAGAACTGTTTACATCATGACAAAGGAGCATATTTTGGACTTAACTGAATAAATATGGGAACAAAATGGTAACCATAATGTATTGTCTTGCTCTTTTTGTAGTAGTCAACGTTTGCACCCCATTTGTATGATGAGTATTCACATTTCAACATCTGAAGTGGGAATATGCTTTTCACTTTTCCTTTAGATTTCCTCTCTTCTTTCCCTCTGTGCATTTGCATTTGCATCTGTCTGTTTCTCGCTCTTTCTTCCTTATCTAATTGCATTTGTTTCTCTTCTTTTTGTAACTGCATTTGTCTTTTTTTCTCTTTCATCCTTGTCTAATTGCATTATTTTTTTTCTCCAGTTTCGTTTGTTCTTTCTCAACTGCCTTTGGTTTTCTTCTTTATCTTTCTGAAGTTTCAGCTTCCGTAATTCTAATTCCATCTTGTATTTTAATTTTAATTCCTTTAATTTTATTTCATAGTCTGACACAGACTTACTAATCGAAAGCAAAGCACTTTTATTCAAAACACTCTTTTCCACCAAATGCTGGGCCAAAATATTTATTTATTTCTTGCTTTGTTAAGGAAGGTTTTTGCCTCAGAAAGATCACATTTTCTGGCAAGTTGAATCAATTCATCTTTTTTCAAAAGGTCTAATTTTTTCTGCGTAGGATTGGAAAGAAAGATTTCCACTTTTTATGACATTTTTAACAAAGCTTTCTGATTTCCCTAAAGATTTCATAAACGTAAAATAATACTTGGGATTTTAAAAACATTTAAAAAACTAGAGGAATTCAAATTTAAAAAAAAAATTCTGATATATATTTAGCCAAAATTCATATCTTTCTGACAAGCCCCCGATTTTTTAGTAACGTGTTTAGGCTCTTTTAAACAGTAACAAGAAAAAGTGAAGACAACTAGCTTTGTAAAATTAAGGAATCCTTTATTTCCATAGAAAAACAAGGTAAAATACAAATGAGAATACAAACTTACGGTTTTACGAATCAAATCCCAAAAATAATCCAAGAATTATCCAAGCATTAAAAATTAGAAGTCCTACTAATAGAACGATTTAATGAAAGTTCGACGTCCGATGGAATCTAAAATGGAAGGAGATGACGTATGCCTGGCCAGTGTAGTACTGATGTGTCAAAAGTCCTTTGTTGAATCACAGAAAATAATATTCCAGTGCTTGAAATCTGTAAATTTCGATAACAGTCTTTGTCCAAGAGTTAATTTGCATCACGAGTATTTCATGAGAAAACTAATTTCTTAGAACCCAAATAATCTGAAGAAAAAACAACCACTTTGACGTCCCAAGTGTAAGGAAAAGAATAAAATTATTTCTCAATGCATTAATATTGAATCTGGCTACTGCGCAAAACAGATGACTGGATGAAGGTCAATCTTCCGGTAAAACCAGAATTTGAAATAATTGCTACATATTACTTGTCACTTACTCGAAGTGCAGACTCGATTCCACCTTGTGAAACTACTCTAACAAAAAAAGTTGTTCACTTCAAGTCATGAATCAAGATCCGGAACTAAGTCAGCGTTAGATACAAAGTTATATTGTTAGTGTTCACGAGACACTGATCTGAATTCCTGGAAAATGTCAAATCCAGCAAATAAAATTAGATTACAATAGCATCTAATGGAATACAAAAAATTAAAACTAACAAATAATCAATTAAATGAAATCAAATATAAATTAAATTAAATTTACATAACACTTTCCCCCATGAAGAAGAAGAAAGATTTATATAGTAAAACTTTCTTTTTACCATGGATTAATTATACATGAAGTTTTAAAAAAAACATATGAAGAACTCTTATTAATTATACAAAGTGTATATGGGATAATACATTCCTATTCACGGGAAAGTGCATCTGCTACTAAATTATCTTGTATCTTGATGTGCCTGATGTCAGTATCATATTCCTGTAACAACAAACTATATCTTAGTAGTCTTTGATTTTTGTTTCATCTTGCCGATGAAAGTAAGCGTGTTGTGGTCACTAAACAATAATCAAAGAAGGAGCTGAACTAATGTAAACTTCAAAATGTTGTAATACCATTATCAAAGCCAAACATTCCTTCTCGATTGTTGAATAATTTCTTTGGTGCTTATTTAATGTTTTAGAAAAACACAATTAACTCTTCTTGAATCAAAACTGCTCCAACCCCAACATCACTTGCATCAACAGACAGTTTAAATGATTGGCTGAAATCTGGAGCTGTAAGAATTGGCGCGCTTGTAAGTATGGCCGTTAATTTATCAAAAGCCTCCTGATATTTTTCAGTCCAAGGAAACTTGTTTTTATTGCTCAATAAAATTGTCAGGAGTTCAGCAATTATGAAACAATTGGAACAAAATTTCCGATAGCATCCAGCTATACCTAAAAATCGCATCAGCTGCTTTTTACTAACAGGCAAAGGGAATTCAGAAATAACCTTGACCTTAGCATATATAGGTTTAACTTGTCCATGTCCCACGATATGTCCTAGAAATGTTACATAAACACGACAGAACTCACTTTTTGGATAAATTTTCAATCTTGCATCAGTGAGTCTGTTAAATAATTTCCGAATTGTTGCAAAATGTTCTTTCCAGGTGTCGTGTAAATGACGATATCATCGATGTAAGTATCACAATTATCAAGACCAGAAGTGATCATATTCATTATACGTTGAAAATGACTTGGCGAACCTTAGATCCCACGCGGCATCCCTTTATATTGATAAAGTCCCATTGAAGTCACGAATGTCGACGTTTACTTTGCTCTTTCCGTCAGTGAAATTCGCCAAAATTCTTTCAAAGGTCATATTGTGTGACATACTTTGAATTTCCGATATTATCAATGCAGTCATCGATTACACTGGTCAACAGTGAAATCATTACTGACTTGAAAAGGCCCTAATCTGTAGTATTTTGGTGTGCCGAACACGAATATAACCGTGAAAAATTTGTATTGGCTCTCGTTTTGAAGATATTCATATACCTCATTTTCTATGTTTCACTGTGTAAATTTCTCCAGTAGGACTGCAGCAACATCCGGAATAATGATGTAACATTGCATAATACCATCATGCTCACATCATCCACAGTTGATTGCATCATTTTCTGATGCAATGCAATACTAATGCCATGCGGCTGCTGAAGTAAGTTGACGTCAGCAGTGTACTATACATGTGTAGGCCTATTATACTAATGCCAGGCGGCTGCTGAAGCTGACGTAAGCAGTGTACTATATAAAGCCCAATCAGATAGGTTCAGCATTTAAAATATTTTAGACGTTGTGCGAGACAGTTCAAGCTACTGTTACATAAAACTTATTATTTTATCCATTTACGTACAATAAAGAACAGTAATGCCTCGAAAGTGTGTTAATACCGCGGACAATTTTTGCTATATTTGTGGGGAAGTGACATTTGCCAACCAGAAGAAAAGTACCAATTCTCAAGTGAAGAAGGCATATCATCTTTACTTCGGATGCAAGGTTGGTGACCAAGACAAGCCTTGGGCTCCGCATATATGCTGTGCTACATGTACAACACAGCTTTCACAGTGGTTGAATTGCAAAAGGTCATCAATGTCGTTTGCAGTCCCAATGGTGTGGAGAGAGCCAAGCAACCACCTAAATGACTGTTACTTCTGCTTGGTTCCTCCTCTTTCCGGCGGAATAACGAAGCGAAAGAAGTCGAGAATAGTCTACCCAAACATTCCGTCTGCATTGAGACCAGTTCCACATGGTGAGGGACTTCCTATTCCAGAACCTCCAGCAGAATATTCTCTTGATTCATCTGACGAAGACAAAGGTGAGTCGACCTGTTCTTCTCCTGGTCCATCAGCATGCAGTGATCCAGATTTTCACTGTGGTGCATCATCAACCCCACACAGAATAACACAGGAAGAACTAAATGACCTGATTCGTGATTTGGACTTATCAAAGAACAAGGCAGAATTGCTAGGATCAAGACTCCAACAATGGAATCTTCTAGAAGAAGATGTCACAATTACTGCATATCGAAAGCGCCACCAGCAATTGGAGCCTTTCTTCAGAAAGGAAAGTAATCTGATATTCTGTTCCGATATTGAGGGCCTCATGAATGCTTTAAAAATCACTCATGACCCACAAGAATGGAGACTATTTGTGGACTCTTCGAAACTGAGTCTCAAGGCTGTGCTTTTGCACAATGGAAACATTCTTCCATCTATTCCAGTAGCGTATGCTGTCCACATGAAAGAGACATACGATAACTTAAGGCAGCTACTGAATTCCATTGAGTATAACAAGTACAGCTGGCACCTCTGTGGTGATTTGAAGGTAGTTGCCCTTTTAATGGGACTGCAGCAAGGATATACAAAATACATGTGTTTCTTATGCGAGTGGGATAGCCGAGCAAGGGAAATGCACTACATGAGGAAGGAATGGACTCACAGGCAGAATGTAGCCATTGGAGAGAAGAATATCCAACACCCAGCTCTGGTTGAGGCTCAGAAAATCTTGCTACCACCCCTTCACATCAAACTAGGTTTGATGAAGAACTTCGTGAAAGCCATTGACCGGACTTTGCCAGCATTCCGATACCTGCATGAAAAATTCCCTCGACTCAGCGAAGCAAAGATTAAAGAGGGAGTTTTTGTGGGTCCTCAGATTCGAGAGCTTTTCAAAGATGACCGGTTCAACAACTTGCTGGAAGGTGACGCGAAACAAGCATGGAATGCTTTTCGCCTAGTTTCTACAAACTTCCTCGGAAATGTTAGGGCAGAAAACTATAAGGAACTAGTAGAAGACATGTTGATGAAGTATAAGAAACTTGGCTGCAATATGTCTCTAAAGATTCACTTCCTTCATTCCCATTTGGATTTCTTTCCTAGCAACTGTGGTATTGTTAGTGATGAACACGGCGAACGTTTTCATCAAGATATCGCAACAATGGAACAAAGATACCAGGGAAAATGGTCCACTACAATGCTGGCTGACTACTGCTGGACACTCCTCAGAGATGCTCCCGAACAGCTGTACAAGAGACAGGCGAAGAAATCTAAGATGTAGTCAATGACTTGATTTTTTATAGGTAGGCTATTACAGTTGACCTTTTACTATTGGAATGCATTTCGTTATGTAAACATTAATTTCTTGCAGATTACAAAAAAACTAGAGCCAATTTTGCAATTTGACTGTCATATTCGTGTTCAGCACATAAAAATTGATAAGAATTGACTAATTTTATTTCAGTAACATGACTTTTGTAAAAATTTGTTGTCCAGTGTTATTGGTAACGGAAATTGTTGTTTTTGTCACACTGTTCACCTTACTATCAGTGCACATACGGAAAGTTTTATCTGGTTTCGGAACAAGTATACACGGTGAACTCCAGTCACTTTTACTGGGCTCTATGAAATCATTCTCCAGCAAACACTGAATTTCTTTTTTTCAAGTATTTCTGTTCGAAAGGGTTCATTGTCTACGGGTCTTGTTTCACAGTGTGGAATATACAGTTAAACTTCATGGAAAATTATGTTCGTTCTTCTAGGAACATCTGGAAATAGGTGCTCGTATTCAAATAATAATTGTTTAAGTTCTTTCCTTTCTTGTTGTTGCAAATGTAAACGTTTCTGGTCCAGATCTTTCATAACTTCTTATTTTCGAAGATTTGTCACTCCAACATCAATTTTTAGGATATTAAATAAGCACCAAATAAATTATTCACACTCGAGAAGAAATGTTTGGCTTCGATATTGGCATTACAACATTTTGAAGTATACATTAGTCCAGATCCGTCATCGATTATTGTTTAAAGTGACAACAAACCGTTACTTTCATCGGCAGGATGAAACATAAAAATGGAAGACTACTAAAGTTGAGTTTGTTGTTACAGGAATATGATATTGACATCAGGCACATGAAGAGGAAAGATAATTTAATAGCATATGCACTTTTCCGTGTATAACAATGTATTATTTCTTGTACACTGGGTGTAATATTTAAGAGTTTCAAATTAATCTATGAGAAAAAGAAAGCATTGTTATATAAATCTTTCTTTTTCTATATGGGAGAAGTGTTATGCATATTTGATTTAGTTTATATTTGATTTAATTTAATTCTTTGTAAACTGTATAATCTTTTTATTTTTAATTTCATTACATGTCAAAATATTTGAGTTTTGTTTACTAGGAACTCGATATTTTTCAGAACATTGTTTGACATTGGCTCTTCAGTTGTACACACCTAAAGTCGACCTAGTTCCCGAACTTTATTTAGAAATCAGTGAGAGATGTAAACAACTTTTTATTTTTTCCTATTCTTAGAATAAAATGATTGTCAAGGTCTTATATGTAAATACTTCTCGAAAGTTCTGGAAAGTTGACCCTCATCCGGGAATTCGTTTTGCGTTTCGAGTTACTGTATACTCTGTGTTTATATAGATTTTTGTCATTTGGGCTTCTAAACATGGGACTTAAAGGTATTTCATTTGTTGTGTCATTTTGGAGTTATTTCTAATTTTTATTCAGGTTAAATGGATTCTAAAGGAAAAATCTTTTTCCTGAAAATATATGACTGTTAATACAGAATTAATGGACAATGACATTTCATTAGATTTTATAGGGAAATTCAAACACCGGATTATTGTTTGTGAATAACGCATAACTGTGACACAACATCATAATAATAGCTACAGTATACGTCATCGCCTTCTATCTTGGATCCATTAGAACATAACATTATTAGGACTTCTAAAATTTCATTCGTTGATTATTCTTGGATTATTTTTGGACTTGATTCTTAAAACCGTAAATTATTATTTTTTCATTGTTACAGTATTTATTTCCCTGGGAAATAAATTATTTCTTAAATTTATCAAAGCTTGTTGTTTTCACTCTTTCTTTTGTTACTGTTTATTCGAGTCTAAACAGGTAAAATAATAATGATGCAGTCGGAATGTACAATATTGGACTAAATATCGTCACATTCACCCCCTCGTGTAATATGGTTGCTATTTCGATCCTAAATATCGTCACATTCACCCCCTCGTGTAATATGGTTGCTATTTCGATCCTAATATTTGGCAACGTCTGAGGTGTCGTGTACAACGACATATCAATATCGATGTCAAATTGATTAAAGTATTTATTCCAGCTAGAATATTTCATATGCCATAGTGGCAAAAGTGCGATATTTGCAAAACAATCCTTACTCTCACCTCCTCGTAAAAGAGGAGCTATAATTTCGTCTTAACCTTTGGCTATGTTTAGACTGTCGTACATCACCTCATATCATTTTCGACGTAAAATTTATAAGGAATCGATTAGAGATGGAATTGTTTTATGACGCTGTACAAAATGTACAATATTATCAAAAATATTTGTGTTTACCCTTTTTCTTCATCTTTGCCTACCAGGTAAAATATTTGTAAAAAAAACATATATGACCGAATTGGTGGTTAAGCTTGAACACTAAATCACGAATGTTGTAGTTCAAATCGAAAGTATTAGTAAAGTTCACATTATGTCACTAGTAAACAACATATTAAAGGAATAACTGTGCAGCGGTTAGATTAACTAAATCTCTCCGTACGTGGAATCGGTTCACAATTAATACTTCCAGTTCAGTACAAACGAATGTAGTTCTAGTCTATTTTTAGAACATTTTTTCCTCTCTCATTTTGGTGGCGATAGAAGAGTTTTATTTATGCATTTTTGGTTGGGATTTAAAGGTAACTGTTTATTCTTGACAATATGAGCTCAGGGTGTTGTTGTATATGTGTATTTCGGCGACAGTGCACAGTGAGGAATAAGGCCTTGGTGATGCTCCGGAAGTGAAATCTGTGTTCTGTTTACATGGTGATGTGTTGACAGTTCAGCATCTAAATAAAGAGCAGGTCAACCTTTGACGAGAACTTCACCGTGAAGTCATCTTTGAAGGTATTTTAGATTAGCATATGATTTGTATTGATTGTCACACAGTGGAAAGGTCAGTACTGAGAAACCAATGTAGATAACATATAGTAAAATTAATTGTGTCCTATATCCACGTAGCCTTTTATTTTGATCACATGACAATATGGCGTCAGCGTTCACCTGAATTCGTATAGCGGAGGGCAACGAAGGGATCATACAAAACAGGGAACCAGACCACTATCTTAATTAGAATGGGAATTAGTCTAGAAATGGGCGTGGTTTAGAAAGAATGGAAACCAGTCCAGAATGGGTATGGTTTAGTTAGAATAAGAATTAGTCTAGAAATGGGTGTGGTTTAGTTAGAATGGGAATCAGTATAATAATTGGTGTGGTTTAGGAAGAATGGGAACCATACAAGTAGTAGGTGTAGCTTAGTAAGAATGGGAACCAGTCTAGAAGTGAGTGAACATACAAAATAGGGTATATATGGATTTGGATGGCGAGGGTTGCTTGTTAATTAAAAATAGTGAAAGTTCGATTTTAGTTAAAATATATATTGGGAACTTATCTATTTGTAATTGAAAAAATAGAGACACTGTTTTATCTATATAATTTCTATCCTTGTACAGACTTAAGTTTGGGAAACGCATTGCTGAAATTAGCACCTGACTCTGGTGCGGAATTGAAAACACTTTTTCAAACACGTATAGGTCCAGAAAATTCAGCAGCTCATATGGATTTCTCTGCACAGAAGGTGTTCACACTGATAATTCTATGTTTGATTATGAGCATCTATAAGCTAAAAGTTATTTAATTGTTTGTATTATTTTCGTTGACGGTGCTGTTGTTGTTTCTATGAATCAGAAATTAATCGGTCCGGAAGGTGAAAAGCAGTGTTCTGCTTTAGCTGGTTGATTTTGAATTTCACTGCGCACGAGCGCCACAACAAGGATATATGATAAATATGATTAATGTTGAAGGTTATTATCCAAGAGCGATAAAAGTGAAAATACGCAACAACGATAAGGTGAAAAACATGAGGATTCTCGATCAAAGGGGTATGTAAATATTATTTGTAAAGGGTAATAGGCAGAGTAAAAATAAACTAGGATGATTAACAGTAAATAAGGTCATTAAACTATTCAAAAATAGGTTTGAACATTAGCTTAATATTTGAATAAATGTCGATATCCTTTGAGAAATTTAAAATACAATACACATCTACCGTATCGAAAATTCCTGCATGTGCTGAACGTTTTAGTAATAATTACTTGTTGGTTAGAGATCGAAACGAAATGTCGGAAAATGTTTCATGGCGAAGTATTCATTGCGTAATGTTGTTTTGTTTTTGTGTTGGAATACAGTCGTACGGTTGAATCTTAAGTTTAGAGTGTATGATGTAGATTATATGATATAATTGACTCACTTGCTTCATTCAAAAGGTTTTCACCTTGGGATGTCCTAAATACACATTAGGGGCCAACCACTTGGTAACACTATTTTACTTTTGAAATTAAAAAGTGTTACATATACAATACTACTCTGGAACAAACCCATTTCTTGCTCGTACATATCAGAGAAGGTTGTTGTTGTTGTTGTGGGGTTTAACGTCATATTTCAGCACACGATAGGCTATGCATGGCGGCCAGTATTAATGACGGAGGACGAACCCGGGGAAACCCCGGGAAAAAGTCATCGACCCACGAGAAGCTACTGGCAAGCTTTCTCACATACCCACTTTAGCCGAATCATAGACTCCAACCCACGCAGACGGAGGTGAGATGGCAGTAATCCGTAACGGAGAGAGCTTTAGACCACTCGGCCACTCGGGGCCACCAGAGAATGTGGAACGCACTCGTTAATATTCATTATCTCGTAATTCTCCATGGTTTCATATATGTAACGGTGCTAAATTCTGTAGATATTTTCGAAGTACATTCTGTTTTGGCCAGGATGACACAGAACCAATAAGACTGATATACGGGCTAGGTTCTCAATAAATATCTGCCTGCGAAGGATGTGATATTCTCTGTTTGGTTTGATTTTAATTAGGACCCGTTAGGTTAACAGTTAAAATCAGATAGAGGTCATGTTGCAGCAGATGACAAAATTGAGACAAGCTAGAGAAAATGTTTGGAAAATCTCTGGCCTATTGAAATAAGTGTAATAAAATTATATTTTCCATAATACAATAAAGGCAGATTAGAGAGAATCATTGTACCTTGGATGGAAATGTTAAGATTTTGGTGGTTTGGGAAATATAAGCTAAGGGGGGGGGGGGGGGCGGGTATTCTCCAAACGAAATTTCATGGTTTAAGAAACATACGACGAAGTTTTTACGGAGTCCAAACTTTTCTGCCGAAGCAAGACCTTCTTGACTTCGGGGAAGTAGTAGTATTCTCCCGTTTTAAATTGTCCACGGGACAGGGGGTTGGAAATTTGAGAGACCCTGGACCAGAGAAGATGAAATAATTTTTTTATGATTTGCTTGCGATGGCTCAGGAAGCACAAGGTTTATTTTAAATAACATACAATATCCATTGATGTAAGTTTGTAATTATTTGATGAATATATTCGTTTCAAATTCGTGCTTTAATTTTTCCTGAATTTAGAATTCAATTGTTTGCTTTCATTTGTCTTGACCTTTATATGACTTATGCATTCTAGGATGCCATCAATATTTCACTGATATGAAGTTGTTCGGATTTAGGGGTTTGTATGTAATAGAAATCATGTAATCTGGGAATCTCATGCCTTACTCTGCTACGAATTGTGAGAATTAAATTATTAAATTATCTGTCTTAAGTGAGTGATATATATATATATATATATATATATATATATATATATATATATATATATATATATATATATATATATATCATCATCATCATCATCATCAGTCTCATGACCTAGTGTGGTCGTTGAGGCACTGTGCTTCTGAACATCTGACCAGTTCCCTCCACTTGTCTCAATCACGTGACAATGCCTGTGTCTCCGCAAAACTTTTCCTGGTTCATTCTGTGATGTTGTCAGTCCACTTTTTTCTCTGTCTACCTCTCCTTCTGCCACCCTGGACGCTCCCCTGCAGGACTGTTGTGGATAGACTGTTGGCTCTAGTGACATGGCCATACCATTTCAGCTTTCTCTTTTTGACGGTGGTGAGGAGGTCCTCATATTGGCCTACTTCGTGCGTAACACCATCAGGCGCGAAGTAGGCCATTATATATATATATATATATATATATATATATATATATATATATATATATATATATATATATATATATATATATATATATATATATATATATATATATATATAGGCTAAGAATTTATTTTTTCTAAGTCTGTGTCAATGGATCGCTAATTAGCAAGTAATGTAGTTAAGATAAGATGTCAAATCCATTTATTCTTTATGTCATTAATTATGTATTCTTTCAGCTGAGAATGTATGGTATCAGCATATGACACGCCTTTCCACCGATATAGTTCAGCTAGTGGTTTGCAGTCCGGATGTAAAAGATTATCTGAATGGTCTAGTTATATCACAGTTACAGTTAGGAATGAGAATAGGTGCCAGGAGAGACAAAACAAATCACTTGAATAGGTTCTTTGTTTTTGTATCAGTATCAGGTTGTTTTATTCTATATGTTTGCTCAGATCTATGTTATTCCACTCATTAATTTAATGTTTTATGCTGCTACTTGCTAGATGAGGGTAATAACACCTCGATAATGATAACTAAAGCACCATAGCAGGTGGGGATATATCATGTCATCCACAACTACCTAACAATAGGTCATTTTCCAAGTCGACGAAAACGTCTATTAAATGTTCTTTCTTGATAAAGTCTAACCAGATGATAGCTGGTACTATGGTCATATCGAAATCCACTTTGGAAAGAATATATCACATTATTAGTATTCAAGTACCAAACAAGCTTGGTATACCAAACAAGCCTTGCATTGATCATTGGTTCCATCGTTTTATGCACAGTGATCGTCAGAGCAATGTGATCACTGTTATCCTTATTTGAACTGGGAACAGGTATTACCGTATTTTCTTTCTATAATTATTATAATTATTACCAGTCCATAAATCAAGGAATGGATACAAAAGAGAGATTAATAGTGGTTCCTGTAGGGTTTTCAAAAACTTGTAATGTACGTCGTCAGACCGCTTTTATTGTGTGTTGGCTATGATTATGTTACTTTTTCAACTATATATCTTATATGGTAAGGTATTATATATTTAGACATTAATGACAGAACAGTTAATATAAACTGGTTAGAAATAGTGCTGCAATTATTTTGTATTAAACTGATGTTTAAATTAATAACAAAGAAAATTTATTCCAGGTAAAAGTGGAAAATAAGAAATATATTTATTATGTAGAAATTGAATAATTGACAGCAATATACTTGAAAGGTTCCTTTATATTTAAACAATTAACAAAGAATTTTGAGCAGACGCAAGAGTGGATTTTCCGGATATAAAGTGAATTGTTTGTTATGTGGAGATGGAGCAATTTGCAGTAATTCAATCATAATGAGCTCCCTCATATAAGTGTTCAGACCCCCTCCCCCATCCCGACCTTTTTATTCTAGAAAGTGTTCAAATTTGATTAATGAGGACTAGTCCCCCAACCCCCAACTCTCCCAAAAAACATTCCAATAAAACAAGAACGGTCACTATTGCATTAAATCTACTTAAATTTTCGAAGACGCTTGGGCAATATGCACGCACACACACATATATTTATTATTTACATCACACAACATTTTAATATAAATATTATCACAGACTTGTTTCATTATTAACAGAGAAATCGTGTAAGAATGCAGCTAATCAAGTGATGTAACTACAGGAGATGCAATCCAAACTTGCGATCTTCTGATAGCTTCTTGTGTTGAAATTTAAATTATGGTTTATGCTTTTTACAGGCAAATTTCTGGTTGTTTGTCACCTTTGTAAGTATAAGGTAAATTGTTTAATCAATCAGAATATTTAATCAGAGTCGATCGATTCTTAACATACACTTCATTTTGAAGATTTTACCTTTTCTACCTTTGATGTTTATTGTATACGCCTTTCCAATATTGTCAGATGGTTGTTGTAGTCTGGTGTGGGATTGTAATGTATTAGTGCTATAAGCTGTCGCTCTTACTTTCAGCCCCCACTGCTGACTATCAGCAATTCAAAAAATAGAACCGAGAGCGTAAGACTTTCCTGCCAGTATATAGCTTCGCAGGTGCTCGTGAACCAGATCTCCGACTATGGTCATGGTCAAATAGCCCCACTCTATTATGGGTGCCTCGAGAGAGTAGTGGCTAAAGGAGTAAACCTAGAATAAAAACTCAAGAGTGGAGCTTCTAAGGCGGTCATATGCCAGCACCTTGCAACTTCCGACAGCTCCTTCAGCTGAACTGGTACCACATGTATTACGGTTTCCTTTAACTTGGATTCTTCTAGAAAGGCCGAGAGGGGGACCTTGACGCACGGGGATCCCATCGTCTCCCAAAAACCTGCCCAGGTCTGTGCCCTGTAGAAGACACTGCAGCTTCTCCATTCGGCATAGGTACATCATGGGAAACAAAAGATCCCTGTAATAAGTCTCACTGCTTGATTGGCGTATGGAACTGCTTCCGATGCTGGAAGAGAGATGCTGTATTATCAGTGGACATATACCATCTGCAACAAACTATGCAGCCGCCAGCCAAAAACAAAGTCCTTTCCCGCCACGGGTTGTCTGCCTCACTTGCTGCGTGGGGAGTAGAGTGTATACTGAACAAGTGGATAGAAAACATTGCACCAGGAAAAACAAGACCGAAAGTAAAAGACCAGCATTTTGGCTGGGCACATGGAAGGTGAGGACCACGACACCTAGACTCTATGAAAACCTGCATTGACGCTAGCAAGACAGCCGTGAGACGGCTGCGATCAACAATGAACTGTGCAGGCTTCAGATGGACATTGTCACTCTCCAAGAGACAATACTCTCAGCATCTGGCACAATCATGAGAAAGACTAGTCATTCTTCTTGCAGGGAAAGCCTCAAGATAATTCAAAAGAGCATGGCGTTGTCTTCACTATCAAGAACAGTCTGCTTGTCTCCATCATACTTCTCTCAGGGGGGAACTGAGGGGATACTGAAACTTCAGCTTCAGACATTAGATGGATTGGTCAGCCCAATCAGCGCATACACACGAACATTAACATCCTTTCTGGAAGTTAAAGACCGGTTTTTCGATGATATTGGAGAAATGCCAGAACCGGTACTGACCATAGCTACTGGTCAACTTACTTGGGACTATCGGGGGGGGGGGGGGTAGAGATGAATGAGAACGGCCAGCGCCTCCTTGAACTTTGTTGCCATCACCATCATACTATTGCCAACATCTTCTTTAGAACCAAGCCTCTACACAGTGTGTCCTGGAGACACCACAGGTCCAAGCGCTGGCGTCAGCTTTATCTCACCATCACAAGATGCTCGAACCTTAGCTATGTACATATAAAACGCAGTTACCATAGCGCAGACTGTGCTATCTCGTATGTGAATCAAGGTGAAGCTCCAGCCAAGGAAGCTGCGTTGCTTTAAGAGAACGGGAAGTCCTTGAACTGACACATGCAAGATCCACCTGCGAGAAAAGATGTTTGATTTTGTTAGTGCTCTGGAGGAAGCCCTTCCCAGCGTAGCTAAAACAAATAACACTAAAACATGGGAACAACGCAAGGACACTACCCACACCACTACAGTATCCGTCTTGGGAATAAAGCGTGGCAAGTCAGATGATTGGTTTGAGGCTCAATCAGAAGACATGCTTGCTGCTATCGAGGTGAAATGACCGAGTTTTGCAGCCTCCAAAACCTCACCAACCGAGAGGATCACGCGCACCCTCAGGACAGACAAAGTCATATTGGTGACATAAAGGGCGTGTATGATGGTATCAAAGTGGATATTCGATCTTCACAAAAAAGACTGCCCCCTCCAGGAGGAATGCTACTAGCGAGTTTATAACAAATAGGCTGAAGCAGATGTAACGATGGGTGGGGCAATATTCAGAGTATTAGTTAAGAAAAAACAAGGTCTGTCAGGATGCTATAAATACTGTGCAGGTCTTGATAGTGATCCAACACTCAAAGAATTCAGTCCAACGCTGGATGCACTGGCCCCTGTGAAGGCACATGGAAGGGATGGATTGCCTGATGAACTCATAAAATGCGCCAAAGAAACCTCCTCATATAACTGCACGAAGTCCTCTGAGAATGCTGGAAACAAGACTCAGTACCACAATACATTTAGAATGCCCGTATTGTGTCACCCTCTACAAGAATAAAGGTGGACTTATCGACTGCAACAACTACTGTGGAATTTCCCTTCTGAGCATAGCGTGGTAGCTCTTTACTAGGTTGTATTAAAAATGCTCCAAGTGGTTGCTTAATTATGCGGGTTGAGAGCCTAAAGATCTACCACCGATTTAATATTTGCACTCATGTAGCTGCAAGAAAAGTGTAAAGAGCAAGGAAAATCACTCAATGTTGCTTTTATTGACCTCACCCAGGCCTTCGACCTTATTAGCAAGTAGGCACTCTTCAAGACCCTAGTCAAACTGGTTACCCACCAAGTTTACTCAGTATTGTGAAATTCTTTCATGAAGACATGAAGGGGACCATTATGTACTGTCAGAAATGACATGAATCAGGGCTGTGTCCTTGCCCGCACTCTGTTTAGTATCTTCTTTTCCATCCTGTTCAAGTTCGTTTGGCATCAGAACAGACACTTGGAAACAGGTTGCCTCAGATAGGTGTGCATGGCAATGTGAGGTACAGGAAGGACTCATAAAGTCCGAGAGAGATCTTAAGCGGAAAGCAGAAGGACAAAATGACCCACACAAAGACCCATGGTTTCGTGTGACTCAAGGATGTCTAATAGTATACCTTGTAAAGAATATTTACCTTTACTATAAATTTAATAGGAATACATTTTGTATTTATTATTCTAATGGTTTTATAGTCCTCGAAGTTGTAGTATTTTTGTACCTTGCCATTTGTATTACCCACCATATACTTGGCACACTATGGCGCCAGGATTGTGCCGATGTGCCATTTAAATTCCCTCCCTACATCCATCCATCCATCTATCAATTCATTCACACATACATACATACATACACACACACACACACACACACACACACACACACACACACACATACATGCATACATAAATACATACATACTCTAGGCTCTATCCTGTATGACATTTTATGTGCAGCAGTTTTAAAAAGTCCATACATTGTAGGTGCTTGAATCACGGAAGGTATTATTGATATTTCACTTGCAAAACGAATACTATACTTATATAGGACTAACAATTAAATTGATTATTTTGAAAGTGACATCATATATCAATTTAGAGTCTTTATTATGAAGAAATAAGCCTGTAGAAGAAACCTACGTGTATAAATTAGAAAAGACAGTTTTTGTAGCATTATCCTTTTCATAAATAATTACTACAAGTAAAAGGGTAAATCAGATGTGTGAAAACATCACAGCTGACAGATGTGTGAAAACATCACAGTTGACAGATGTGTGAAAACATCACAGATGATAGATGTGTGAAAACATCACAGTTGACATGTTTATTGCAGTTACAGAGGAAGGAAGCTCGTTTAGTTTGCCTCACTTGGGAAGAGATGAGGTATTATGTATTGAGGTTTATAAAACAACCACTTCGCAACCTCCAGATATCCAAAGTTAATTTTATATCTAATAATTTCACTTTTTCACGCTCTATATAACTAGGATAATCATCCTTGTACCATGCTGTCAAGTATAATAATAACCAAGTCATATGCAAGTGTCAAAACATCTTGTTACGGCCATTTTACTAGACTTAGATACAAAGACAATGACATCCCATTCGATGCAGACTATATTTTCCCTGGAGATAATACTGATGATACCTTTGGGAGCCCACTGACAAAGAACATTTTGATTAGACATGCATTCGAAATATTTTGTCTAGGAATGCAAGGTGGGGATGGGAGAAAACTGCATGCTGATTGAGGTGTTGCTATCAAAATACTGATTTTCAATAGATTTTTGTTCTTTCATGCAAGGGGAGAAATATTATTTACTCAAACATAAAAAGTTTTGTACGTGATTCCAAAACTTATCAAGGCATTTTCTGCTAACCAATATTTTCATCAAAAAGCATGCATTACAACATCATAGATGTTCTCTCCCATAGTTGATATGTTTATTCTGCACATGATGTTGATACATGATTTTGATGACATATATTAAATGCTTAGTGTAGAACAGAGGTGCGCGTTATTACCAGAATACAGGCTTACCGCAGTCTTGTTCCCAGTATTACGTATCATGGTTATTGTTCACTGTAATGGTACTTAGGAAGTTTCCGTAAGCAAGTAGGCTGTTTGGTTGAGGATTTTACGGCACAAAAGCACTGCAAGGCTATAATTGAGCGATGAAAGTACAAACACACAACAAACAATGACATGCTGAAAATATATGAAGTTTCTCGATCAATGGGGATGTAAATGGTATGTATAAATGGTGATTAGATAATTAAAGGTAAATTAGGGTGATTAACCATAAAATGCTGGTTAAAAATAATCAACGAAAAAAGGTCACACATAGGCTATATTTTAGAATATCATGTTAACTTTCTATAAAAAAAGCAAAATACATGTCACATTTACTGTCTCAAGTCTGTCAGCAAAGACTGTAAGTAAATTCCCAAAAATCTTGTTACGAAATAAATGAAATTAACATCACGTTTTTACTTTTTATGATAAAATACATAAATAAATTAGCTTTGCAAAACAATTGTATTTGTCTTAGAGTGTATAAATATTTAAAAAAATCCTTTATCACATTTTCGACACATGTTGCGTATGAAAGCATGATAACAAAATTAATAATAATGAGGACTTTGTATAGCGCCTAATCCTTAGAAGCTCTAAGCGCTTTACAACATTAGACAACACCTATAAGATAAAAAACATATAATGATATGATTACAAAAACAAACACCATGAAATCAGAAAACATTAAAACTCATGCTGAGAATATTTTAGGTAGGAAATATTATTAGGTCTTTATGTTTGTTCTTGCAGTCGAAATAAGTGAGTTTTGAGAGCCCTCTTGAATGTGATCACTGTGCCTTTGTGTCTAAGTTCAGTGGGCAATTCATTCCACGTTGCTGGGCCTTGGTATGCAAATGAACGCTATCCAGATGACTTTGTTTTCATAGTGGGAATAATGAGTATACGATTGTCAGAAGAGGAGCGTAAGTATCTTGCTGGTGTATACACATGGGTGAGGTCGGATAGGCATGTTGGACTAGAGTCCGACAGTGAAACGTAGCACAGAGAACAAATT
Source organism: Sinohyriopsis cumingii (assembly GCA_028554795.2). Taxonomy (NCBI): domain Eukaryota; kingdom Metazoa; phylum Mollusca; class Bivalvia; order Unionida; family Unionidae; genus Sinohyriopsis; species Sinohyriopsis cumingii. The sequence goes on along the minus strand of JAPYKE020000076.1, from coordinate 4,808,955 downwards.
TTGTGTTTGATTCTGGATCGAATGGATAGCCAGTGTAGGGTACAGAGCAGCGGGGAGGTGTGCTTTGATCGTGGCACTCTAAGTATGATCCGAGCAGCTGTGTTTTGAAGTTTTTGGAGCAGATATTGAGATGAACTAGACAGAATTGGGTTACAATAGTCCAGTCTTGAAAGTACTAATGAACACACAAGTGTTTTAGTGGCATCAACTGAAAGATATTTGCGAACTGAGCTGATGCGTCTCAGCTCAAGATATACAGCCTTGCATATATTTATGACATGTTGGTGCAATGTGAGAGTACTGTCCAGAGTAACACCTAGGTTTCGTACTGTTTGTGTGAATTTAATGTTGGTGTTGCTGATATTTATTGTTGGATGGTAGCATCAACTTCACTTGGGTAGCTTGATTTGTATAGTTGGGTGTCATCAGCGTACAATTGGTGAGACACTGGATGATGATCTATGACACTTGAGAGCGACTGAGCGTACAGAATGAAGAGAACAGCCCAAGAACAGACCCCTGTGGAACACCACAACATAGATCAACTGGGCTGGAGTGTATTCCATTTTCAGATACAATTTGTGTCCTGTTGACCAAGTAGGACGTTAACCACAGTAAGGCTGTATCATGAATGCCAAATACATGCTGGAGACTGTGAAGTAATATATCATGGTCTATTGTGTCAAATGCTGCAGACAAATTAAGGAGGGTGAGGACTGTAATCTTTCCGCTATCCAACGCAGAGAGAATGTCATTAACTACTTTTAGAAGAGTAGTTTCAGTACCGTGGCAAGAGTGATATGCAAATTGTACATTGCTAAATTTAGATGAGATACAAGCTGGGATAGAACAACCTTTTCTAAGATTTTTTATATGAATGGGAAATTAGAAACTGGGCAGTAGTTCTTCCAATCGTTATGGTCTAGTGTTGGTTTCTTCAGCAGAGTTTTTACAATGGCAGGTTTGAAACATGATGGGAATTCCCCGGATGAGAGAGGGGTATTACTAATATCAGTTATTGAAGGCAATACTGGATCGAAGCACTCAAGCAGCAGTGTTGTTGGAATTGGATCAAGTTCACATGACTTTGGTGCACTCTTCATCACAATTGTACGTACGAAATCCATAGAGGCAGGTTCAAATGCTGCTAATGGTTGCCGCTCAAATTATGTATCCCAACTGTATGGTGACGACGAGTCAATTGAAGATGTGGTGTCAAGCTTATCTCTAATGGTTTGTACTTTGTCGCGGAAGAAATTTGCAAACATGTCTGGAAGGTCGACTGGATAGAAGGTAGTTGAAAGTGGTGTAGATATGTTCCTTGACATTGGCTTGTTAGTAAACTCGAAGAGCTCTTTGCAGCTGGAATTTTCCATGATCTTAGTAGTGTAGTGGGCGTGATGGTTAAGTTGGATATGGTGAAAGATATTCGGGCCAGATCCCAATTTATGAATCAGTCTCGTATTTTAAAATAATGTCATTTGTTTTGGTTATTTACAAGCGTATGTTGATATGCTGATTACACGTGTCCCTTTGATTTTAGGGACAGAGATTGTTTTGTGTTTAAAATTTAAACAAGTTCTGAATTCCGCTGTATATTATTCAGTTTGTTGAGCGAATGTGCTGGTTGTATACTGGCATCATTTCCTGGTTGGTGTTGAAGAGAATGGGTGAGAAAGTCACCCTTAACTCCGACTGAGGTTTTCAACTAACTCCTACGTTGCGATTGATGAGAACTGTGCTAGTCTCTTTGTCAAACAGGTATTTTATTGTGCTGATTACTTTTGCGTTTATGTTGTTTATCTGCATGGATGCCCACAAGGCTACATGCTATACCTTTTCGAAAACCAATCTTTTTTGCATCTATCATGGATGTTTCTCCTGCCTGAACAAGTTCTGCTGGTATATGTTCTAGATCAGCTGATTTCCCTTTCTTTAGTGCCTCGACTACATCTTCTTCATTACACACATTTTCTTGTCCTTCCCTACCCTTTCACTGCACCAACTTCATATCAAGTTGACATTTCGATTGACAGAATCTGCCTTTCTGCAGCTTCAAAAGCTCTATTTCTAGTAATTGTTTTAGTGTCAATTTCATTCTTATCATTTGCATCTTAAATTGCGCCATTAGAGGTTATCGACGATTTGGTATATTATTTGTTCATCGTTTGTTTTGAATATAAAATCACAATTTCCTTCATGTGATTCAATTTCTGACTTTTAAATTTAGTGTTCGCAGGGTGGAGGCAGAGGAAATTATTCGTCCAGTTTCAGTTTTGCAGTTTTATACCTGTTGACTTCCTGTTTCGTCAAAATATTGAAGATTTCTTGTGCATCCACGTTTTCGCTCGTTATTGTAACTCCTTGACGAAGAAGAAATAGTTCGATAGCCTCTTTTAACGTTTTTATTTACTTGCATTCCATGTGGAATCTCCATTGCCACTGAATGCTGGAATGCACACAATTACAATATTTCGACGTTTTCTTTAGAGAAAACACATTCATGATTTTAAATGAATATCCTCGCCGCAAACTATTGTTTGTCTTGCCAATAACTAATTTCAAATAGGGAGATCAGTGGCGGTTTCAAAAATATTGCTTGTGGGTGAGAAGGGAAGAGAGTAAAGCTAAATAGGCGAGAGGGTGTTTTACAAACGCACCCTCTCCCTGTTAAGGGCCCAGGGGAACGATGTCCATGGAATCTATTGCATTAAACAAGTATCTAGGTCACAATTTGAACCATCTAACTGCAAAGGAAAGCGCACTCTAATAAACGTTCTGGTCCTTTCCTGCTCAATTTTAGGTGGGATGAGGTCGTGCGATTGCAGGTACTGCCGGCTACGCCCGCTCCACAGCCGCTGGATTCGTCCGTGGAATGATGGACGGCTTTAACCATCAAATTAAACGACGTGTTATCAGAATATGACCATTTTCATGGACCTCCAGAAGGAAGACTCTTTTATGGGACGAAATGTAAAGAAAATAATGACTAGTGCGATCTGAGATTTGCATTTCAAATATGTTTTAGGTGAATTTGTCACATGGTTTAACTTAGATTGACCTTCACAACTGAATAATCTTTCCTTTTGAAAGTATACATGTTATGATAAAAATATTCTTGTATGAGTGGGATTTAATTTCACACCCCATTCCATTAACCATATTTTAAGAAAGAAAGTTGATTTAAAACATAATATGTTGTTATCAGACAACAATATTTCCGCCAATCTGTAAAACGTTCGGAGAGTTTGACTTTGGTTGAATGTACATGTATACTAATTTGTCCAGTGTCGAAAAGACTCTCTTTCTCAAACCAATAACATTTATTCAGGACTATGAAGTACATCTGATACTAGTAGACTTTCGAAGTTTTGAAGAATAAGTTTGTGTCCATTTTTCTGTTTTATCATGAAAGTCTATGTGTTAAAGTCATTTTCCAATATATGTTCCTAGTTAATTGGAATACGCTGTAGCTGCAGAGAATGGTTGCATGTGGGCATTGAGCTCCCTTACATTTCCAGTTAAATCACGGTTACCTTGCCTCAGTATGATAGATACCATATGTGAGGTTAGATAAAATATACTTTTATATGCTGGAGAAACAGTTTCTTATATAAAATGGTCATATTTAATAATATATAATAGTTACCGACAAAGCTTTGTTCCGAAAGGATTATCAGTTGGATTTTAATTTAATGCAAAACTGTTTGAGATGAATTCAGACAGAATAGGATAGATTCTGACTAAACAAAATTCCATCTTTACTGGCGAAAGACCCTTATCAGTAGTCATTATTAAAATTGTATTGTAGGGATATTTCATTGTGCAGACATTTAGTAAAGATTAGAGCAATTTTATGATTTGCACGAATGATAAGGATAATGTGCGCTATCAAGCAAGATATAAAGAGAATTTTCATATATAAAGGAGAGATTCTTCACTTTTATCAGATGTGACAAAAAACGAGTGACTACATTCCAAAAAACAATATATTTCACGCAAGGCAAATTTGACCAATTTTCTACAAAATGGAGTAAGTACAGAAATGTCATGCATTCGGGGTGCTCTGGAAAGTAAGCTTAAATAAACTAACGAAAATAGATTGCAGACCATAAACACTGCAAGAAAATAAAATCGTAAACAATAATTAAAACGGAAATATTAACGCCATTAGAAGTATGCTATACATTTTCCCAAGCATCTCAGTTTCAATGTATTATTGCAGGTTAGATTAATACTTTTATTGGAAGGCATCTAGATTGTTTAAAAGTCTGTTATTGTGATGAAATTATTATTGAGTTTATGGCATCTTTCTTTTAATTATCTAATGGATATACTGTCATTTTTTGAAACTCATTTTAAATCAAGTGTTAACTGATCAGTTTTCTATTTATCATGTTCTCGGGATGGGTATACTGCGGAGAGAAAGATACCTGTGAAAAGACAGACAATCGAGTACCCGAATATTCTGAAAGTGTTTATCAAAGTGGTTACCATCAAGTGTACATTTATATAAATGAGATGTACTGTGATACCGACTCATCGTAACACTATAGATGAATCTCTCAGAACCATATGGCCATCCCTAGAACACGGGAAACAGAACTAATCATGTAACACTGGATGCTTGAAATTGAACTGCCCACAGATTTATACTCGTTCATTTATTTGGCAACATGAAATGCTGTTGTAAAGGCCAAATGTAAACTTAGCTAAACTTGTGCATTCGTTACATGCATGCCACTCTACCACTGAGGATCTGTAGTAGGAAAACAACTCATCAGCTACAAGCAGTTTGAGCCTGGGTGGAGGACATATATCATGACGTAGGAAACTCTAAATATCTGAATGAACAAAATCACTCCTCTAGAACGATATCATTTGTAATAATTAGTCTGTCTTCAATTGGCTTAGCATAAGTATACTCGTTTTATAAATTTATAATATAGAAAATAACATTGATTTCAGCATGCTGTACCAAATATGTCGTATTGGTTTACAAATAATACAAAATTAATAGAAAACATAAGCCCCAAAAACTGTAGTAGGAGAAAGATACGGATGAAATTTTAAATAAACATTGTGGCAATAACATCATTCGCTCTGATAGCATTAGTTGTTTGGTATATTATTTGAATCTTATGACTTTCACCACATACACATAATATTAATAAGAGAATATTCTAGCTATGATTCAAAAGCGTTTAAGCCAAACATTCCAATTCAAGACCTATAGTTTATTACAATATATGAAGTATATTCTCGAGACACTTACTATAAATTAAAACTCATGCAACGTGCTATTCACAATCATCATTTTGTTTTATGTTCTTTTTGGGCCTGCGGTCTTCCATTAATTTCATCCTGATTAAACATTCATGTGGAAAACACACAGGTTTTATCTTTGACGCACAATGATTAAAAAAGAGATTATTTCCTCACATTTGTACATTGGTATTACCTTATGTGGTCCCTTAAGTCCCAAATAAGTCCTGTATTATAAGCTGAACGTCTACATGTGAATTTTCTTCATTTATCCTTAATTAACACTAACTGGACTTAATCACATTTATGTTGCAGGTCAGGTAATGCCCAAGCACCACTTTTTATCAATGGATTATTTACGTAGTGTATATACGGCATCATTATCTTGTAGAGCGAATCGATTCATTAAATTAACAACTCTTTGCTTTGATTTTTCCCTAGTGTCAAAAGGTTTGATATTGCAGCTATGCTTAAACACAAATAATGGTTAATTCATTCTCTTTGCGCTTTTGTTTTCTCTTAAATTATGACAATGTCGGCACAGTATCTGCTATTTTCAAAGCCGTCAAAGTGTGTCTGCTAACATATCCAGTTAAGACCACAAATGTTTCGAGAGCATACAGTAACAGTTCATCCCGACATGCAGTTCTGGTCTTCACTATGACAAAACTATGTAATTGGAACATTACACAATGGAGGCCAATACAATTTGTGAATAAACAACATATAGTTGCTAACAGCTGAGACTGCAATACAATGTTAAGACAATGAAATCAATATTTTCATTATATTGTGTATATGTTCATCACAAAATAAACGTTAATAGCAAAATAAAGTTAAGAAAACAATATAAAGTAAGAGTTATTACATACATTGTACATGTATGTGTGTGCATAAACACGTCTCCTAATGTAACTTAAACAACTTCGAACATAAAAAAGTGTTAAATAAACATAGGGTTCCCTCTTAAGATTTCATGGACAATCACTATGATTTTGTTTCATTACAATTCCTCTATACAAATTTCTAAACATTTCATCATGAATGTGTTTACAATATATGCAATGTATACACCAGTAGAGACGTTCATCACTGTTGATCAATATTGCTTCGTTATGATAGGCACTCAATCTTACAGAGATGTTCATTTCCAAACAGAGCTTTGAAACCTACCTATGTAATTTGCACAAGGAAGTTAAATTATAACTGAGACAATCAAAGTTCTAACATTTGAAATTCTGACACAGGAGTAAAAGAATTATCATACAAATTATAACGTATTTTAATTAGATCCAGAGGATTCCTCTGCAGAAGAATCAAATACAAGTAGCACAGATGTATAGCGTCAAAGATTGACAATTAATCATAACTTCATTTTATCTTTCTAAACAAATCATTATATAAAACCTTTAATAAGTTTAAATGACATAAACTTGAGCATTATAAGTTTCCAAATATTTCTAAATAAGATTGCAAAGATGCTCACAAGTGTGTTTGTACAAAATGTATATATAAATATATTATTATCGGTATAACATTGCTAGGACCAATTGCAAAGCTTCGTGACTATAAATAATTTTCGTCTGATCTGGTTTGCACAACGAGAAAGCAAAAACTATTACATTTATATTTTATATTAAAAGAATTACGAAACATTTAATGTCAGGATATAGACCATGTTAGATGCCAGCAATGATGAATATCATTTGAAGTCGAGCAGATTGTCGTCAAAATATATTGACTGTAAAGCTTCAGGTACAAAATATCATACTAAAATATGAAACGTAGGCCAATGAATGAAATATATGGAATTAAAGTTTGACAACATATATTTCGGATAGCACACATCTCTAAAAATTTAACTTAAGGAGTATAAGGTAAAAACAAATAAAAACAATATAATATTAAATTTTAACATTTAGAACCATATACGACGAAACATTATGCTCAGAAATAAAAATAAATCCATTCATGAAAAGCACAGCAAAATATAATAGACAATCTTTTATATATCCATCAAATACGGGTTTCTTGGTAGTGTTTTGGTTACTATCACATCTAATGTGTATAGATTTTACTTCGGTAAAATTATGAAGAACAACACAGTTAACATTTTGTGACTTAAGCTGATATAGAAAAAGCAAAGGATCGACTTTGTGACTTATGATAACTAAGTCAAGATTTCAATTTTATTAATTGTGCAATGCTATGGGCTATATACTACTGTGCATTAACTGAACAACCCAATATGACACAAAATTGAAGAGGAAACTGGATGCTTAATGCTGGCATATTTATGACCAAGTAATTGTAACTCAGATATCATATTCTGTGCACAGGTGTATTGTGTTTCAAACCTCTCTAATATACACTCTGTATTTGCGATCATCTATATCCACAACAAATATTTAGCGCAAGGAGGAAAAGTGGTTTTCATCCAAATGAACAATATGAGACTTTATTTGTAAAATATTCTTTTTCAAGACATTAATATCAGCAGTTTTTAAAATGAAGTATAAGATAAATCGAAAACAAATGATTGAACATTTAAAAAAGAACATCATTTTCAGTTTATCTCTTTTGTCACAAAATGTGTATTGGTCTTTCTTTCCTTGGTGTATTTGAGATGTATGAAAGTTACAAGGTAAACAGTCACTCAAAATCGTTCTCATCAATAAACACCAAACTTTAAAATTACTACAAATCAAAACAATCAAAATATAAAGTTCTCCATTTAATCCATGGAACGTCAAGTTTGACATCCAAACCTATGTTGTTGTTTGTGTCCAAGTTTATATGACAGGATTTTGGCCAACCTTGTTGTAATGTTGTTCATCTGAGATATTTCTTCATTTCTTCTCAGTATCATTATTGTTCTTATTACCGTTTGGAATAAACTTACATAATGAATGCAAACTAAATCGTTTAAAAATGTATTTTTTTTACAACGGTTACCTACAACAAACGAATGGTCAAAGTCTTAGTTTAGCTGATTTTTTTTGTGCAATTTATGACCACCGATTGTTTTTAAGAAAATATCTTTTGATATGTCATCTTTTGCCTGTGCAGTAATCTTAAGTGTTTTTTCTTGTCAGCAGTTAAATCAGGATTTCGAGCAGTTATTACTTTTGATGCTTCGTTTGCGACTGACTTTATCACGATAGTTAAATTTGTAACGTATTAATATCCGGTTGTGATTATTCCGAAGTCAAAATCTTTCATCGCAAAAGTTTATATAAAGAACATGATTCTCAAAGGAAACTCGGGTAAATTCCAAATTTACAATAACACATATTTATTCCAATAACTGAAATCCACGATTCCACCTCCATGAAACGTTAGTAAAATCTTGGTGTTATATATCAGTTTTTAATTTGTAAATGTATAATTTTATCATTATGAAACTGTAGCCTGGTTATATCATAGGATCAGGATAATAGTATGTTGGATAAAGAAACAATACATGATAAAAGCTCTTGTTTACAAAAATATGATGCTAATAGCAAAATTATACTGAGTTTTTTCCACGACTTATTCGGTACATTTAAATGTGACAATACATTTGATTGAATCGTTACTTGGTATCTTCGTTCTCCAAATCTTTCCCTAACAAAAACACGATTTTATATATATATATATATATATATATATATATATATATATATATATATATATATATATATATATATATATATATATATATATATAACTTAATCGTGAATATATTTTGCCCTAATATTTCCTTTGATCATGACGAATCAGAGGTTTCGCTTTACTCTTAAGACCAGTATGATCTCGTGTACTCAAGCTTGTTTGCTACAATTATATTTATTTCATTCAAATCATGACAATTAAATGTTATGCCCTGGGAATATTAACATAGTACTTAATTAGGAGTGCAATGGCTATGGTGGTTTGTTTTGTTTACTAATATATTGTTTTACAATGTTCAGGATTATTTCTTCTGCTGAATCCTGCTTTCCCATCGTAAAGTGTTTTGTTTCTTCATGTTTTCGTTTAACTTGACCATACGTTGTGTTTTACATTTTAAGCGGATGCAAATACTTTCGTTTTGGAAAAACTATTTATTCTCTTTATTTTTCTAAATGGACTATAAGAACGCTATATTTCTTGTTTCATATATATTTTATTTTTCCACATCAATCAAGCATCCACAGCTTGGTCATAGAGATGCGATTAATGTTTTCAACAAAGTTCTAAGGGCCCAAAATCCAGCTCCTTATTACCGTAACATATAATTGTTACCATATATTTGTATGCGTTAAAAGAATGGTAAGATTATTTCTTACCATTTTTGATAGTTCAACACTGGTTCCATGTCTCAATAGCCCTTAATATCATATCGTGCTAAAGATGGCTAGCGGCATTTTACAAGACTTTGAAATGATGACACGTCGTTTGTTTGCATTGATATATAAAAATATGAGAAAATAATTATTTTAGCATTTGAACGTTTTCTTTTTATCATCACTCCTGATATAGTAATTAGATACAGTTTCGAATATCAGGAAAATACTCTAGATGCCATGGCATAGGCAAACCAACAAATTGCTATGGTGACTATATAGAACGACTCACTTTCCCAAAGGCTAAAAGACTATCTTCAAATAGTAATTTTTTTTTATTTCTTCAACGTGGGAAAAACACATTTCAGTGACCATGTTTTTTTTCTCCAGGTTGGCATGAAATTTACGTACTACTGTGACACAAAAAGGAAAGAACGTATGCATTTATCACCAATGTTCCTTTTCACATAGTGCAGTACAATGGTCACAGTTATATTAAATTAAACAAATAGTGTAGGACTTTACATGACCATCCAGAACATGCTGTATACACTAGCTTGTCGAAGTAACCGATGTATAATATAATTCATTTCAGGTGATTTAAAAAAAATGTATTTACCTCCTAACATCTAGGATATATACAGACGAACTACATGTTATAGCCACCATTCATTGAACGATAACGTCTTTGATGCTTGAAATGTATATCATGCCAGCATACTTTGATAGTGTGGTAAAATAACTGAACCATATATTATCATATTGTATTTCAATATGATAAAGGCAAGAGTGAGATGCGGAACTTGATGTATATGAAAAAGTAACTTTAAAAAACACACAGCATTTTCTTAATAAGTTGTTTGTGTGTCAGTGTTCCGATTATGTGCACATATGAGAATATAGAAGTGAGATAGTAGTGATTGCTAAAGGCGAGTGCTTTGGACCATTCGGAAAACCTAGGCCCCCAGTGGAACGTTAGAGATAAAAAGGAAACATTTTGAACTCAACGGCAAGTAAGTCATTTGCTCAAATGTTGATAGTGACCTCAATGCCAAAGGCTTAGTTTTCGATATTCTCTCTTATATAAAAGGTACAAATTAGCCACAAACATTTTATATACTTTCAAAATCAGCTGATACCGCATATTTTATGAAATTTAGTGTCGAACACGAATTGATGAAAGAAGAAAAAAAAGCAAATTTATATCTTTGACTGCCGCTAACCTGTTTCGCTATACAGATAAATATCTAAATGGGATATTCAGACATGGAACCAATTAACGTTATGCCATGTACGTTCTTACTCTTTCTTTTATTGGCTTCCAGCATTCTGGACACAAGTTGCTCTTGTTTGCGCACTCATGACAAAGACTTCGATGAGCACAAGGTAACAAAAGTATGTTTTTCTCCCTTACTTGACAATATTTGCACAACATCATGTTCTTCAGTTTATGGTTGTCTGCGAGTAGTTGTTGGCATTCTGAAAAGATCAGATACATATCGAGTCTCCTGTCATATCCTAATTATGGTGGCGGGTTTCCAGTATGTTAACATTTGCAAAAGATTCGAGTTCACATTTTTTTAATTCATTTAAGCAACAGTGCATTTTTTTATATTAATTTCGTACTATATTCACTACGTGCTCTTCTGCATACGTTAAAAATCATTAAATTTAAGTTCTGTTATAATTCTTACGTGCACACGAAAATACTTTACTTTTTAAAAACTTGTCAGAAGAAAAAATTAAAAAAGAAATAACTTGACTATATAAAATAGAAGTATGCACTATTTCGTGAACATAAACTGTATGGAACACAAAACCAAACGACATTGCGTTGCTACGTTTCACAAGCTGCATTCCTCATTGATCATAGTTGTTAATTGCGTCATGAATTAGAAGGTATCGGTACTGTTTTACGAAAATATAATCGAATTGAAAAATTTAATAGAGTTTATTGTTACCATTCCAGTTGAATTGAGGAGTTAACAGTTGCAATGCGATTTACGTATATGAGTCTTCCAATTTAGAATTTTATACGCAACGTTTCATCGGATTCTTTTTAAACATAGCCTTGCCATTAAACGGAGAGTGTCTCGTGTAATAAACTTAATTCAATACTTTCATTTAACTGTACATTCGTAAATTATGACGTTAGACCGATTATCGAACATGATACAGTTAGATAAACCTCCACAGCAGCATAGTGAGTTTGGTATGGAGTGCGCATTCATAACTTTTTCAAGGTTTGAATGTTTGCCAAAATAAATTTCATATTTGCATAATTACATTTCATTTCATCTTGTCACTGAACATCGAGTAGCAAATGAAAAACAAATCTTATAATGTATGAGATTTTTTATGTTTTGTTTGATATGTGAAAGGAATATACGAAAACGTTTAATAATAAAAACCTGATGCAATCTTTGAAGACTTTCCAGTACATTATTCAAAAACCTAATTTATCCTATCAATAACACCGATCGGAATGCGAACGTGGTTTACTAAAGACTGAAGACTGCTTTGATTTTTACATCTAAATAGGTGATAATTTGATATGTCATCGTCCTGAGATTACCATATCCGAGCCTAGTAATACGAGAATATGAAAGCGGCACTGTCTTTATGAGATGAACTATTTTGACAACATATGACGTGGTTTCGAGGATCCAACAATTTATAGACATAAATGATGTTTCCTGCATCTATTGACACAGACATATTTGGTTGTCCTTTTCCATAAAAATCAAACAACGAATAGTTTATTTGTGTCATTTAAGTTGCATATTTTTGTTTGTACTGAATTTTAATGAAATATATGCTGAAGGATCTGACAACCATCATTCGTGGTGAACAAAATGATGAATATGATACACCTGTCATGATATAATTCAAATCAGAATCATAACAATCAAACTCGCATAAAATCGAGACAAGCATTAGTAAGGTTAAGGTTAGGTTTTGTCGAATGATCATACGCATTTGCATGGGTGTACATCAAATCGAAAATTTAATAGAGGTACATTTACGTAAATAAGACTCAGAATGAACTTTATCTTCTTCTATATCAACACTGACAACATTATCAACCCAAAGTCCAAGTTCGAAGAGTTTGATTGGGCTGAGGGTTGAATTTGGTTGTGATATAAATATTTCATATGAAACCTTTATTTTATTTCGTATAAATAAATTACATATCATCCTATATTCTGGACACAAGAATGATAAATTAAGGGCATTACTGCTTTATATCATTTTCCTATTATAACTTTTAAAAAGGGGAAAGCTAATAACCGGATTTGAGGTTAAATACATGCTAGAGCACGCTGAGAAGATTTGAGATTACTGACTTGATAACCTATGTTTAAATATATTCTTTAACATTAAAATGGAACATATATATTCAGAGTAAGAACTCTGATCGACTGGGAAGCATATATCAATCAGCTATCACGGACAACTTCCAATGAGCCATTGCTCAGCCTGATCTTGACACTATTGTATATTTACAGGCAACGTATGGTGGCAGGACAAGAATGAGTCGAATCGGATGGTCATCTAGACACTCTGAGCTATATAAGATAAACAATTTTAAATTTTAATAACTCATATTTTTCATCTGATTAGCATGAAGTTTTCACAATTCAAATACATTTATTACGTCAAGATCTATTTTTATAAGGGGAAAAGGCAGATTTAAAATAAACAACTATGCTTAAGAAATGCATATGGACATATATGACGAGTTGATGTTAAGTATTTCAACAAACAACTGTTGTTTTTATTTGGCTTTTACATTTCAGTAAAAGATCAAACTTATACATTATTGGAATCAGGCCAGTAACGCGAGAATATGCAACGATTGTCGTGTCTAAATTCGTCAGCTTCCTTCGTAAGAAACACTAGCTTTACACGTTTATGGTTCTTTGTGTCCATGCTCAGATTTAAGACTGTAAAGTAACCTCACTGGTAGAAACACCAAGAGCACAAATAATCAAAAGTATAGAAGGAACAAAAGACTTATACATCTAAACTAAATGTTAGATAAAACAGATACTGGTTAACATCATTACGTAGTTGCTAGGGTGTACACCAAATTCGTCTGATAGTTTCTTGTGATAAAACCGTTAGTACAGCACTCGGTAACTTACATTTATTGCTACATATCAGATACCATCTTTGTCACAAAATAAGGCAAGAAATAACTTGGTTTCGCCTTATAACGATTTGATAATTTTCGTCGTACCTGCGCATAACGTTACCTAGGGTGAATAATTGTTTTTCTAGGTAAGCAACTGAACTAGCAAGTATCTCGGCGTAGATCGTTTGGCACAGAGACACTAAAAGCAAGGTATGCACGGGTATTCAACATTTACCAATACGCACTCTCCTGTAGATTTAAGGCAAGTTTGTTTTCTAACTGACACACTGATCTTTGGATCTTGTCAAGGAGTGAACGTTCTCCATTTTTGTTTTCCAGCCATAGGGCTGTCTGTACCTGTCAGTATCTGTCTGTACGTATGCCGATGCATATGTATGTGCGCATAGTGGATCAATGAAGGGTGGGTGTGGTCAATACAAGTGGGCCAACCCAATTCAGGAGAACTGTGTGCTGTCTGTGCGTATGTGTGAGCGGGTATATCAGCCTGTCTGTCTGGCCGTCTGTGTGTCTATATGGATATGGATGATAATGTAATCATCAACGCTATACAAAGACGAAACCTCTAATTTATAAACCTGTGCGCATGGTAGATCCATGAAAGATGTTTGCGGCCGATAAAGTAAGGGCCAACCCAAGAATTTGGCAGAACTGTGTAATTTAACAGTGGGCACATTTTCAGTTTTTTATAAATATATATGAATCATACGGCTGTACAAATGACCGAGTACAATTGGGTCATTTTGATTACATGAGTTTATTTGAATCTCACTTTCTAAACATGACATTACATGAGATTGTTTGAATCTTATGTTCATTAGATTATTTGAATCTTATTTTCCTTCCATGGGATAATGTGAATCTCACTTTCATTACATGAGATTACATACGATTATTTGAATCTTATAATCATTACGTGAGATTATACTAATCGTATTAATAATGGGGGCTGTCTATAGACTATGGGACCTGCCATTAAAAACAGGGTCGTGGAACACTGGGGACAATATGAATATAACATTGTGGGGCTGTCTAGGGACAATGGGAATTTAAGATAGGAAATTTTAACATGGATGGGTCTATAGAGGGACACAGAGTGTTGGGTTTGTCTGGGGAAAAAGGGAAAATACATTACAGGGAAGGTGACGTCCCAGGACTGGAGATGGGTAATAATGAAGCAAGGGGCTGACCTCAATACGACTAAAGAGCGGGAAAAATCATAGAACGTTTTAGGCGGGACAGAGACAGAGATAACACATACAACAGGCAACACACGAACATAAACAACTATACAACCGACTAAAGAATTTTTCGGCATGCAAGCAAATATTTTCGAGGCATATGAGTGGCCCTGAAAAGGGCCTTTGTTTCATGTTAACATCATTCACTTAACAAAGAGGGCATCGCAGAGGTCTTTTTCTCTTCCTCAAACTTTGTCTGATTTCTGGGCCGTAGATGATGACTCTCTTCAAACAGTCTTCTCTCTCCACATAAATTCTTCCTTGCCATGCGCTCGTATCCGTGATCCTGTTAATTTAGCGCGATGATCTGACATACATGGGTAAATCCGTACGGAACAGCATTGACGATACGGGAGTAGAAGATTATACGTTTGTCCACATCTTGTGAAGAAAACAGGTGAAGGGAATGCAGTGAACTGTGGTTATATATAGGGGAAGTGCGGACCGAAACGGATTGAGTTTATTCCCCAATCCAAACACGCGTTACAAAATTCAGTCACAACACGGAGTCGATCTTCAAATCCGAAGAGCAGACTGTGACGTTACATTCCCTATATAGATGCGCTAGCGTCTGTGCGCAGTCAATTTATGCGACACAGTTTTTAAATATGACGGAAACAAAGAAGACAATGAATTGGGTGCACCGGCCGTGGAGACAAGAAGCGATGGTATTGCAGCAGCTACCAAAGTCAACACAGACCTACTTCCACAAAAAGTCGATTTTAATTGGGATTTAGTCGATTTTCTTTCTTCGCCACCTTCTCCTTCTTTACCACAGATAGAGGATTTTAAATAAAGACGGAAAGAAGAAATTGAGAATGTTTTACAACAGCAGAAAGAAGCAGAACAAGCTTTTCTCCTGCAACAACAATAGCGAGAAGAAGAAGAGGCAAGAAGAAACAACATCAAGAAGTAGCAGAGAAGAAAAATGGTCTAGGAGAGAAGGAGAATATTGAAAGCCATACGGCAGCAGTACTCAGACATTTTAGTAGAGTTAAAGAGTCAGAAACAAATGTATCATATTTCTTTATTACGACCCAAGAAAAAAAGACCTTCCCGAGTCAAACAACCCAGCCCTGTTACTACGCCTGCGATACCACCCCTAGTGATTTCTACCAAATCATTGACAGGATCCAGTCCAGAAGTAGGCCTTGGCCGTGGCAAATGCTTATGGCAGTTAAAGATGATCACGTCCCGTTCCTGAGTTGTTTTTTTTTTTAAACAAAGACCCAACAGTCCTTTTCAGAGCCACCCACTTCTCTCGAAAAGATATAGCATTTCAAAGGCCAAAATCAATTAAAACTCAAAAGCACTTTTTTACCCATAATGTACGTGTGTGAGTGAGTGAGTACGTGAGTGTAGGTCCATGTTCTTAAAAATCAAAACCATGAGACACACTTTCTACCAGGTCTATTCTGGTATACATTTTACAATCCAATTCACAATATAACACAACACTTTAAAATGTTCATAGACTTCTTCCGTGTCTTTTTTTACTGACTCCTTGTTTTGTTTTTAAAATTGATTCACCTTCACAGGTGTTTCCTCCTCTGCGTCTTCGCTTTCTTCTCGTCTTCATTTCTTCTCTTTTTTCTCTTTATGCACGTGTTTGGGTTCTTCCATTGGGGGACGGTACCTCTTCTTCATCCTGTTCGAAACCCCTCTCTTCTTCGCGCTCCTGTTGTTTCCTAGGGCATTCCGAAGACCAGTGTCCTTTTTCTTGACAATGATAACAGATATCTTGACCTTTGTCTCTTCTGACACCTGTTTTGCTTTTTGACGGTCTGGACACTCTGTAGACCAATGTTCTTTCTTCATACAGATATAACAAGTATCTTGACTTTTATCTCGAAAGGAGGGAAAGTAGTCCGTCGGCTTGTCGGAAGAAAAGTTTATTATGACACCTCGCAAAGCTCTGATTAGAAGTTCGATCTGTGTGGGCTCTTCCATCGTTTTACTCGTTTTGAGAGTGAAATGTATATTGGAAGGGAAGACACACACCCTTTATATAAACGCCTGTCTGAGATGGATATAAAGTGACTAATGGCATTTAAAATGTAGTCATTTGACTTTTCGCAGTCAGTATAAAACGACTGCACCATGTCGTAGAAAAAGGAGAAGAAAGTAAGAGGCAGAAACCTGATTTATCGCCTCGTACAGTAGCTGAAGTCTTGTCCCAATTTTATACCAGTGATTTTGAAGATGACATGAGTGAGTCACAATCCAGACCCAGAGAATGTACACCCAGCCAAAGTTCACCGCCATTAGTAAACCCTGAAAAATAATATTATATTCATGAGACTGAAAAGCGCTTCTCTAGAAAATTTAGAATGGCGGCTTACACTTACACAGTGAAGTTTAAAGATTTCAAGTCCGAGTTACAGTTGGATAGAGCTGGGGGCTTAATCACCGAGGTGTGGGATTCTTTGTTCACTATACTGAAAAGACAATGTCAAGCCAAAGAAGACGATCGCTTGAGACTTTCCATTCATCACGACAATTTAAAGTCCCCCGTTTGGATCGAGTTTAGCAGCCCAGCAGAAAGAATCTTCCAAAGTAATCGACAAGATTCAACACGTGCAACAATCCACCGACAAGTATCACATCACCAATGGAAAAGCGACACTGTTGTTTATGACCCACCTGTATCTTCCCCAGGAGACCGGACGCAAAAAAGGTGTATTGAACGACGACCTTCGTAGCACCAAATCGACTCTCGTACAAATTAACAACCCTCAAGACAAAATGTGTTTAGCCAGGGCCATCGTGGTGGGACGAACGTATACCGAAAAGAACGGCACGGTAGAATGGAAAAGAGCCTGGGAGCACATTCGAAAATTGAACCGAGGCAAACAACGAAGTGAAGCAGAACTCCGGTTACAGCAAGCAGGGCTATCCAAAGACACACTGCGGCATACCTGAAATGCAAAATTTGCAAGATGTCCAAGTTCCACGCTTCACCTTGAAAGTACACCCTCAATAAGTGCGCGGACCTCTAATGTTTTGAGGCAAATATTTCAAAGACGAAAAATACATTCACGTCTATCATCACGATGAACATTTATATGCCATTACTAATATCGTCCCATTCATGGGATATAGTTATTACTGTGAGAAATGTGAATATGCATATAACAATCAAGAGCAACACCAACATTGTGGATTGAAATGCTCAGGATATCTGGCCTCTCAAGCCTGCCTGGACGAAGGACAGGAACGAGTGCACTTTTGTCAGTCCACCCTGTTACCAGCAACATCTAAAGATGCACGGTTCACAGCAGAAAAGTGTCTGTCAACTGCTGAGATTGTGTCCTACTTGTAGACAAGGAATACGTACCAAGAGTGCCAAGTTACACGTTTGTCGAGGAAATAAACGATGCCATATTTATCACCAAATCGTGAATTTGGAATACGAATGCTACATTAAAAAATTATATTCCAGGTAATAGAAGAAAGATGACCAGAAGAAAGACAATTTCATTTTTTCCGATTTCGTATGCATGCATTCACATTCCTAATTTCTGTGTGGCTCATCGAGCTTGCGAGAAGTGCACCCAAAAGCCTAACTTTAATCATTACCCTCACTGCAGAAAATTCCTGGAGGAGGTGAAAAAATATTTCGGGGACCGAACACGCTACCCAATTTCGCCCAATGTATCTTAGACCCCATCAACGAGACGTGGAGCCAAGAGAACATCGAACATTACAGAGATTGTCATACTTTTGCCACGGTGAAGGTTCACAATTTTTTCCGGATACGATGGACAGTTTCTTTTGAGATACTATACAAAACAAGGCACCGAACGTCCTTAAGTGACTTTGAACGGAAGCAAAATCGTTTCTATGCAAGTGGGACCAGTGAAGTGTACAAATTCAATGAGTTATGCCTTTGAGTCGAATGCCAAAAACGTTTGGAATGACAGAAATTACCAAAGGTTATTTTCAGCATTTTGTCAATACCGAAACCACTCAACACGCCGTTCTACCCCATTTCCCTACGACCCCGGCAACATGCGTAACGAACAACTAAAACTTTCTGCACTTGGTACCAGGCTCACGCCTCGAACCCCTTCGACTTTCAGGAAAAAATGTTAAAGTATTGTCGTTCCGGCGTGGACATTTTACGGTGTTGCTGTGGAAACGTTCGAGAACTGTTCATGGAACACGGAGGGATCGATCCTTTGAAAGAAGCCTGCACCATTGCCAAAACGTGTTCCTTAGTGTACCGCCAAAGATTCATGCCCGAAAACACACTGGCTGTCATCAGCCCTCAAACGATTAACTCTCAAACGTCAGTACTCTGTCAAACCCCTACGTTGGCTGCATTACTTGTGCGACAATGAAAACAACTGGATGCAGCACGCCCGCAGCAAAGGAGGAGAAACGATCACCGGATCATATTTGGTGGATGCTTGTGACTTATAAAACCCCAAGATCGTGTACGAGTTTAACGGTCGCTTATTTCATGGATATGTCCCCTATGCTACCCTGAACGTGACACTAAAGGTGAGTTTTTACAACGGACCAATGAAGACTTGTACCAGGCCACTTGTCAACGGCACTTGAAGTTAGAACAGCAAGGATACAAAGTGGTGGAAATTTGGAACACGAGAACGATCACTGTTTCAAAACCGATCCCGAGCTTAAACGCATCATGGAAAGTTGATGGACCCAGTGAACCCGCGAGAAAGTTTGTACGGAGGACGGACGATTGCCACCTATTTGTTGTACCAAGCCGACGAGGAGAAAGAAGAAGAAATCAAATACTTGGACGTGTGTTCAATATATCCTTACGTGTGCAAATAATGTCGCTTTCCTGCAGGGCACTCCCAATTGCTGACCGAATACATTTATCTGGACAACATTAAACAACACGAAAGGCTGATCAAGTCTTTCCTCTCACCGACTTGTACCATCCCGTTATACCTCACCATTGCCAAGGCAAACTGATGTTGCCCTTGTGCCGTACTTGTGCCGAAACGTGCAGTCAAGACCGACCTTGTCAGAACAACCAGGAAGAACGCACCTTGAAGGGAAAGTGGGTCAGCGTGGAATTGTTCAAAGCTCTGGACATGGGATACCAACTGCTGGAAGTGTACGAAATTTACCACTTTCCCAAGACAGAAAAATACCACAAGGACGACGAGATTCAGAAGAGCAATTTTGCAGACTACGTGGATGCATTTTTGAAACTCAAACAAGAAGCCTGCGGCTACCCTTCCTGCTGTCACACTCCCGAAGAACAATGAAATTCAAAGAGAAACACTAGGAGGAGGAAGGCATCACTTTAGACCACGTCGAGAAAAACGAAGGAAGGCGATCGTTTGCCAAAGTGGTATTAAATTATTTGTGGGTCAAAATAGCACAATGAGCGTGTTTTCCCAAGACAGAGTATTTGACAGAACCTTCCCATTACATCCAAATGATTTACGACAAAACCAAATACATGAAACACACTGACTTTGTTCGTAAGGATTTGATCCTGGTCAATTACGAAGAAGAATTAGACTTTGTACAAGTCGACAAATTCGGAAATGTCATCATTGCAGCCTACGTGACAGCCCATCCTCGCTTAAAATTGTTCGAAGCTTTAGAACTCTTAGGAGATCGCGTTCTGTACTTTGACACGAACAGTTGCATCTCCATCGATCGCCCGGGTCAACGTCACCCTAACATCGAAGGAGACCGTTTAGTACACCCCGACGACAAGATTCTAAGTTTTGCTAGTGGCGGTCCTAAACATTATGGCTACGAATACCGGGACAAACAAGGAGAAGTGCACACCGAATGTTAAGTAAAAACATTTACTCTCAATTATCGCAACAGTCGAGTGGTGAACTTTGGCATATTGAACGAAGCCTTGCAGTCTGAACAGGATGAAAATTTTAGAGTGACCACCTACGAACCGCATAAGATTGAACGTTTACCCACACACCAAATCGTCAGTTGGCCTTTGGAAAAACTGTACCAAATCGTGTAGCTTCCCAACCATTTCACTTTTCCGTATGGTCACGTCGATATTGGTCAGCATATAAAAAGGGACAACGTCCAAGACAGATAGTTCATTGTAACTCCCAAGACGAAGCGAAGAAACCCTTCAAACAGAAATCATTCAAGTTCGGTGATTCTGAAGTAAACTCCGATGCTGTACCTTGCGATGATAGCCATGCAGTACGTTGTGACCTCAGCGATGCAGTAAAACATCATTGGAATTTCGGTATAACTACTACTACTACTACCATTACACCTACCATGGAAAGGGATGTTGGCTGTGTCAAAGCTGATGGATGCGAAAGTGATGTCACTCGTTAAACCCATCTTGTCATTTTCGACATGTTAGGAGAAGACGAAGAAGATATTAAGCTGTGGTTTACGCGCAAATGGCATCATCGTAATGCCAGTGTCATTTACATTACTCAAAATTTGTTTCAACAAAGTAAAGCCCGTCGCACCATCAGCCTCAATGATCATTACGTGGTCTTGTTTAAAAGCCCTAGAGCAGTCCTGTCCAACCCGCATGAGGCCCGTTCGCTGATTTTAAATGGCCCGCCAGAGCTCGAGCAGCAATATAGTCGTTGCTTTTCAGTTTTCTGCTACGGCCCTCTGATTAAGGAAAAACATTTTTCAGTCGTCCATGGTGTCAAACAGGTTGGACAGCACTGTCCTAGAGATAAGTCGCAAGTGCAAGTCTTATCCAAACAGTTAGGAACACCTTGGCTGACTCTTGCGTACGATGATGCCTCTCGAACCCCACACGCCTATCTACTCAATGATTTAAAACCCACCCACCCCACCTCGATTATTTGGGAATTCGTACCAATTTGTTTCACCACAGGTGTCAAGACAGAGGGACTGACCTGTACACGTTCCTTTCGTCGACTTAACAAACAAATCTATAAAACAAAAACTTGGAACTTTGGTTCTATCTCACACTGTGTCAACATGACGTCCATTCGGTCGCAACTTCCCGTAAAATTGATTCGTGCCTTGTACTGTATCAATCGCGAATAAAATCCACAAATACGTGCTCGTGTCTAGGAAGCCAGTCTAAAAGAAGTCTTAGGATGTTTTATTGTGATAGCAGGTCAATTACTGCAAGGTGTCATTCACATTCCTCATTAAACCAAACGCGTTTTTGACAGAAGCAAAGTAGCCTTCACGAAACTGGCCGATCTCCGCATCGATACTCAAACCAAAAAGCAAGTTATTTAGAAAAGCTGGAGGGAACGGTTTCCTAGGAGGTGCAATCATTCGTTCCCTTTTAAAATGGACTCATACTGCCCCCACAGTCCTTCCCAAGAAAAAATCCACTCTCAAAAAGGTCAAACGAAGCCCAAAGAAGACAAAGAGCAACGACGTAAAGACCAGGTCACAATGAGAGAAAAAGAAAAGCCCACATAAAAAGATAAAGAAAAGTCTCAAGAAAAGAAAAGCCCCCAGAAAACAGCTTCTACCCGCAGGAGAGACACTTCAGCGAGGACGCAACCTTGCATTAGCAAACCACGACCTGCAGCGACGGTGACCGCGTCTCCAGTCTCCTCAGGTTCTTCTGATTCTCCGTTGCTGGTGATGCCAGCCAAACCCGATTTGACACCCATTCTTCCTCATTTGATGAAATAATGGAAACCCGCTTCTCCAAACACCACTCCAGTAGCGACAGCCTCCTCCTCTTTAGCTGGAGTTGGCAGCTGCTCACAAAGTACTTTCTCCCAAAATCAAAATCCGAGAGAGATCGGGCATATTACAGCGTTTACTGGATTTGTCCAAGCAAGAACTGTCCCGATTTAGTCCGTTGTGAACCCCTTAACGACGCGTAATGCCTGTCATCAAGTTGATACGACGTAAAGACAATCAGTGGCGACGCATTCCAGTATAAAGAAATGTCTAAGGAAAAGAGTGGGAATCAGAGTTTTTGTGCTCCAGAAAAGCTTACGATATCATACACACACACCTAGAATCCATCCCTCTTCTAAACCCAAAGGAAAGAAAAGGAAAGGACTGCCTCCTCGTTCAGTCAAACATGGGGACATGTTGTCCGTCCTGTCCAAAGCTTCTCCACCCATGCGATAAAAAACTCATTCAAGCCGCCTCCAAAGATGTCATCTATACCGTGTGCGAATGTTGTTTGAACGCCTTGAAAGGTGCGACACCTTTGTCTAAGCACCAGAAAAATATGCTTAGCCAAACGTCGTCATGTTCTTTCCAAATAGTTCAAAAGAATATACCCATTCGTCAACGAAGAAGATGTTTCTACAACGCGGAGGCATTTTGCCTCTGTTGTTAGGACCCTTTCTGAAAGGTGTATTGGGAACAATGTTGGGTGGACTCGTGTGAGCAGTATACAAAAGACCAAGAAGATAATAGGGACTTCTGGACTAGAAAACTCTCAGACGTAACCCTTGAAATCGAATGAAAGGACGAAAACTGGCTTTAGTAGCTTACAAACGATGGATGGAACACCATCGTTGGCAAGAACAACGGACCCCACATTTGCCTCCCAATCCGAATTTGACCAAGATGTCCCAGTTACAACACGAGCTGCAGTCGTTGATGGATCGCAACGATGTGTCCGAAGCAGAAAAATCGCAAAAGTAAGAAAGCTTTAGAAAAAAGAGCTCTGCCCACTCTGAAAGATCTTAAGACCTTGATGAAACGTCCATCACCATCACTACCACAACCACCCCCAGTGATCAAGATAGACGCAGCCCCAAGAATGCCGGAGGAAGAAGAGATATGAGAAGTCTTTCAAACACCGTCAGCAGCTCCCATTCTTAGTAAGATTGCAACGTCCTTGTTGACGAATTGCCCCACACCCCATTGAGAAGAACGGAAAACTTGGGTAAAAAGATGATGTCCACTCCTTGGACGGAAATGAAAAAGAAAGAAGGGAAACCAGAAATGAAAAAAGAAAAGAAGACTAAAGCCACTCCATTACATCTTCCACCACCAACACTACCTTCGAGTTCTACACCCGTGGCACATCGGACGCGTAACGCCGTTTACAAACCACCCTTTCGCCCTCTCCAAAGTAGCATCAGCGGAGAGTGGGTAAATTATTGAAAAAATGGAGAAGATGTTAGCCAGCATTACTACTGTCGATCATATCGTGCAGGTTACGGAGGAGTTCAAAAATTGTATCGTGCTGCCAAAACCTGTGTTAAAAGTCTTCGTTTACCTCAAGTGTAACGATGGTTACAAGAACAACCCACGTACACATTACATAAACTGATTCGAAGAATATTTTCCAAAAGTCGCACCCGAGTGGAGGCATAGATCATCAATGGTAAGCCGATTTAGCCGATGTCTCTCATTTGACAATCTACAATCGTGGCTACAAATATTTGTTTTGTCTTTTCCAAATTTGCCTATCGAGCAGTGAATTAGTGCGATCCCTCCAACTTGTGTTGAAACAAAGTGGTTAGCACCCTCTTCTATGGCAAACCGACAAAGACATGTAATGTCTGAACCAAGCTTTCCGAAAATAATTAAAGAAACGTGAGATTCATTTTTCACCACCGAGAATCCCGAAATCAAAGGCAGCATAGTGGAACGTTTTCATAGTACATTGAAAGAACGCATGTTGAAATATTGTACGCATCACCAAACTCTCAAGCACATCGACATCTTACCGCACATGGTCCAAGCGTACAACCAATCTTACCATCGAAGCATCGGCGGGCCCCGCAAGAAGTGACTCCCGACAACGAAGTGACCGTTTACGAGCGACAGTTTGGTAATTTTGCGACAGTGGCTGTCCCCACGAAAAGTGGAGTGTTGACAGTAGGGGATTTGGAGAGCATTGGCAAAACCAAACGCACTTTCGACAAAGGTTACTAGGTTACTTACCGAACTGGACCACCGAATTGTTTCGTGTCACTGGACGAGTGCACAGCCGTCATCCTATCGTCTATAAAAGGAAGACGTGAACGGGGTAGTGTTAAAAGGAACGTTTTACTTGCCCGAGTTACAACGCGTAACCAAAAAAGAAGATGAAGTGTACGACATTGAAAGCATTCTCGAAAGAAAACCCGTAAAGTTGGAAAACGACGTGTCAAAGAAGTCAAACTCCTAGTTGGATCGACTCTTCGCAAGGCATCGACTATAAAAAGAAGTGACCATCATGCCCTTCCACACATCCTCAGCTACCACTACCACTGCAGTGACCACTCATTCATCGAGTTCTTCTCTGCAAGATCTAGAAATGCAACCCTTTTAGGTGTGGTGTGGTGAACGTGTGCTAAAAATGCAAATCGTCTTTTTCTGTCAAATCAATGTGGTGTATTGTGTCATCGATTTAGCCATTGCCAATTTGAGTTTGCAACAAGGAGACAAACCATTGTGGACCATTTTACTGAGCAGCTGCATCGGTTGCCTTCTTCCCAATCCTTCCCTGAAATACTCCTCGAACGGGAGCCTTGCGCCCAATGTCAGTCACCACTCCAACAACAACAACAATCCTCTTTTAGACATTCCTCATATTGCCAGCAACAGATCTCTGGAATTATGAATAACAACAACCAATTTGAATTAACCTTATCCAGTGACAGTTCCATGGAGTTGTTTCCCAACAACACTTTGTGTTGTAAAACGTCTAAATTACATCAAGCTATTTAATTGGACCACGAAGCCTATTGGGAAGTGGCTTTGGTGGAAATCATTCACCCGACTCAAGTCCTAGATGTCCTTCAAAATCAAAAATCTTTTACGGTCGAAGTTCATGACGAAGTGCAAAAATACTGGATAATTTATAATATGATAATAAAATACATAACTGACAAACTCAAAAGTGGAGCTATAACATCCTAATTCCCCCAAGCTATTATTGTAGCGGTCAACATTTGGTGAGCACGATTGCTACCATGTTTAATGCCTTGTTTCTTAAAGCTTTGGAGAGTGTCAGGAAAAGTGGCACTATTGAGTACCATAAAGTATCTCGTCGCCTACGTGTCGTTCCTTTCAAAGTGGATTCTGCCACCATCGCTGACGAGGAAGATGGAAACACCTATAACTTTCACCGCGACGTTGTACATCCTAACTATTTGCCCGTTAGCATGTCTTTTGTTGACACTGTCAACATTGCTATAAAGGGAGATCTCTGACACAATATTCCATTCACCAAAGGGAAGGTCACGGTGAAACTACATTTTTGAAAACAATTCTCGAAAGACTCGTAAGTCATGTATCCAGTGTACCGTGGTGTCACTCGACAGCGAGGACATGGCTTAGGAGATATGTTGAAATCAGCCTTTCGTTCGATGGCTCCGGTGTTGAAACCGATGGTGACTACGACGAAAACACCCCTTCAGAAGTCTTCATACTTATAAAGTTATATATAAAAAAACTAAGAAAAGAAAACCCGTCCGAGACTAAGACGTTTTTGATTATTAAAATATCACGGAGACCAAAAACATGATGCACCAAGAGTCTTGGACCTCTTCCAAGTCGAAACTGGATCTGTTTGCCATGCACACACCATGATGGTGATGCAAGAATCCAAATGGGTCGAATTTCATCCCGTCTCCTCTTTAACGGATTCAGCGTCCATCGAGTTTGACATCAAAGGACAGCCGGAAGATTGCATCGATCTGAATAGCAGTTACTTGTATTTCAAAGCCCAAGTGATAAAAGCGGCAGACAATGCCAATTCGGGCGAAAATGACAGAGTAGCTTCCGTCAACAATTTCATGCATTCCTCTTTTAGCGACAGAAAATCAAGCAAGGACGTTTTATTAGAATTGATCGATCGTTTGCATTTGGACATGTGGATGAAAGACATATATTTTCTAAATGGTATGGATATCCGCCTGAGACTTAATCTCAGCCGTACCGCTTTCCATATGATGGCTTCTGCCAACGGTTACCAATCCATCACCCAAGAAGCCAGACACTACATGCGACGCGTGGAAGTGTTACCTAAAGTAGGATATGACATCAGTCACACAGAACGACCGCCGGGTATCCGATACGACTCGTGGAAGTAAAAGCCTTCACCATTCCCGTTACCTAGCGATCCATGATCGAACATCATCTCTTCAAAGGACAGTTACCCAAACATTTAATCATTGGTAACGTAAAGAATTCATCCTTCAATGGAACCCACAATGAAAGTCCTTTCGAGTTTAAGCAATACAAGGTGAGATAAATTGAAGTCAGTCGCGATGTCAATACCTTGTGTACCAGACCTTTCGAAACTAACTTTGAGCAGAAAAATTACTTCAGATCGTACTTGTCCCTGTACGAAGCTACCGGACAGTTAGGGACCGACACCAGTCACGGCATTTCGTACGAGGATTATTAAGAAGGCTACGCTTTGTGGGCTTTTGATCTTACTCCAGACCAAGGAAACAACAAGGGGCATTTCCACCCTATAAAACCAGGCCAAATTCGTGTGGAACTTCAGTTTCCTATCCCACCCCCCGACCACAGGATGAACGTCATCTTGTATGCCAAACACCTGGCAAAAACAAATTACGGAATTGATCAAGAAAGATTGTTATGGATGTCAAAACAATCATCCCAGTCAAATTCAACACGATAAATGTCTGATGCTGAGTCAAGAAGAAAAATTGGACGATTATCTGGACGAAGCTTGGAGTCTCATCTCCAAAGAAACCGTGTTGCATCAGTGGTAAAAAGACTTGCGTTATCTTTCCTCTCCTCCAATGATGACTCGAGCGAAATGCCCAGACGACACGATTCAATAATGTGAAATTACAAGGCACATATTTCATGGGTGTTAACAATATTGTGTGTATTTTCTTCAGCAACACAGTCTTGGGTATTCTTTAGAACATTTAGTGACTTATTTCGATCGTCACTCTTCTAGAAACGATGACAAAGTAGATCGATGGTTTTGTGACCATTATGGTTATATTTTGTCTCTTCGCTAGGAAACGTAATGTAAATCAATGGCCCAATGACTTCCATTCCTGGAAGTCAACCTTCATTTCACAACATTGTCAACCTTGTTCAGAATAGTTTGTTATTTGAAAACGATGTTTGTTAGTTTATTTGATTGTTTGAAAAAATATTTATGGTTGATTGTTAATTGTTGCATGTTAGTTATTTGAATTAAAATGTTGTGTTTTGAAAAATGCGTCTTTCGTTTGTTTGCAATTTTTATGTTGAGTCATGCTTTTTAACTTCTCTCTGTCCCTCACACTCAAAATTAAACTATTCGAACATTCCGAATCTAAGCAGTGTAGATATGTTTTCTATGGCGTCCGCGCTTGAACAATACAAAGCGAGGTAGTCTCTAGTCTGACCATCCATTGTTGACTCATCCTCCTATGAAGATGTGCTCAATATTAGCCATGCTGAACGAAACTTACATGAATTTACATCGTGTCAGGCAAAGTCTGATACCGAAGCCTGCAGAGATAGAGAAAGTGAGAATGTTAAAAGTGACTGAAGACCGGATGGAAGAGCTCTTCAGAGAGGAAATCAAGAAAGAAAAGGAAGAATGGACGGAGAAGTACAAACTTCAGAAGCAGATGGAGCAGAGAGAACATCAGCAACAGCAGAACAGCAACCAGACAGAGGCTTTGTCGACTACCGTGTAGATACGAAAGCGTTCTCCTTCTTTTTCCGAAGAATCAGACCCTTTCCTGTGGGAATGCCTGTCACAAGACGGGGACGCAATCTTCAACGATTAAAGATTGTCATAACTCAAGTTGCCAGTTTGTGTGAATGTGAAGTAGTGTGATTATAAACACTCACTCATTTACTGATTTAAGTGTGTGTCTGTGTGTGTTCGTATGAGCTCGGGTACCTTCGTATGAATAGTAGAGTGTGTCTTTGCATAAATGCGCGTTACGTTTGTGTGGATAGTACATTTTAAGGTTTTGAAAGCGATCGCGTACGATTGTGTGGATAGTATATATTTGGTTTTTGATAGTATATTTTGTTTTTGTGGCTAGTATAGTAAGGGTTTGTTTTTTCTCCTTACCGTGTGTGGATAGTATATTATGGTTGTATGGATATTACAGTAGGGGTTTGTTTTTCCCCTTCACGTGTGGATAGTATATTTAGGTTTGTTGTGTCTTTTTTCTTCCCCTGTGTGGATAATAGATACTGTGGTTATTGGAAGTATATTTTGGGTTTGTTTTTGCTTCTCACCTTTGTGTTTATAACATAGTTGTTGTTTGTGGATAGTATAGTAACGTTTTTTTTAATTCTTCCCCTGTGTGGATAGTAGATATTGTGGTTATTGATAGCATTTGTTTTTATTTTGTGTTCCCGTGTGACTAGTATATACTATGTTAAGTGAGTGTAAGGTATGTTTTCTTTCACGTCCGTGCTTGACATATAAGGTCAAAGCGGTCGCGCCATTCAAAACTGAATAAAGGAATATGTCAATAGAGTTGTTTAACAAGTTGACGGAAAGTTGGTACAGGATGGTGGATGACTCCCAAGTGGTGAAAAGGCTAGAAATTTAATGGAGGTACCAAAGACTTTGTGACAAGTCAAGAGACCAGACTGAAAGTAGCCAGGGACCATGTAAAAGGTATGACTGAGTAGGAAGTCGAAACGGTAAGAAGTTTTATTCAACTTCCGTAAGTGAGAGTGGACACATTAAAGGAGGCCCTTGAAAATGTGATGAAAGTAAGGTGCTTTTAGATGATATATTGGACAGAGTGATCATATGTAAAGTAGGGACTGGACCAACAAAACAAAGGAGAAGAAATGATGAGAAAAGTGATGGAAAAAGAAGTGAAGAAGATACAAGACACGTGTCTATAGAAAGAAAGGACACATAAAAGATAAATAAATAAGAGGAGTTTGACAAGCTTAATGATAACTGGATGAATAATTTTTGTCCCTCTCTAGACCCATCCATGTTAAAATTCCCTATGTTAAATTCCCATTGTCCCTATACAGCCCCACAACGTTAAAATCCCATTGTCCCCAGACTGCCTGGACCCTGTTTTTAAAGATAAGTCTCATTGTCCCTAGAAAGCCTCATATTACTACTAATCTTACCGTCATACATATGAATCATGTATGTTTTGTTTTCCTATTTGTGAACGTTTGGATAAAGTAATTGAATGAGACGTACGTTTAGAGCGTGAAATAATCACTGTATTTGTAGTTACAACCTGAAGATATAAAAAGGTGGCTACTACTCATGCACATTACCTTCATTAGGACTTTGGACGTTCTTGCTTTGATATTTCTGTGACTCGTACTTGCTATTCTCTTCCGCTAGATCAATTCCATTTTCCTCTGCATCAAATATGACTTGAAGTATCTGAATGGCTGTTAATTTTGTCTCATCTATAAAATTAAAGGCGAAAAAGCAAACAAATACCCATGAATTAATGTTACATGTATTTCAATAAAGCAATGTTGACATACAGAAATAAGTGTGATCTTAGTTACAATTACAATACATAATAATAATAATATTAATATGGCACTTGATTGTTGTCAAATGCCATGGATGAACTCTGTGCATCCTAGGAAAGATGAAATTCTATATGCATCAATTACAGATAAATCGACCGCTCTGGTGGTCTAAGTGGTTAGAGCGTCCGCCTCAGATGAGGGAGGTTCGAACCCCAGCCGAATCATGCCAAAGGCTACTAAAAAATTATACTAGCAGCTGCCTCGCTTGACGCCCAGCATTAAGAGGTAAGCGTTAGGACTGGTTGGCCTGGTGTCAGGATAATGTGACTGGGTGGGACAGTATGATACATGTCTGCGGCATGATGCCCCAGCGCTAGATATCACTATAAATTGCCTCACTGCAGATACCGTATCGATGTGACCGAAAGTTTGTAAAAGCTACGTTAAAAATCTAAATCAGAGAAATCAAGCATTTCGTTCACACCCTTGGACAATTGCTGCTTTTAACCATGTATGTTACTTAGATAAACGTTCTAAGTAAATGTAATTTATTTCCGAATTTTCAAGAATCGACCACAAAGAATTATAAATTATAACATACCTACAAATGTAATGAGTTATCTGAATGTACTTCTCACTGGAATAAATGTGTAAGGAATTCCCAACCAAATATTCAATAAATATTAATGGCTATAATGGTTTCATTCCGCCAGGGAAGTATGCATTTTCTAATACAAGAGGTCATGCCTAATCCGTTTCGTATTTTGCATGGGTTAGTTTTTTAAAGGAAGAGAATTTCAAAGTGTTTTCTTCACTTGTTATCATGGCTGTTTCCAAAGGAACCCGCATATCTTAGCTATTGCAAAATTAATTTTATATGCGCTGATTCGTTGACGGTAAAACTCACTTTGCAACAGTAGAACTGCCATTATTGTCCTCATAACTTTAAAAGCAACACCGTTATCCTGTAATTTGATGCCATCTTTATTCGCGCTGTCATTTCTAAAGTTCAGTATCTGTAATTAAGCATTTCAGATTATGATTGAAGTTAAAAATGTTAATATTTACACTATCTTTGACACTTTCGTTGAGAGAAGTACAACAAGAAATATTATAACTCAATAAATCGCCTATGCCGACACATTAGTGGATAGTAATGTTGGATATCATAATGTATACGGTTACTTATGAATTGTTTACAATTGGTTGCATACTTGATGTTTAATTCAAAGCTTGAAAATAGAGCATGCTAGAACATAAAATACCTGTGATGTTAAGTTTTCTGATTGCAGCTAGAACTAACTCGGCTGTGTATCCATGCTCTAGAACGCTTTGTGCAGCAGGCGTGGAAAGAAAATTAGTGAATGCTTTCTCTTTATCCGAGCTCTGTCCTGCAAGAGAGGTTTTGTTTTAAGTACTGAAAGAACTTCTACTTGTTCAATGCCTGGCAAATATAACCGTTATTATCTAAAAAATAAATATTTGCTTTCACGCATATTGCAGCGAAATACTAACATCTCATTGCTTCATTTGAGTCAAAAATTATTTCGATCTAGACAAACTCATGTTGCAATGGGTACAATATTGACTGATCTTTGCTCAGGAAATTATTCTGTGAAGGCAAATAATCAAAAGCTCTCGTGTTGGTTTTTTTCTTTCTTTCGTGCAAGAAAAATATATTTTTACCATAGCGTACTCCTGTTCTTAGGTTGTATGTAGTCATTTAGATTTAAGAGTTTCAAAATGTAGGAAGTAACATTTGTTGTTCTTCAGACTTGAAACAACACCGAAGACAGATGTGATTCAAAAAATTAAAAAATATGTTATATATATATATATATATATATATATATATATATATATATATATATATATATATATATATATATATATATATATACATATATATATAATAATAATAATAATAATAACAATGAGGATTTTGTATAGCGCCTAATCTTTAGAAGCTCTAAGCGCTTTACAACATTAGACAACACCTATTAGATAAGAAACATAATAATATTATTATACAAACAAACGTCATGAAATTAGAAAAACATTTTTAAAAAATATGTTGAGAATATTGAAGGTATGAAACAGTATTAGGTCTTTAAGTTTGTTCTTGCAGTCGAAATAAGTGAGTTTTGAGAGCCCTCTTGAATGTGATCACTGTGTCTTTGTGTCTAATTTCAGTGGGCAATTCATTCCACATTGCTGGGCCCTGGTATGCAAAAGAACACTGTCCATATGACTTTGTTTTCATAGTGGGAATAATGAGTATACGATTGTCAGAAAAGAGCGTAAGTATCTTGCTGGTGTGTACACATGGGTGAGGTCGGATAGGTATGTTGGACTAGAGTCTGACTGTGAAACGTAGCACAGAGAACAAATTTTGTGTTTGATTCTGGATCGAATGGATAGCCAGTGTAGGGTACAGAGCAGCGGGGAGGTGTGCTCTGATCGTGGTACTCTAAGTATGATCCGACCAGCTGTGTTTTGAACATTTTGAAGTTTCTGGAGCAGTTATTGAGATGAACCAGACAGAATTGAGTTATAATAGTCCAGTCTTGAAAGTACTAATGAACACACAAGTGTTTTAGTGGCATAAACTGAAAGATATTTGCGAATTTAGCTGATGCGTCTCAGCTCAAGTTATGCAGCCTTGCATATCTTCATGACATGTTGGTGCAATGTGAGAGTACTGTCTAGAGTAACACCTAGGTTTCGTACTGATTGTGTGAATTTAATGTTGGTGTCGCTGATATTTATTGTTCGAGGTAAAAGATGTGAATGAGAAAGTCTTTGTGTTGTGATCAGAATGGATTCAGTTTTATCATCATTCATCTGCAGCTTGTTACATGTCATCCATGATTTCACATTGGAAATGCAACTCTCTACACCCTGGATGGTAGCATCAACTTCAGTGGGGGGTCTAGATTTGTATATTTAGGTGTCATCAGCGTACAGTTGGTGAGACACTGGATGATGATGTATGACACTTGAGAGCGACTGAGTGTACAGAATGAAGAAAACAGGTCCCAGAACAGACACATGTGGAACACCACAACATAGATCAACTGGGTTGGAGTGTATTCCATCTGCAGAAACAATTTGTGTCCTGTTGACCAAGTAGGACTTGAACCACAGTAAGACTGTATCATGAATGCCAAATACATGCTGGAGACGGTGAAGTAATATATCATGGTCTATTGTGTCAAATGCTGCAGATAAATCAAGGACGGTGAGGATTGTAATCTTTCCGCTATCCAACGCAGAGATGATGTCATTAACTACTTTTAGAAGAGTAGTTTCAGTACCGTGGCAAGGGCGATATGTAGATTGTACATTGCTAAAAAGACTGTTTGAATTTAGATGAGACATAAGCTGAGATAGAACAATCTTTTCTAAGATTTTTTATATGAATGGGAAATTAGAAACTGGGCGGTAGTTCTTTAAATCGTTATGATTTAGTGTTGGTTGCTTTACAATGGCAGTTTTGAAAAATGATGGTAATTCCTCGGATGAGAGAGAGAGGTATTAATAACATCAGTTAGTGAAGGCAATACTGGATCTAAGCACTCAAGCAGCAGTGATGTTGGAATTGGATCAAGTTCACATGTCTTTGGTGCACTCTTCATCAGGATTGTACGTACGAAATCCATAGAGACAGGTTTAAAAGTTTATAATGGTTGCCGCTCAAATTCTGTATCCCATCTGTATGGTATCGACAAGTCAATTGAAATTGTTGAGTCAAGCTTATCTCTAATAGTTTGTATTTTGTCACGGAAGAACTTTGCAAACATGTCCGGAAGGTGGACTGGAGAGAAGGTAGTTGGAAGTGGTGTAGATTTGTTCCTTGACATTAGCCTGTTAGTAATCTCGAAGAGCTTTTTGCAGCTGGAACTTTCCATGATCTTAGTAGTGTAGTGGGCTGATTTCGCTGCATGGACTATATATTGACATTCTTCTTAGCGGCTTCATAGATTTGCTTATGAATGGTGAGTCTGGTGGAAAGCCAGAGCCTCTCATCTTTACGGCGGTCTCTTTTAGCAGTGCGAAGCTGGTCCCTAACACTGCTATACCATGGAGAACACTTTTGAATTGATACTCTGCACTTGAGAGTTGGGGCATGTTTGTCAAGCAATGATCGCAGGCAGTTATCGAGTTGTTCTGCGGTAGGAGGTAAGCAAGTTTTTAGGTTAGCTTGGATGTCGTGCATTAGTTTGGTTCTATTTATCATGCGGAGGTTTCTCTTAGTAGCAGATAAAGGTGGGGGGTTAGGGACTGATACGTCAAAATGGCATATAATGCAGAGGTGATCTGATGCAAGGTCATGGGATACCAGGGAGGACCGTAGAATGTTATCATCAGGTCTATGAAGAATCCAGTCTAAAATGCGACCATGTTTTATGGGTGGGTTGGTTAACTGACTGTTTGAGGTTGAAAACATTAATGGAATATACGAGTTTTGATGTATTTTGATTTCCGGTACAGTCAAAGTGAAAGTTGAAATCTCCAAGAATAATCAGGTTGCCACCTATCGAATTTCCATAGTCCAGGAGATTCGGAAACTGCTCCAAAAAGAGAGAGTCGGTCAGCTGATTTTTCCACTAGGAAGAGGGCGGTATAGGCAGAAAAAATGGAGTGAACTTTGCTCCAGTGTGAGTGTGGTTTGGATTAGTTCAAACGATGTGTGGTCGAAATTGAATGGTGTGGTGTGCTTAAGACGTTTTATCATGGAGTTCTTTGCGATGATATCAATTCCACCTCCACGATAATTACGGGGGAACGACTTGATGGAGTAACCAGTGGGTGTTAGATCCGCACACGTGGGCTCATCGCCTGATGTTTTAGCCATGTTTCTGTCAGGAAAAATACGTCAATATTCTGGTCGTTAATAAAATTAACTATTTCTGTGCGCTTTTCCGGTGGTCCTACTGACTGGGCATTGAATAATAATTGTCGAGCCGAAATAAGGGAGATAACTAGAATTCTTCTTCCTGTTCTACGCCGGCTGGATTTGAAACAACGTTATATATACACACACACGCTTCTTCATACTTACATTGGATTTGAAGTTTGTGGGTATATCAGAAGTTGGAAATTTATTTATTTTTATTCTGACATTATATTCCATAAACCGACGAATTGTAATTCATGAAAACTACAAGGAGGGAAACACCAAAAGTAGTTGGAGCGGAGGGACCCGGTCCCATATGGATGACCCACAATAAATGTACAAAACTGTGACAAGCATGATTTATCAACAAAATGAAAACCATGCTGAAATCAACAAAATTTGACCACTTTCATCATTGTAATAGATTTATAACATCTCAGAATAACTATTATTAAAACCGCTGATATATTTTAGTGGCAGTAATTAAAAAGGAATTTATATTACATATAAGTAGAACAACAATACAGAAAGAATACGAAAATAATTATAAATATTATTAT
Organism: Sinohyriopsis cumingii; assembly: GCA_028554795.2. Taxonomy (NCBI): domain Eukaryota; kingdom Metazoa; phylum Mollusca; class Bivalvia; order Unionida; family Unionidae; genus Sinohyriopsis; species Sinohyriopsis cumingii. The sequence continues at coordinate 4,773,178 of JAPYKE020000076.1, read as the reverse complement.
CTGACACCTTGAGCAACTGAGTTCCTTTTCTGAACATCTTCATGGAAATTCTCCCTTTCATTTTCTCTCTTTCCTGCGCCCACGAGTTCCCTTGGAATTGCTGAGGGACTCCGTCTCGGTAACAAGGTGTACATCTTAAGTATAAACAAAGAGGTGAACGAAAATGAATTCATTTACAAATTAACATTCTTAGTGGTGCCTTATGATCGAAACATGCCTTTATTTTTGTTCTGAAAATATGAGAAATATGGTACGTTCTACGTTTAATATCATATTTGGATATAATCCCATAATAAATGTCATTTAATTTGTGTATGACAATACTTTTTGAATTATGTATGGGCACAAATTTAGATTTCATCTTGCCGCTAACAGTGTTCACCACAGTGCATGGTCTTTAGCCTTGGAGATTTGCTAATACTGACTTCATTCACTTCCTCCAGCACTTACAAAGCGTAGACATTGTGTTTGGGAGGGGGACGCCGGTTCATCGCGAATTCTCAGGCCGTGGATTTGACCTTGATCATAGTCTTGACGGGACCATTTTTCTGTATGTAGTCACTCCGTAGACGAGCCTTATCAGACAGCTGTCTACATTGCAGAAGGAGTCAAAGGCTGTTTGTAAAATGTAATATTTATTCCCTTTTGCTATCCGTTACATGTGAGGAATTTTTTTAATATACTGCATGTTTCGGAATTTATTCTACATTTCTATTATGTCATTATATCTTGTAGACTATAATCTGTTTCAAGTTAGATAATTAATAGCTTAACAGACAAGTTAAATTCAATTATATATTTTACACATTAAATACTGGGGACAGATGGTTTCAGGAACTATACTGGTCAACTCAGTTTGAGAGACGAACGGGTTGGAGAGAAAATGAATAGTGGACAACACTAGGTCATTACACAACCACATCATCAGGAACTGCATTCGTATTAAATAGCCTGGATGCCACGATATAATAACACTATATATGTTCAACATAAATGCCAATGCTGTTGTATTACAGACAAGATAATTCAATTGCATGCTTGTTGATGAACAACATGTGATTGCATTTGTTGATATTCCTTACATTGATCATATTTGTTAGCAAATTCATATACTAATCTTACCTGTTGACAAAATCCATGCATTTATCAGATATGTGGAAAAACGACACTGTTTCTCATTATCTGTTGAAAATCCATGCTAATTTATCAGTTCGAGAACGCTAAAGTTTTGATAAGTATCATGTTGAGCCTTGTGCATGACAAAAACAGAGTGTTTAGTATCATGTTGAGCCTTGTGCATGACAAAAACAGAGTGTTTAGTATCATGTTGAGCCTTGTGCATGACAAAAACAGAGTGTTTAGTATCATGTTGAGCCTTGTGCATGACAAAAACAGAGTGTTTAGTATCATGTTGAGCCTTGTGCATGACAAAAACAGAGTGTTTAGTATCATGTTGAGCCTTGTGCATGACAAAAACAGAGTGTTTAGTATCATGTTGAGCCTTGTGCATGACAAAAACAGAGTGTTTAGTATCATGTTGAGCCTTGTGCATGACAAAAACAGAGTGTTTAGTATCATGTTGAGCCTTGTGCATGACAAAAACAGAGTGTTTAGTATCATGTTGAGCCTTATGCATGACAAAAACAGAGTGTTTAGTTCTTAGATATTAGTTTATGAGAGGTGGAAGTAAGGAAGGGTGTAATCGAGGTGACATAGATTCAACTATCATTTATTTACATAACAAAAATATCACATTCATGTGATTGCTTTAAATATCTTCGCGTGATCCAGTACCACCCGATTTTATCCTGTCACGATGAACTGTTAACTGAGTATTGAAAGTTGCAGTATGAGAAGAGGTTAACTGCATATATATATATATATATATATATATATATATATATATATATATATATATATATATATATATAGAGAGAGAGAGAGAGAGAGAGAGAGAGAGAGAGAGAGAGAGAGAGAAAAGTCCTATTTACTAAGAAATATATTTTCCAGTCCAAAATGTTCGGCTTTTGACAACTTGAAACATAAAAGTATACGCAAATTAAATATGCTGGCATTGAAAATAAAAATGATAACTGTTACGTTTGGAAGATGAGTTTCTTTCTGGTTACGCCTAATGAAGTCTTCCCCCTTGACACTTCTCAGATGATCACAGCCTGGTAGATATCTGGCGTGCTCCTTATAAGGGTCGTCTCCATATTCCCATGCTTTCAAACCGAGATCGCACCAATAGCAGCGGACTACGTCGCTTAAACCTGGATTTTTAAATATAGTATCAATATTTTCTCCGAATTGCTACCAGCAAAGTGTCTGCATGGGAGTTGTGATGCTAAAACACCTCTCAACCTGGCCCCCCCCCCCACTACAAAAAACATCACTCCAAGTCGCATAGAAAGGACAAAGGGGTAGGTATGGGTGAGTCGTCCTCGGCGTTAGCGAAGCATCTTATCCGATTAGAGCAATCCAGTCAAAATGGCATTTTTCCTCTCCTGGCTCTTTTCTGTGTGGCGTAACCTCGGTGCTATAATTAAAACGTCCACTGAAACTTTCCTGTACCTGTCACATCAAGTATATTGATTCTATCACGTTTTCGCGTATGTGATAAAAAAGAAAACTCTTTTAGACAGGTAAATCTATGATGCCTTCTTACAATAATGTGCAAGCAGCACGTACGTCTCTAAGCAGCAAGCAGATAAAACTGATACTGTATTACCCTGTTATATTCGACGAAACTTTCGTGCCAAGTTACCGCAGCCATTGACCGATAGCGGCGAGTACTTGAGATTCCTTAGATCAACTCGTTGCTAACTAGAACCTTGATACATTTAACGCTGAGGAATTTAACAGGAGCGTCGATCGAAACTCACTGAACCATCCTACGAAAAACTTCATTCACGCTGTCAGCATGTATATGATCGAAGTAACTAATTCTCTCTGGACAGATTCGACGTTGGACAAATTTGCTTTGTGTATCAATCTTCATTACTGATGCTCTGCAGTGTATCTTTCGCTGCGTCTTGCACATTATGTTTTTTAATTGTTACAAAAGTGGCATTCCATCCACGACGATGATCCAATATTACTGCCGCTAACCTCTCTCTTTCTGATCCGAGCCAAATGTTCTCTACTTTCAAAATAGAACACGATATAATCGTAGTGATATTTCTCAGCGGAGATTGTTTGGCATGAATAATAGATTGTCGTACTCACAGTTAGAGATGGAAGTAGTATTTGACAGCTTTTTAATCATCAATCAATCCTACAGTTTCAATGTTTTAAATTTCAAGGAAACATTGTTAGAAAATCATCCTGTATTAATAGTCACATATACTGCTGACGTTCTTTCGCGTAATCATATGTAAATTTGCTGGAGATTTGCTAGCATTAAATAGAAACCAGTATTACAGTTCGAACACAAAATAAAAGGTTTAGTAAGTAATGTCTATTCGTTTAGTGCGAAGGACGGCAAAGCAAACACGTGTGATTGGGCAGATTTCGGAAATTCACTTGCATCAAAAATGCAGTTATTTCATTCCAATGCAACTATTATGGAAGATGTTAACTTAACCATTTTCAATGCCTCATTTATATATTTTGTCTAACTTAGTGCCTAACGCAGATAAAATAATATTGGTCCATCTGAAAGTGGATTACCTCATAAATTAAGTAAAATAGTAATCAAAATAGTGACAAACAGTAATACATATAATTATATTGTTATAAAGGATATACAATTTATAAATTTTTTAAAAAATGTACAATTTTATATAGTGCATTGGTATTAAGGACATGAGGATACAAAGTATCTAACTTATGAATCCAGTAAGTTTCTTTTATGAGACTATTCATGTCACCATGCACAATATCTATTGAGATGAAAGAACAATCGAGTAGAGAGTGATTATTGGTGCTCAAGTGTGTTGAAATATTAGAGGAAAACTGAGGATCTTTATAGTTTTTATATTATAGCGATGATTATTCATTCTCTTAGAAACTTGTTGAAGTGTTTGGCCAGCATATTTGCATGCTATATTTTCTTACAGGTTATCAAATAAATCACTTCATTTGATATGTAGTTCGTATTATAACGTAGCGAAAATACCTCTTTTGTATTAGCGCTACTGAAAGAAGTACTTTATCTTATGTTTGCACATTGAGAGCACCGGTGTCTGTTACATTTAGATGACGAAAGTTGTCTTTTTTATTTTCTGTCTGTTTAGTTCAAATTAGAAAATCATCGCCTTGTCTGTAAGTAGCACCAACTCCTATATTATCTCGACTATGTACGCATCACCAATAATGGTATAGGTGTCGGTGCTTACAGTCAAGGCGATGGATGCCGTTTACCCGGGTTCAAATCTCTGTAAACACGAATCAAATTTATTTAGCCTGTATGATAATGTTATTTATTCGTATTTATAAAAATTATGATTATGTTGGTATTATCAAGCATTCTCCTGTATAATCCAGAGATATCACTTTAGTTCTGTTTGGTGTATATTTGCAATTCTCTCTCTCTCTCTCTCTCTCTCCCATATATATATATATATATATATATATATATATATATATATATATATATATATATATATATATATATATATATATATATATATATATATATATATGGACTTCTTGCATATCACTCGTGAAGAATATATTACCTTTCTTGAGCTGAAGGTGCCAAATTATAAAATCAGTTAAAAAATCTTCTGAAGTTTTAAGTCACCATATCAAGATATTTTCTTTATCCATATTAAGTAGTTAGAAGAATCAGTTTAATTAGTTAGTTAGCATCTTACTTCTTTTTAATGTAGCATACACCTATTGCATCATACGATACTCCATTTTGGCCGCTCTCACATGAGATTAATTGACATATCGCCAGTTGTCAATCATTCTGCTCGATTGACCAATCAGCGAGCGCTATTATACACACCCCTAGGCACTGTTTACGTCCGCCATTTTCCTCCAACAAGCTGCTTCTGTCGATATCGACTCGGCTATTGTATATATTTACAAATTTCGCAACGGTTCGGAGAAGTCGCCCCAAGGATCATATATAGCAATTGTGAGATATAGCCACATGGTTAAGGCTTTATTTATTGTTGTTTTTCTTCAACTTAATTTATTAAATTTATCAAATTTGCAATTTTTCAACTTTTCCATTTGATCAACTCCGCTTCTGTACTTAACGAAAAATATGTGTTATCTGTCCCTTTTGCTCTCCTCTTCAAATCATTAAATATTTGTAAAGATAGTGTTATCAATATTTTGTATTACATTTACATCTAAAAATGAAACATGCGTACTAGATGCAGTATAAGTAAATTTAATCGTCGGGTGAAAATGATTTAGGTGATCAATCATTTTTTTCAGTTTATCAGTTGAATGCTTCAAGATCATAAATATGTCATCTAAAAATCTGAACCAAAGAGATGGATTAAACTTTTCGTTTTGAAGAAAATCCTTTTTAAATTCACCCATGAAAGGGAAGAGTATATAGGAGCCATATTAATACCCATTATCTGTATGTAATTCGTATTATTAAACTGAAAATAATTATTTTCCAAGATAAGTTTTTATTATTTTACAAATATCTTCGCTAGATAGTGTGCTATTATTAGGATTGTTATCAAGAAAATATTTGTACGCTTCAATACCATCTGCATGAGGAATGTTGGTATATAGTGATGTTACATTTAATGATACCAGGATTGAAATTATCAGATAGATGTGGAATAGACTTCGACTTTTTAATGAAAGTAGTTGTATCTTTAATGTATGAAGGAAGTGATTTCATTAAAGGTTGTAAAACACTATCAATAAATTTGGACAGGTTTTCAGTATATGAACTATAACCTGATATAATGGGTCGTCCTGGAAAATTTAAAGCTAAATTATGGTCAGGATTTGTATGAGTTTTGGGTAATATGTAGAATTGAAGTGTACGTATGTTAAGAGGGACAGTATCAAATTCCTCATATATGGAATTATTATTTTTGAGGTGTACGTGTGTTAAGAGGGAAAGTATCAAATTCTTCACATACGGAATTATTTTTAGCGATTTCAATAATTCATGCTGAAATTTTTTGTTTCATTTCTAATTGACGTTCAACTTCTTTAACATAATCATCTTGATTCACAATAATAATAGTGTTTGACTTATCATCCTTTTTAATCACTATACTGTCGTCATTCATTAGATTATATACAGACTTAATTTCGTCCTTATATATATTACTGTGATATTGCTTTAATTTAGTTAATATCTCTTTTGTGACCGCTCCGGTGGCCTAGTGGTTAGAGCGTCCGTCTCGGATGCGGGAGGTCGTGGGTTCGATCCCCGGCCGAGTCATACCAAAGACTTACAAAAATGGTATTACAGCTGCCTCGCTTGGCGCTCAGCATTAAGAGGGACTGGTCGGCGCGGTGTCAGGATAATGTGACTGGGTGGGACATCATGCTACATGTCTGCGGCATGATGCCCCAGTGCTAGACATCACTATAAATTGCCACATTGCAGACATCGTAGCAATATGACTGAAAAATTGTTAAAGCTACGTTAAAAATCCAAATCACATCACATCACATCTCTTTTGTGATCGCGTATATATATAAATATAAATAGGAATCACGTAAATGATGAATTAATTCTGTTATAAAAAGGTTATTTGGGTGACAAGTTTTGGGATGACTTCTTCAACCAATTGGGGCGACTTCTCCAACCACTCTGGGGCGACTTCTCCAGATACGTTAGGGCGAGTTCCCCACATATCGACGTAACTTAGAGAAGTGCAAGCGATGGATAAATGCTCTCGCTTTCTGTCTCTGTCTCAATGTTGTTTCATATGGCAAATATTGCTCACCAATATCGTCTGGTATATCTTTTAATGTTATCAAGCCCGCCATTTTCATAGAATGTGTGTCGGAGTTTAAGACGTTGTCAAGTCACGTGTTCGGTAGGCGGAGCGATCTACCTTCTGTCTTAAGGTCAGTTGTTGTCTGGAACAAGCCACACTGGAGCAAGTGCAAGGAAACTTCGCAATTATGCTTCATTAGTATAAAATATACCAAAGACAAAATTATTAACTAAATGCAGCATGTCATCTTTTCAATGTAGAACTACATTGACTGAGCCAATCAACTGTTATTGCATCATACTGCAGTCTAAAGAAAATCGTTATATTTGTTCTCCGAATCTTTTAGATTTATTGCCTAGTGAAGAAACTAATATATCTGATACAGCAGAATATCTTAACGTATCGTACATTTCTTTCTATAGATGTAGTCTGTAGTATGAAAATATTTTTCCCTATTTCCGTATATGTTTAACATGAAACTCAAAGAGTCCTGGTCCAGATTGTATCGTTTCTGCCAAATCCAATCAAGAAATAATGTAATTTGTGGAAAACGTACTCTCTCTCTCTCTCTCTCTCTCTCTCTCTCAAGTTTGATAAGTTCGAGTGTGTGTGTGTGTGTGTGTGTGTGTGTGTGTGTGTGTGTGTGTGAATTGGATTTTTAACGAAGCTTTAAACAGATATATCGTTACGATGTCTGCAGTGTGGCAGTTTATAGTGATGCTTGTAGACATGTAGCATCGTGTCCCACCCAGTCAAATTATTCTGACAGCAGGCCGACCAGTCCTAACACTAACTTCTTAATGCTGCTAGTACCATTTTTAAAAGTCTTTGGTATGACGTGGTTGGGGTTCGAACCCGCGACCTCTCGCATCCGAGGCGGACGCTCTAACCACCAGGTCACGGAGCAGAGAATACATTGTCAAAACTAATTATTTTTTATTAGTTTTATAAATATGAGATAAAGTGGCAGCAAATAAGCGAAGATGTGATGTGTATGCATCGGCTAATAAGAACACAACCTACCGCTCCGGTGGCCTAGTGGTTAGAGCGTCCGCCTCAGATGCGGGATGTCGTGGGTTCTATCCCCGGCCGAGTCATACCAAAGACTTGCAAAAATGGTACTTACAGCTGCCTCGCTGGGCTTTCAGCATTAAAAGGTTAGTGTTAGGACTGGTCGGCCTGGTGTCCGGATAATGTAACTGGGTGGGACATCATGCTACATGTCTGCGGCATGATGCCCCAGTGCTAGACATCACTATAAGCTGCTATATTGCAGACATCGTAGCGATATGACTGAAAAATTGTTAAATGTACGTTAAAAATCCAAATCACATCACATTACAGAGCACAGTCTTTTCGCTGCAAATGCGCTTTATCTGGCTGGATAAAACGTGACTGGAAAACTTGCGAACTAGCCATGATTCAGCAAGGTTGTCTGTCAGAGTATGCGAATATGAAGGTTTGATTGTTGTGGTAAATTCAGTACTACGCAAGATCCTTCATCTTTTTAATATTGGTGTGCCGAGACAGATATCAATATTTCAGTTTAGCTGGGCTAAGCACACTTTATAGTGTTTTGCCTTAAAACCACTTTTGAGGTCTAATATGAAGTAAACCCTTTTCATCTTGCTTATCCTAATAAAACATCTTTCAAATATCCACCTGGATTAAAGGTGCTACTTACATTTTTCGGCAATGGAGACAAAATTTAGAAGACTCAGCATTTACTTCATTTTTTTTCCATATCAAAATGGTATGTATTTCAATCATTATTCTATTTTCGTCGCTGATCTGTGAGTGCCGCAAAGGAGCATTTCACTCCGGAGATTATAAATTTTGTATTATTGAATTACAAGTGACTGTACTTTTGCAAGCATATGTAAATCTTCCGTGGTATAGGATTTCGACAGCTTATTCGAGTATATGGTAAGCAGAAACTTACTTTTGCATTCTGTTATCAAATTGAAGAAAGAGCGTTTTGGTAACGTCTCATATCTCTCTAAGTTCGACGACTATGTAGGTGAGCGTAGCTTTGTCTGAAAAGGCAAAATTTTGCCCAACTATTAAGTTTAATCGCATGTAACTTGAGTTTGATCCAGCGCAGAAATGTAAATAATAGGTACATATGCCAAGTGTACAATGTACCATACAGTATGGAGGTTAGCAGCTCAGAGACTGAGGGGCAAATGTGGATCTGGGTATTTCCAAGTTGCTAGCCTTGTCTCATTTATAGTATGAGAGGCAGATCCAGTGGCGGAACACGTAATAGCAGTAATCTAAGAAACCTGTCGCACGGCATTATTTATCTTTCCTCAGACAATTGATTTTTCAACATTAAGCTTTCGTCAACTATCGCTGATGAAAACGAAACATTTTTGTGCATGATTATTTACCTCGACCCATCCGCGTTTCGAACTTTCCGCTTATGCAGTATTTACAAAGTACACCCGAAGTACATATGTCAGCTTCGCTAGCCAAGGTTCTGATACGTTAACCCTCTCTACATCTTGGCTGATCGGTCAGATATTTCAGTGCTTTGGGTCTGTCGTTTCCGCTAGATGAGGCGCCAAGCCACCGCATCCAATCAAAATCAAGTTGTTCAAACTTGAACCCTGTTCCTACATGATCGAGAGAAGGAGAGCGCACAACTGGATGGACTCATAAATAAGCAAATTTTCGCTTCTAAAAATATCTGATCGATCCGCCAAGGTGTAGATAGGGTTAACATATCGGAATCTCGGCTAGCGAAGACGGAGATATGTACCACTTATCATTATAATAAGGGCTTATTATTTGACTTGAGAAATGCTTTTCCAGCGCTGATTTCCCACAATAAAACACTACTAGTTCAATAATAAACTGCCGTAATACAAGTACATAAACAATAATGCTGTGACAACGTTTGTAAACATACATTTTATACATATAACTGTTTCTAATCGTTCTACTCAAGCCTTGTTATATAAAATAACCTGTCTACAATAATGCATACATGTTCTTAAATTTACGACATGTTAAAGATTGTGATCTTTATACGGTGGTGATAATATAATGTAGAAAGTAAATGAGTATGTCCTGTTGGCAACGACCTTACAAAATGATGATTAAAAGTAATGATCATATTATGGTTAGTAATGCAATGTTAATGTTAATTACTGTAATACCTGTGTAATAAAATCCGCCTTGTGCTAAATCTCGGATGCGTATTCCACTGTAGTTTGGGAATTTTGCAAAGGTGGAGAGTCTCACCTCAAGAGACTGGTACTGTGGACTTCTTGCCGGTTTCAATGACCCTGCCGTTTCTTTGTGATAATCTTCGGTCAGTTCTAAAGAGATGTTTTTATTTCTGAAAATTATCTGTCAGAAACAATTCATAGTAAGGTAAGTCAATTTTATATCATTTAATGACAGTCAATCTACCAAATCTAGCTGGAGATAGCACTCCTTTGGCATCATTAGAAAATATTCCATCAAAGATAATAATATATTCCTATCGTCTGACAGTATTCGAAAGTTGCTTTCACCCTATAAGACTTTAAAAGTAAGAAAACAATTTGCTCAAAATTATTTGCATATATTTTTCAATTAAATATTATATTAAATAGTTAGAAAAGCTACATTCTGACTACAGTTATGATATAACTTTCATCAAGTAATCGTAATATACAAAGTTTAGCATTAGATTATCTTTAACTTCAAATATAATATTATATTTTATAAGTATTATACTCGTGATGACAGCGGGAACTCCTCCATCCATTGCGACACCCCCGGCATTGAACCCGATTTTGATCTTAGGGTCATTCACAAATTGTTCCTGTGAACAGAGATCGTTCAATTATAGAAACATGTAAAACATTTTCTTTACGAATGTTGAACTTTGAATTCCCATATTTTCCAGCAAGTTGACAGAAATTAATCACTTTGTTTTAGTATCAGTTAAATCCGGAACATTACCTGTACATTTGAATTATAGTTTGCAACAATGATGTCGTATGAAGTTCCTACCTTTGCAACTGATACATGAAATGAAATTCAATATCCAAAAACGTATTAGCCACACTCATATAAACATATATTTACAAATGTTTGCTTGGTTGTACCTTTTCAGATAGTCATGAAACTATAATAAAATACCTAGTGTATTCAGGTCAGTGATATTGTGTATTAATTACCAAGTATTCTTGAATAGTCTTCCTTCCCAACGTGTGCTCTAGGTGGTTACAAGTCGGGGAGTAGCGAATATGTTCCAGAAGTGGGTCATCGTCTGGATCCCAATGTTTCAAAGCCACACCACACGAGTAGCACGTTGTTATGTCTCCCACTCCTGCAAAATTCTCATATATTTAATTCTGCTCTCATTTCATTTAACGTCTTATTACTGTTCCGTAAATTTAAAAAAAAATTAAATTGAAGCGATGGAATTGACATTACTTGAACTCTTTTGAAGGTCAATATTTCGAAGAAATATAGTGAAACTTTAATTTACATTAGAGCAATACATACATCTGTACACACACACACACACACACACACACGCGCACGCGCGCGCACACACACATACACACTTACATATATATAAGACTGCCGACGGATGCTGCACAGAAAAGAATCAGCTGATGTTCTGCTGAAAGTCTCTGAGCTGGCATATTAGCTACATCTTGAGGCATACATATGTGTTTCAGGCCGTACATACAATATCCGATAAATATTGACTATGCGATGTACCAATTTTAATGGATTTCGTGATTGTTTCAATCTTGGAAAATATAATGTTAAATGAAAATCATTTCGACACCATTATACTATTTCCTGGTACCTCCAAAGAATAATCAAAAACATAATCATTTGGTCTCTAGAACTTCACTTAACCGTGAAATTTTTTTCTGAGATAGTATTTTGTTTAAATTTTCCTTCCAGTAATTACAATATATAATTCGGGCCTTTGAACTTTATTTGGGTTTACATAATTTTTTGAAGGTATAGTTAGTATAAATGAACTGGAGTATTCAAAGTATTGTCCATAACTAGCTCAATTAGTTTAGAAAAAGTATCCCTTGGTTTTTACTTGATAATACCAACAATGTAGCATTTACCTTCGTAAGGTTAGATCTCTCAGATATAATTCTTGTTTTTATACAACAAAAGTATTTGCATTTAAAAAATATCAACGTAATTATGACGACGTATTTTTGATAAGGAAGGTCAATATTATACAAAATAGCTACAAATTTAGATGCTATATGAAACGTTGTCAATAGACCAGATATGTGTAGATAATATACATTAATTGTGCGAATCTCAGGGTAAGACTTCTTCGTGCTTAGTCATATTTCTTACTTTATTTATCTATTGTTTTCGGAGGGACGCGGAGGGGGTGTGGAGTAGTTTACCAACATTGTTGTCTTCGCTTTTTTTAAAGATATGTTATAATTATTCTTAAAATATATCCTTGCCATGAGATATCCCATTTTTGCATTTCTAATTTTGTAATGCATAAATCTGATTGATTAGTCTTATTTTGTGTCAAAACGGTCACTGTTCAAGAACTTTAGCACAATTCTCGTTATTCAGTAATTGTTATTGGTCAGTTAAATATCTATTAAATGTTCTTGATTTGATTCGTCTGACTCGATTTTTTCATGATATATCAAACTTTTGAAGCCATCTTTAGGGAAGGGTGGGTATGTTTATTCTATGATTTCTTTCCAGCCTGAAAGTCTGAATAAATACCTTGATAATTAGGTGATCCAATAAGTTAGTTTTATTTTGCCTGGATATCACTTCCTGTTTGATATGATTTCATAATATTTTGGATTGTTCTCAGACAGCATGTCACAATGTTCACTCATTTAAAAACCTCTACCAAAATCAGTTCCCTCAAAGTATGTACTCTGCTCCTGTCCCGTTTTACCCGTCTCTTCAACTTTCTTAATGATATTAATCTTCGGTGTTATTCATGTTTTTTCGAGCTGTATTCTGGGATTAGATTTAAATTTAAGAATGTGTGTCACTTTGAGTCTTGTTGGAGATACTTATATATTTTATTAACTGAGACCGATATGCATCGGTGTCTACAGGTCTTTTACATAGAAAGCATGCCAACTATATACTCTGCAATCTAATTATATGTAAACGGTTAAAAATGTTTGCAGAAAATACAAGACACGCCAAGACAAGAAATAAAAAAACAGCCACAAAGTAAAACATATTTGATAAACTTGATCACAAGAGTTCTTAAAACAGTTAATGTATGTATCAGATATGCTCAAAAGGAAGTCAACTATAAAAAGGGCTAAATGTAAAACTCTCTTATTAATGAATAACAAGGTATACTCGTTGAGATTAGTTAACGATCTGCTGGAGAAAATTTAACTTACCCTTGGGGTACTAAGTGGTGTAAACCCCACCCCTTGAGGTGGGTGGGAGAGTATGTACAAACTATACTGTTAGCTTCCTCTTGGTGTAGTTTTAATAAAAGATGAAAAATAGTGATGACTTATCATTTTTAATTGATGGGCAAGAAACAGCCTTTATTAACGTTCAAAATATTGATAATATAAGCTTTTTATATTAGAGGCTCAATTCTGTACCATATTATACATCGTAAATACAGACCATCAAAATGTAACCTCGATACGTATAAAGACTGGTTTCACAACTGACCAATAAAGATAAACGACACAGCAGCAGGGAAGTCGTACAGACCAGGTGGCTCAGATAAATTTAACCCTCCCACCGAACATTTATCCGTAGAAGCCTCAGATTTCAAAAATAAACCCTCCTACGAAAATTAATCCGCAAAATTTCAACCCAAAGTGCATTTTCAGACATAAAAAAAACAGCATTTTTTGGGGGGGGTATTGTAAAATTTGTTTGTGCCATAATGAATTATGGTGGGTTGTAATTTTATGAGTAAATTTGATCGAGACCGATTCGATATCTACTACGCGGATCATGAAGATTAATCGTAATAAAACCGTGCGGTGTTGCTTGAGCGTGACTGAAGAAATTTTTAAACTTATTTATATCCATATCACCGTTGCACCAAGTTTGATGAATATTCCTCAGCGTGTGAGTATCAACTCCATTAAATACCGATAGAATATTACAATTATCTCTAATAACCTTCGGAATTTGCGTATATCGCTGCGTCACGTAAATCACATCGGTGTTCTTGTGTCGGCCACGCGAGAATATCCTAGCTGGGTTAGTTTGCTTATCCAGCATCACATCATCGAAAACAACAAGATTATTAGCATCACCATCTAAACTTTCCACTGATGGAGTTTCATTGATATCCGTTATAAATTCTATTGTGCCATCCTCAGTTTTATCGCTAAATTCCTTTAGTACTTTATAACATCGCTGATCATCAACGGATGGCGCAACCAAGTATAATTTATCCCATTTTAACCATCTCATTATCAAATTTAGCAACAATTGCGTTTTTCCAGAACCAGATGGTCCAATAATTATCATTCTAATCGAATTTGGTAATGCGTCGACGTGTTTCACTTGCTCGCGTTTTTTCGTGGCTGAAAAATCAATTACATTCATGTTATTAGAATATTATGGATTCATATTGTGTTAAGTGTCGCACTCGAACTGCTACGCTAAATCCAATCGAAGTCGTTACACGCAACAACAGGAATGCAATCAAGGGAGAATGTGAAGTTTGCAAGACAATTAAGTTTAGATTTGTAAAAAAAAAAGTAGAACCGGAGGAGACATCGCAACCTCCTTAACAAATCTGCCTGGAGCTCCCTGGGCGAAATATCCCGGAGAGAAGCATCTACCAGGATATAATTACTGCGGACCTGGTACAAGGCTAGATATAAGACTTAACGATAATAATCAACCAAATCCTGGCGAGGATCCAGTAAATGCTATCGATAACGCATGCTACTATCACGATCTTGCATATCGCAGCGGAGATTTACAACAAAGACATCTCGCTGATATTAAATTAATTCACGCAATAGATGCTATTCCTGATAAAAATTTCAAAGAGAAATTGGCAACTTGGTTGATAAAAGGAGCAATGAAAGGTAAATTAGTACTAGGTGCTGGTAATTTATAATGGAGCAAATATATTATTCTCCGCGAGGATTTTGGCGAGGAAAATCAGCAATAGCCAAACTTGCTAAGGCAGCAAAAGTAAAGCAATCTGTCGCTGAATCGTGGCTATCGAGGCAAGCAGTCTGGCAAATTTATCTTCCTCCGCCTAAGAAAATATCATATGCGAGTTTCTCTGTCAGCGTCCCTAATGAAGTCCATCAGGCTGATCTTATGTTTCTTCCTTACGATACCGTTGACGGAGTTACATACAAATATGTTCTGACGGTTGTTGATATTGCTAGCAGATACAAGGAAGCGGAACCGTTATCGAATAAAACAGCAACAGATATTGCTAAGGCGTTTAGCGAAATTTATTCACGATCTCCATTAACATGGCCGAAGCTTCTCCAGGTTGATCCAGGTCGAGAATTTCTTGGCGCGGTTACTTCACTGATGAAAAAGAATAATGTTAAAATCCGTCGCGGTATTGTAGGTGTTCATCACAATCAAGCTATCGTTGAGAGATTCAATAAAACTCTTGCAGAACGATTATTCGGATATCAGTACGCGAGAGAATTTATTCAAGATAAACGATCTCACGATTGGGTAACAAGATTACCTCACGTGATTAACGCACTAAATAATGAGGTAACACGAACAATATCAATGAAACCCGCAACTGCAATTACAAAACCAAATATACCACTAAAGCGAGATTCTACTATTCCACCTGTGCTAGGTAGCGTCACGGTCAGATATTTATATAAGGAAGGAGAATCCGAGGGTGGCAGAAAAAGAGCAACTGATCCAAACTGGAGTGTTACGACACATAAAATATCAGCTGTAACAAGATCATCAGGAAGGCCAGCGATTTATTTTCTAGATTCACTAGCGCCACAACGCGGATTTACCAAAGAAGAATTACAAGTAATTCCAAAAGATACTCAATTACCGCCATCTTCGTTAATGTGAAATTTAATCCTACCTAACTGAGATAATTTTCTTACTCGAGAAACTGCTAGATAAACTAAATTTGACCAGGAAATTCTATCATCGACGATCCAGACCTGGCCATCTACTGTTAATCCCTGTGATGAATGTATCGTTGCTGCGTATCCAAGTTTCCATGGCGATCTTTCTATGTTTATCGCATCATTGACAAGATTGATATCGACGAAAATAATATCGTTCAAAACTAATATTTTTTCTTCTCCACATGGCAAAATAACATTGATATTTTGTTTCCTAGTATCAGTTGGCCTATAACACAACGGCACCTGCAATGTTGGAAATTTCTCACAGTGAAGTTTGAATAATATTTCCTGAATAACATCGCGAACAATTTTTCTGCTAGCAACGATCAAATGATCTGGACGCCATAAAGTTAGAAAATTATCCATCGAAGTTTCGTCGATTATTTTTCTCATCACATCACATTGAAATTTATTAGGTTGCAATCGAATCATTTTTTTAAACTCAGTTAGTAAATTATCATTAGATCTATAATCAGCGTTAATTTCTTCATAATAATCTACAAAATTTCTAAGCCACCTGTGAGGAGATTCACCATCAATAGGATCAGGTTGGCCGTGATCTCCGCACATTATTACAGCGGTATTTTTTTCTTCTAGCCAACCCAGGAATAATTTTAACACAACTAAATTTACCGTGCAAATTTCATCAAATATTATAATCTTGTTGATATATTTATTTCCCATTCGAGCTGAATCCCACAAT
This sequence comes from Sinohyriopsis cumingii, assembly GCA_028554795.2. NCBI lineage: Eukaryota > Metazoa > Mollusca > Bivalvia > Unionida > Unionidae > Sinohyriopsis > Sinohyriopsis cumingii. The sequence goes on along the minus strand of JAPYKE020000076.1, from coordinate 4,756,499 downwards.
CCACCGCTGTATTTGAAATAACTATGATACGTACAAGAATTAACGCCACGTTGTTTTATTTCTCTCGCTAGTCTGTGAGTTGGAGTCAACACGATCATATCAGAGTTTGAAAATAAGTTTATTGCTCGTGTTGTTTTACCACTACCGCCAGGACCATTTAGGTAAACGAATTTGTTTCGTGAAATTGGATCAAACACTGATACTGCTGTTGATACTTCATCGCATTTATCTTTATGAAATTTATCGCAATCTTCTACATCCGCGTCCTCACAATAATCTAGAATATCCTCGTTTTTTATTCTCCAAGTTCCCCAGGAACCATCGGTGATTAAATTCTCCAACCTACACTGATATTTTTTATCAATATAAAATGAATCCGTTGCAACCCTTACCGCGATATCAGAAAATTTATTTATCATCGACAGCAAATTAATACTCACATAAGCGAGCATTGATGATCTTAAATGAGTATACTGTGCTGATTCTCCATCAAGATAAGTGATCACGGTACCCAACTTTTCTCCATCAATAATAATATTTTCTCTGTTGCAAAATATTCCACGAGACACTGTATCGGCAATAATAAAATCCATCTCAGCATCATTGATAAATAACCTAGCGTGGCGATGTTTATGATCAACTGATCCTCCTTGAGTAAATTTACCAATTATTTTTCTTCCAATATCTTTCGCGTTCTCACAATCCGTGGGTAACCACACCTCGGTCTGCTTTCTATACGATATAATCGCTTCACTTACCGTCAATGATATCAACATCGACGAATCCAACATATACCTCAATAATACCGTAGGGACCCATCTTCGCTGAGATAAATGCCGACCAAACCAAATATAACAAATTTTATGCAAATTTTCAGCAAGTTCGAATGAAGTAACATGAGCGAATCCTGTCATTACAAAATCGGGTAACGGTCCGTTAATTGCAACTCTAGTCATCTCGTTGGTAGGATGACCGAATTTAGCAAAGTAATCTGCACAATCGCCATACCCAAGGAAACTTCCAGGATAGCATGCGCTCATATCAACGGAAATCATATCTTCGAAATAGTATTTGGTATTCCATAATCCTCCATGGCCGTATTCGATACAGCTAAGTTGAATATCATTGAGAAATTCATTTCTTGTAGGTTTCCACGAATTTCTTTCTCTAGCAGCATGAGCAGCAACAGACGAAATGGTAAAGCAATTTGTCAGTAATCGATCTGGATTTGACGAATACTTCTCCGCGATATTTTTCATCGATTCATGTAATATTTCATCTCGGTAAATATCTCCGCGTGGCAAGATAAATTGATCGTATCTTTCTTCGCTCGAGAATAACCAAATCGATATTGGATCGGACTTGGCTAATAGTTTGATATATCTAAACATTGCATCAGAATTGTCATTCCCAGATTCCACGGGATAAAACTTAACAACACGATCTCGCGGGAATATCATTACCGACTGACTCCACGCATGTGAATTATGATCAACAATTTCGATTGGTGTTCCTCGAGAATTATACGGCGATGAATATAATATTTCACCCGATAGTGTTTTAACCGTAATAGGAAATTTAAGTTTCTTACTTAACGCAGCAACATCATCGATTGATGCGCCATCAGTAACTGTCTTTGCCCATGAATTAATTTTATCCAATCTCAATTGAGTCAGACCAGATCCGCGACGAGCATTTTTCATGTGCTCGATAACTCGCTCAGCCACGCAGTTTATTATCGGAGATTCCCTCATCGTAGGTAGATTTTTCACATCAGGATTATTATTCAGCCGATAAATTCCATAAACAACAGCACTAGAAGGATACGCCCTAGCATAATAAGGACCATCAATCCCCAGCAGCAATCCTGGTTTCGAATTTTTATCAAGAACAACATTTTTCTTACCGCCACGTACTGGATCTCGTTTATCACGAATAATCCAAATGTCATCGGGCATTTGTGCAATAAATTTTATTCCGAAAATAAATCTCTCTTCTTTGTGTGAGTTTTTTATATGTTCGATTATCTTCTTCGCTCGCTCCAAATTCATCGTAGCATCAACAAAGTTAGTTTTCCATGTCGACCAAACATGAATCGCTCCATCATCAAAAAATTCCTTCTTCGCATTATCAACTTCAGGAATGATATATTCTGCCTCATCAAGATCAAATAAATCCATTATTATATTTTAGACAAATATTTAATTATAATAATGAAGCAATGTTCATGGATAATAGTCGGATCAACAAAATCATGCGACAAATCCTGCAGAGGCGAATACTGTGGTGCTCATATATACGAAATTCGACGAGGCAACAAAGGACCACAACGATGTTTAGTTTGCCAAGTTGGCATTCGAGGAAAAACAAGATTATGTTTCTCTTGTGGAGGAAAAAAATATCGTGAGTTACGAAGATATTATGAAAAAAGATCTTCGTCAGTAATAAAATGCGAAGAAGATTATATTAATCGTTTCAAAGCAAATTACGATTTAAACAAAGAGAATATCATATATGGAAATGAAATCAGCGATTCCCACAATGAAAATCACATGCGAGTATAAATCGCATCCCATCATCGAAGGTTACGAAGCATCTGAGGATGGTAATGTCAGAAACATCAAAACAAAGAAACGTGTTGGTAGTATTTGTAATTCGGGATATCTCAAATTTACAGTCCATAAAAGAAATGAAAGAACAGAATGTTATTCGAATCATAGATTTGTGTTCGAATGCTACAAAGGACCAATAGAGAGAGGACTTGTTATCGACCACATTGACGGTAATAAACTTAACAATAAACTTTCCAATCTGCGCGCGGTAACCCAGAGTGAAAATTCAAGATTTGGTAATAACCGTGGATTTCCTAATTATTCGAGGACTGTTAAATCAGTGAATCAAGCAACAGGTGAGGAAATCGCGTTTACATCGATGAGTGCAGCAGCAAAACATTTCTTTATTGAACCACGATCAGTACAATTTGTGGCAGAAGGAAAATATAACGCAACATTTTCTTATGATGCTGATTCATGGATCAAATTCTCCTATGTACCAATAATATTTGATTCGGAGAGTGACGAAGAATAATTGAATATCTCCGCAAAACAAAAAAAAAGATTAATTTTGAAAATTTCCCTGGATTTTATTTATTTTTTTCGCCCATTTTCCCACGGAGATAGATTTGGAAAATCTCACTTGCGATTTAAAAATCGGGAATCAGAGATTCTCACGATTTCACCAAAAGATTGATACTTACAGTTTCTCCTCGTATATCAAGTAAATTTCCTTTCTGATCCGTTAGTTTGAAATTTATTCTTGTCAATAATCGATTATGACATCGCAGGTAAAACGGATTCATTGGCTCCTTGATTATCAAGTAACCAGGAGATGCGCTAGGTGAAAATGAATACAATATAAAACCCTGATGGGCTTGATTTGACTCTGACGCATCAACATTATAACTACCCTCGACAACGTCCGCGTGAAGATAAATCGCGATAACTTCCGTTATATTAACGATACCCGGCGATATGTGCCGTCCACCTTTGTCAGGATCGTTATTGTGTTTAAGAATCAATTCTGAATGTACTTTTTTGGTCCATGCGGCATATAATTTCGGAAATAAATCATCGATGGTATCAGTGACGGATTTTCTCATCGCATCAAAATCAGAATTAGGAAATTTAAATTTTGGTAGTGTTTCCTCGGTTAATTCAAATACTCTCATGAATTTTTGTTTCTCACCCGAGTTCTTGATCAACTCGAATTTGCTAATAGGAAGAACATATTCGGCAATTGATATATCGTCGACTATCGCCCGAATAAACATATCATGATAATATTCAATATCATTCGCAAGTTGATTTAAAATCTTCACGTGCTTTATAATTTCGCTACATGAACCAGATTTATTTAGGATGCATTCATGAAATGATCCGCGCAATAAATTTAATTGTAATTCGTGTTCTTGAATAAACTCGTCTAGTGTTCTTCTTACCAAGATACCGTCTATGGGGGCTATTATCCTGTTAATGTGGGTAGCGTCGAAGATTTTCACATCTGGGGGGATTTTAGGAAGAGGCAGCCATGAGAGAATTCTTTCGTTAATAAAAGTGAAAGCGAATATTACCAGGTTAAATTTGTGGTTATTCATGAGATTGATGGCGCTGTGGATCAAAGGCTTGTGTTTGATATCTCCATACCATCCTTCGTCGGTTGTAAAATCTTCCTTTTTTGGTTCCGGTAGTTCTGGAAGGGTTTCATCATACCAACCTGGAATAATAACATCCGATTTCTTTGGTTTTATCAGAGGTGCGACCTCGGGCCAACCTAATATATTCCTGATCGATGATTGGTAAATATCTACCACGTACGGTGATTTCACTTCTATCATTGACGATAGTGTTGGATCATGTGAAGATATCTTTATTCCCGGAGTAGCATCGCCGGTTAAATTTGATATTCTAGTGGTAAACTCATTATTCAGCTGATCAATTTCGTAACTACCGGTTGGTATACCAACGACGATCCAATCGGGTGTTCCATCGGGTTTATTTTTATTTGCAAAAACAAGTGAATTATTTGGCATCAAATTACCGAATGATTTTGATCTAACATTAGGCCAGCTATTGTAGACGCGTAATTGTGTTAACGCAATTTCATTAACGCTAATTGGTGTTGAGAAATTAATACTAAACTCGGGTTTCGTTGAACTTAGCGATATTAACGTTGTTGTCGGCGGTGTCGTGTTTGTCACGATCTGGGCTAGCTCGGACATTATTAATATTCATTTGTTCAATCTCCGAGTAAATACTAATCATTGAAGAAAATTCTAGATCGGATATAATACCGTCGTTGAGACTTTCAGAAAGTAACAGTGATAATTTCGAGTACGCGTCATTGATCTTAGCAAATTTACTTTTGTACGATGATAATTTCTCACTTGTGCACGAAGATATCTTTTTCGCGATGATATTAAGAACACCGGCAATTGTTGTTGTTGACGAGATTATTATTGTTGCTACGATTGGCGCTATCATTGTTACCGCGGATAGAATTATTCCTGCACCAGCGACCACAGCTGATACCGCGTACACTGCAACATCAATGATAACTAATTTGCGCTGGTATTTATTTATTTTTGTTTGATAATCGTCAAGTTGTTTTCGCAACGAATCCTGCCATGATCGCGCCTGATTGTAACGGTAATCAGATGCGGTCATTTATTAATCTACGATATCAATTGAATGATTTAATCCCGAATATATTTACATAAATATTCGAAAACTATACTATAACCAAATGGTCCCATATTGGTTCTATCTGGTGGTTCTAACACAAATATATGATCATAACCTGCGTACATAACATAATTAAAATTTTCACCAAAAATATTATCACCCGCGGTTTTTATTTTAAAACCTACCGAAGATTGAATGAATATTCGATAATATCCACTAATTGGCGGGTTAAATGTAAATGTGTTATTCACGGGTGTCCACCATGCCTCTTTTCGTACCTCTACCACAAGTGGCACACTGCAGGTAAGATTTTTTGTTTCTACCTCATCCGGTATCGAAATTCGCGATAATCTTCCAAGGTTCATTGACGATATTTTTGTGTTGATTTCGTTGGCGTTTGTTGTTACAGCAAGAAATTTATCATTGATAGTTTTTATTTCTGTGTCGTGTACTGATGTATCGAGTTTTTTACGTATGAATTCAAATATTTTATTGATATTTTGGCTAACTTCATCAATGACATTGTCGAGTTTTTTCGTTATTGCATCATGTGATATTTTATCGACTTTTTGACGCGCTAATTCACGTACCACGTTAATTTCATCGTTGATGGATTTTATTTGTACTTGCATCGCGTTAATTCCCCTGGTAAATTCAGGAACAACAACATTGCCGAGTTTAATAATTTCCTCGTTGATTTTTTTGTTGAGATCGTCGATCGATGGTTTCTGACCCATCAAGATATTTACTTCGTTAATTTCGGCAAGAATATTAGTAATTTCCTCGTTGATTTTTTTTATTTTCTCGCTAAGATCGTCATCGGTTTTCTTATTTGCTAGTTCGTTTGCGGCGGAGGAAGTATCAATGGATGTTTTTATATTCTCGTCAAATTTTTTGCTAAATTTATCTAAAGCATCGTCAAGTTTTTTAAGGTCGTTATTTAGCCTATTAAGTCTTTTTGTCATTCTATCCTGAAGATCGTCGTGTAATGCTTTATCGGCCTTCAGGGATAACTTTGCTATAATATCGGCGATATCAGCAATAGATTTTAATACCATCTCCGATTGGCGAGTAAACTGACTAATGTGATCGCGGTATTCGTCTCGCTTGATTATATCAGTTATTTTAACGTTACTAGTTTGTAATCGCCCTTCTGTATTTTGAAATACAGCAACTTCACCAGGATCAACTTCTGACAGCGATAAAAGATTATTAATATCACTCTTGGTTGCAAACTTTGATGTATCGATGTCGACTGCATCTTTTTTTTCTTTCCTAAAGAGAGATCTACCGTAAATGTCAACCATGATATTTATCTACGGTATATTCAAATAAAATTTTGCGATAAGGATTGGATGATTTTGAAATTGCATCAAGGACGTTAATTGACTCCGGGCCGCATATTGGTGGATCTGCTAATGTTTGTGTTGGAAGTGTTGAATACCAAACCGGAAGTTTTAGTTTTGACACGTATTTGATAAATTCATTTGGCGGTGCTAATCCGTATGAGTCGAAGTAAATAACTTCGCGAGGATTAATCGCGTAAGCAACCCAGTGAGTGCCAGGGCCGGAATTTTTATCGAGGTTTATTATTCCTGTCTCGGTAGGATTTGGTTTATCTGGTAGTTGATATCGCATAAATACGCCTCTGAAAAATTTTATTTTCTTTTTTTTTGCTTCACTTATTAAATCTAAATTTGAGGCTGGTAGGCTCGACTTAGACCGGATCCGTACGGGGGTCGTCTTAGGTAAAGGCCGGATCCTTGTTGCGGTTGCATCAATTTTGCGAGAAGAGAGAAGGGGGAGATAAAACCTCCCTTTTTTTTACGATATCCTCTTCCGACGATTTTACTTCCTATTGCGGAACCTATCCCTCCAAGTGCGCCCAATCCTAATGCTTTTGCACCTGCTATTGCCGCTGGTATAAGCGCAGCCAATGGAAAAATACCACCTACTTTGATCATATCTCTGATTGCTCCTATTGAGAGATTCAAGCGAATACCAGTATTTGCTGATCTGGCTCTGGTGAAATGTCCGTGTTGATTTTTAGTTAACGATAGTTTGTTAGGTCCACCGTGAAGTTGATTACTTTTTAAGGTTAAACTTAAACCTCGTCGCGCTGTTGTTGCTGCATGAAGTTTTTTCACCTGACCGGGGGTCAGAGTTACGCTGACGTGATCGTATGGCATATTAATAATCACTTAATCTAAATTTAGAATTTATTACATGTTCTCTACGGGTGCATCGATGACTCTCATTCTACCACTGATACCCTCCAGGATCATTGTTCTATCACTAAGAATAACTGCGATTGCTCTTGCTGGTCCTCCCGTGTTAATTCTGGCTTTGAAATGAATATCAACAACCGATTGCTTTACTAAATCGAGATGTTCCAGGGAAAAGTAATAGATAGGATAGAGAGTATTAAAATCTAGTTGTGATATTTGCAATCCGGTATCAATATTTTGATCGCGTCCCATAAAACTTAGCAAGCGATGATACGCGCGCGCCGTGGAATAATTTTCAAAATCGATGGCTATTTCCTCGGATGGCTCCTGTTGGCCATTTATTCTCAACGATACGTTTGTTGCCTCTAATCGATCGAATATCATGTTACTATGTAATTGATCGTCTCTGATCATGCTTTGCAGAGCAACAAAGATATGTCTAGGTGCGGAAGAGCCCTGCTGTGACGCAATTCGCCAAGTAAATATTCCGTCCAAATTAACATTTTCGTTGGAGTCAGTCATTGTTGTCAACCAAGACATGATGGATTTTCCTCCTTGATTCATAAACGACAGTAATTTTTCTTCTATGATCATTGATGGAACTATTGCTGGCATCCACAAGGTAATTTTTTCAAGGACAACTTTACCAGGATCACCAGGATCTCGCCAAATGGCTCTGTCATCATTGGCATCTCGAACGAAAGATATCGTATGCTTCGCTCCGTAAATAACTTTTCTGAAATGTCTGCAAAATCCAAAAATATGAGATAATGGAATTGCACAGGAGAATTTTCGTTCAGCTCCCTTTAACATATTTTTTCTTATGGCAAATCCAAGATTGTAATTGCCATTGGGGGCAATCATCGCTGAACGAATATCAGCGGGGATGCCAGCAACGGTTACCGGTATACCGATATCAAATGGTAAATGTTCAGGGTAGTTGGAATTATCCTTGGCAAACATCATACTAGGACCGGCTGATCTGGTAAAATCATCCGAGTATCTCGCTAGACCTATGATAGTCGTTGCTATATCAACGTTGTTCGTAATTGATTCAATCTCTCTTCCATCAATCATGTAAGTGGCATTCTTGAATAATGCCATGATACCATTATTGACAAAACCAACACCAAAATCCGCATCGTAGTTGGTACCATCAGCTGCCTTTACAATTTTACCAACAAATTCGATATACGCCTCAGATGGAAGAAAATATCTTGTTGTATCGTGGACTTGAATTTCCTTCCGATTTCTTGAATCTGGCTCAACTACATCGTACGAGAAATACTGAAAATCTCGCACTGATGTGTCCCTACCTACTGGCTCGTCCATATCAAATACTTCATTTGACACTTGTGCGAACATTTATTACTAATAATATCGTTTAAAACGAAGACCACTACCTGAAACAAAACTTGTATTTGCTAAATTTGTATTAGCAACATTCTGTGCTGGATTTATATTAGCAACTTCCTGCACTAGATTTGTTATAGCAGCTTCCTGTGCTAGATCATTTATTTTTTTATTTGCCGCATCATTTATGGCCTTACTGACTTCAGGTGGCATTTCTCTGGTAATAGGTAATTTAACAGGTTGCTTTTTACGTACTAAACTTAATATTTTATTTTTGATAGCGTTGAAGCCTTTACTGGCCAAATTACCGATACCAGAAATGGCAGTCTCACCTATCTTTCCTATCGCTTTCAACCCAAATTGCTTAATCACGGGTCCAATTTTAGGTATTACTCGCGTGACAAGACTTCCAACGATATCGCCGAATCCATTACCGTGAATATATTTGTATACTGGCAATCGAGAGTTTACTATGCGAACCTGATTAGGTCTGCGTTGATGTTTATGAATAATCATATTATTTCAATTGTGTTGATTTAATCGATGAGTTCATCGACAAACTCCTTGTAAATGTGAGAATCGATGATACCACCACGGAATAATCGCTGACAAATATCTGATGCTTCGTTGACTATCTCACGGGAGTTATTTCCGGCTCGCTTTCCTCCGATTAATACTTCGAGGCGAGATACATCATTGACAACACTGTCGGGACAAACTGAATATCCGCTTCCTGTTTTTTTTGTTTCTGGAGATTCCAATGGCGTTACGTAGAATACTTCATTTGACGGCGATGAAGATTTCTTCTCCTCTGCTGATCCTGATGATGTCCCTGACGACGTCAGTGGTGAATATTGTTCTAGTGGAGGTGAAGGGGTACCGCCCCTAAGTGTTGCACCCTCCCCGGGGTGAATTCCCCATCTTAATGGTTTTTCAGTGGGACCCCTGTAGTTTGACGCTGTTGGTTCCACAGGTGGGGGTCTCCAAGAGGGGAATGCAGAAGGTTCCCTTGGATATAATGTAGGAGAGAAAAGAGGAGAGTGGTGAGGATCAAAGGAAAATGATTCAGGACTATCACTTTTAGGCGGTGAACCTTTATCTTTAGGTGACGAACTTTTACTTTTGGGTGACGAACTTTTACTTTTAGGTGGCGAAATTGTCTTTCTCGCACTCGCAGCTCTATATTTAATAACATCTGATGAAAATTTTCTAAAATTTTCATCATCATATTTTACTGGTTTTTCTATACTACCAAAATACATCATTGCTAGCCAATCAATTTCGTCAATTTTATCAACATCAATATCTTTTCGCAAAAGTAATCTTTTATTTTCCGGAGAATTATCCGCAGCCATCTGAACTGTTGAATCATAGTTGCGAGTTAAATGCAACATGTTTTCATCCAAATAATTTTCAGCAGATATTCTAGGATTAAGAATAAACGAACTACTAGCCGGTGATGGTACATATTCGGGAACAATTATTGGTTCATCACTCTGATCTTTTTTCTTTCTTGATTTTCTTTCTTTTTTCTGTGGTGGAATATCTTCCTTTGGTCTAGCTCCTAATTCCTCTGGTTGAAATATTGGCTCCTGTAGTTGAATATCTTCCTGTGGTGCTGCTTTTCTTCCTCGTGTTTTAGTTTTTTCCTTCTTCTCCTGTTGTTTTCTTTCTTTTTCCAGTTGTTTTCTTTCTTTCTCCAGTTGTTTTCTTTCTTCCGCCTCTTGCTTATTAAATCTTTGTGTATCTCTTGCTGTTTCTAAAAATCTTCTGTAACGCGGATCCGTTGTCTTCTTTATTGATGTTGTTTGTGTGTAAATTTTATATACCATATCATACCAACTATCGCGAGTTGCATATCTTTTTTTTCCCACTGCAGTCAAAAATTCAGTTCGACTACTAAAATATTCCTCCGCAAATTGGCCAATCTCATCTATATTATACAATGTCGAGAGGGGCTGTGATATTATTTCCCATCCCTCATCGGTGAAATTTTCTCTTAAATTATCAATATTATATTTTCCTTTTATCATTGAGATTTTTCTTTCTCCCGGTTTTCCACCTCCAGGTTGTCCTCCATCAGTAATTGCAAGTTGTTGCGCCGCTGCTGCTATTGCTAATCGCTCGGGTAATGTTCGTGATTGATCCTCAATACCTTTCAACATAGGAAAAATTCCACGTTTTCTAGCATCTGGATCTTTTTCGTCGCCATATACAACCTGCTCAATTGTTCCGGTTACTGGCTTCAACCATTTTGCCGAAGTTTCTGAAATTCCATGTTGCATATCTTCGTAACCACGAACATTTTTCTTAAATAATCGTTTTGTCGGAATAAACTTCTTTAATGCCGCTAATTGCTCTCGCGCTAATCTGGCCGAATGAGGTTCTCCAACTGTGCTAACTTTTCGACTCATCTTATTTTCAACTATATTGTTTTATTGTGAAATAAAATTAGTATCCGCAGCCCACCATAATTCAATTATGGCACAAACAAATTTTACAATACCCCCCCCAAAAAATGCTGTTTTTTTTTATGTCTGAAAATGCACTTTGGGTTGAAATTTTGCGGATTAATTTTCGTAGGAGGGTTTATTTTTGAAATCTGAGGCTTCTACGGAGAAATATTTGGTAGGAGGCTTAATTTTATCTGAGCCACCTGGTCTGTACGACTTCCCTGCTACGACACTGATAAACGTAAAAAAAAAATTCTATGTGCGAGAGAATATTTGTTAGAATGTAGACTACCAATGGAACAAAGACACAATACACCGTGTGCAAACACAGTGATGACAGATACTTAGACTGTTTAGATTTACATAATGTGAAAGAGAGCGACATACTGATATGTTGATATAATATGATAATAGAAATGAGCATCTTTATTACGGGAACTATTGAAGAAAAACTTTAAACGTGAAATCATGTGTATTTTTCAAATGACAGTATATAGGAAAATGACCCAGTTGTAAAATGTTGGAACTAATCATTCGCGTTTAAAGTTCATATTTGCTGTGATTTCAAAAGTATTAGAAAACAAAGTAAAGGTTCCAAATAAAGTAGTTAAGATGTATGGGCGATAGCACACCCTACACATTCTTAAGGTATTTACGCCCATTAAAATCAGAACACAAACAGCAGCAGGGAGTGTGACCAGACCACTTGCTAGAAAGTTCATTAATGAAAATAAAACTTTATACAAAAAAATGAAAACTTCAAACGTAATAACACCAAACCGAAGCCTCGAACTAAAAACAAGAGTTTCTTTAATTGGGTTAGCTCATTTTGTTACTTCATCTTTATCGCTCGTGTTTTTCTTAATTTTTATGCGTACTTTTGTTTACACGTCAGACACTCTTTTTTTGGTCGCACCCTCCCTTCTTTTTATAGTGCGTGAGTAATTAAATCATTATTTTATCAATAATGGAATCTCGTACAGCTAGATTAGCTCGAGAGCGACTAAAGTCAATTAAGAAAAATATCCCTGTTCGTGATACTGTCAAGCAGCAACTACAAGAGCGTCAGGAGTCTCAGGTGGAATTTTCAGAAGGTACAGAACAGGTATTTAAACCAATTGTCGAACCAACAAAGAAAATTGTTGCAGCAACTGAGGCGGTTCAAAAAGCTCTTGAAACAATGCCTGTTGTTATTGCTGGCCCTCTTCAAGCAGCTCAACCACCACCCCAGCAACCTCTTCAACCATAACCTGGAGTTCAACCACAACCTCTTCCAAGCGTTAAAACTAACATTATGGACAAATTTACGCCGGACGGTATTACCAATATCCTTGACCCAGATAAATCAGTTAATATTGCCGCTTTTGGATATCGTCATAGAGATAAATATGTAAAACCCTAATATGTTAAAACCTTAAAATCTGTCGATCAGGGATATATATCGCGTCGCTACTGATACTCCGCAGATCAGATCTATGGAAGATATTAATAAGTTTGCTATTTTTAACCAGACAGTAGATGAGTATATTGAACAAGTAAGATAAGAAAGGAGACAAAAAGAAAAAGAAATGAAGTTGCAACTTAAAGAAACTAAACAAAAAAGGATATTACGCTCAGCAACAAGTAAGAAAAAAGCAGACAAAACAACAAGTGAGCAACTGGAAGTGGTCTTGTTACTCCAGGAAGTGATCTTATTACTCCATGTCCCAGCAACTTCCTTGCAAATGTTGAACGATTAGAAATTCTGATTGGCGGAAAACAAGCCGGTAATAATTCCCCAGAAATTGTTAATGAAGCAGATGATATTTGTCAACAATTATTTACAGGTGGTATCATGGACATTAATGTTTATCGGTCCCTCAATGATGAAATCGTTGATGATTATCACAGTGATTGACAGTATAAAATTAAATCAGTTACAAGAAAATAAGATGATAGTACATAATGCTCAACGTGGACCTGTAATGGTCAGGGTGACAAATTCGCTATTACCAATGTATAAAGTTACCTAAGGAGATGCACTCGGTAATGTTGTTCAGGTTTTTTTTTATAGAAGGATAGCCCCAAAAGCAATACCGATAGCAAGACAATTATCAATGAACGCTATTGACGTTGTTCGTGATTAAGGTATTAGTGCTTTTTGGTGATGTTGCTAGGAAAACATTCTCGGTAATCAAGAACAGACTAGCACGATTAATACGACGAAAACCACAACCAGTAAAATTAGCCAGTACTGAGGTTATGCCTGCAAATGATAGTAAAATAATAAATCAAGCTGCAAATCAAAAACTAGCAGAGATGGCGGTGTAGGACTATCAGAAAAAATATATAAATACTAATCTGGAAACAGGAAGTGGTCTTCGCGTTACACAATAACAGTTATAATAAAATGTTTAAACGTATATATCATTTGACATTGATGTGCCAGTTCTCAAAGATAAATCTGTGCACGATTATCAATATTATTCTTATGACGCACGAGAGCCAAATCAGCGTGGACTAATAGAACTTCAAGTTCAGGATACAAGTAGATATTTTTTACCTACTGAAGCGTTTACTGAAGTAGAAGTTGAAATTCTGAAAACATAATAATGAATATGGAGATGATGTTAGAGTTGATTTCGTTAAAAATGGTATTATGGTGTTATTTAACAGTGTTATATGCATGATTGACGGAAGAAATATTGAAATATTTCAACGTCGACGTCGACGTTGCCACGATGATAGCAAGATATTCAGATTATTATTCAAGATTAGCTGGTCCATCAATGATGTTTGTCAAGGATAATTTGATCAACCTGACAACAGACAGTATAATATAAGACGACAAGAAACAATGGAGGCGCTGCTGACGCTGATGTGTAAAATATGAGTATTAACGTTAATCCAGAATTCAACTTAGGATTCGCAGCACGTCGATTAATGATGAAAGATGGTCATAGAAGATTTTCAAGCGCAATTCCATTATCACATATCTTTGGATTTTGCAGAAATGTCAGAAAGGTTATTTTTGGAGCTAAGCACACAGTTGTACTGTAAGAAAAGCTACTGACGATGATGCAGTCTGGCGCCCTGTCGGTGATGCTGGTAACGAAATGTTGACAAAAGTCTTGTTGTGGATGTCAGTAATGACTTCATCAATCGACGCAGAACAACGGTTGCTCCCTTTTATTAGTCAATGTGGTAAATCAACATTATCATGTTTGACGATGACCACAGATAGTATTCAAAGTAATATTAATGGTTTATTTACATGGCAAATAGCATCACAGGAAGGTGTTTCTGCACCAAGACATATATTTGTTGCTTTTCAAGATGCTACACGAGTAAACTCACTAACACGCAGTCCAAAGATATCTGACAAACTTGGTGTTACGGAAGTTTCATTAAGGATAAACGGGCATCAAAAACCAGCTGAGGACATAATACTGAACTTTGAGAACAATCATGTTGCACGTACATATCATCATTTGATGAAATTCATGAGACGTGATCAAACTGTTGATTCGGGTCTGCAAATGTCACCACTAGCTTTTACAACACTGTGTCCAATTTATTACTTTTCTCTGGAACATGTAGACTTACTCAGGCAATCTGTCGTTGATATACACTTCCGAGCTCAAGCAAGCGCATTACCCGCTGGTGGTAATTACAGAGCAATCGCTGTTATACTCTCACATAAAACAATGCCACATGTGTTGGTGGACGAATGAGAGTTATTGATGCCTCAGTATAAAACATGTGATCAAATCGCTCCTGATAATTATAATGTCATATAATCATGTTAGTGTCAGTCTGACTCCTGGTCAGATTAAAAATTACAATCAGTGGCTTAAACGAATTCTGGAACAAAAATAACAATAAACAAGATCAGATCACAGGAGGTCAAATTAAACTATCACTGACTGAACGTCAGCTCAAACACTTCAATAACGACAAACGATAAAATACGGTATTAGATTTGATCTTTCTGCGGATGCCATTAACGACGTAGTTAAAACATGTGGTATATTTCCACTTCTTGCAGTATACCAGCGTTCATAGTCGCTGAAGCCAAAGCTGTTGCAGAAGTAGCTGCACTTAGTGCTGTTGGAACTTCTGCTCAAATGGCATTAAAGAATACAACGGAAAAGGAATTAAGCACGCAGGAAACTTAAAACAATATCACGGACACAACAACACAGAAGGCGTCTAAGAGCGCCCAACGTACCGCAGCCCAGTCGATTAAGATTATCAGGCTCACGGTACGGTTGCGGTCTAAGATTACCAGGAACGCATCACTGGTACGGAAAAGGTCTGAGACTTCCAGTAACACTTCGCTGATTCTTCATATGTCCAGTTTTGATTTACTTGATGCTGCTAAAAAGTTAAATATAAAAAATTCAGAGATGTTTTATGCATGATCAATTACAAAAGAAAACAAAACAACCCGCGTTCAAACCGGTATCACTAATCTCGATAAAACTTCTGATCCAGGAACTCATTGGATTGCATGCGCAATTGATCCACGTAGAATTGTTTATTTTGATTCGTATGGGTTGACGCTCGAAACGAATTTTTAAAATATGTCGGCAGAGTGCAAAGCAGCCCTATTTAGAATAATCCAGTCTGGTATTCAACATTGCCAACGTAAACAATAACTGATCCGCCAATATGTGCCCGTGAAGTAATTGCTGTACTCGACGCTGTGTCATCATCAGCAATACCAACTCATAATGTCGTGGACGATTATAGAAGACGACTCTATAGCTGTTCACCGTCGTTTTAAACAGATCTTAAAGTATAAAAAACTAGCGAAATAACTCATGAAAATGTGAATAAACAGATTAGTGATGAAATATCTGAATTATTAAATCTTGCAAATGTAGATCCAATCGAAGTGGTTGTATTTCAAGATAAACAAGGAAAATTAAAAACAAGTAATGATTCATTGAAAAATATTATCGTTAGAATTAATGGCGTAACTGAATATTACATAACTGTGTTTCCTAGTAATGGAAAAAATAAGCCTGGTGTTATTATGTCAACGCTTTTAGATAATATTCGTGGTCGAGTACAAAAATCCGGTGATACAATGAATGGCTATCTCCATATGTCTAATAATAAAACTACTGATTTTGGAGAACCAGAATCAGATAATGACGCTGTAACAAAGTGGTACATCGACAACAGTAACCTTCCAATGATAAACTCGTTAGTTTCAGTTAATAATGAAACGTCCGCATTTAGATCTGACTATAATACTCATGTGAACACATTTTTAAATGTTCGTAGAAACATAAATAGATCCATTAGTGTATTTTTCGGAAGATCACCAGTCATCGACATTAAACTCTCAATCGTAAACAAAATATACTATAGCATCTGGACAGCCATTATGATCACCACTCAATGAATCCATTAAACATCGCGCTAAGGATACTGGTGTATACAGGTTTTCAGTACCTGGCGTTACAACATTTGCGATATCTACCACACTTTCACGGCGTTATCGACTCCTGACTCAGTCAGGAGGATCTCCTGGATATATGTTACTGATGTTGGAGCAATAAACGAGGAAACATATTTAGTGGAACACGAAGAAAAAAAACTCGGCTTGATTTACTGTTGGTGTCTTGAATTAGTCGCTAAATTCCCACCTACTTAAAATATAATGAGCATTCAGATCAACGTTCAACGTTTTAGATATAATCAGGCACGTGAATGGCAAAGAAAACTAATAAATATTGTTGACGAGTATACAGTAAAAGTAATAGAAATATCGCAGACATGTAGTTGTTGTTGATATAATTGTTTAATCAGCGTCTGCTGTTATCGCAAAAACCGGCGTATAGCTATCAACAATAACAATAACATCACCAGCAATTATAACAATTTGTGTTTCAGCTGCAACAACAATTGTTGTTGTTCTTAATATCATCACAGAAAATATCAACATGTACAAATACAAAACTACAGGATTAATAATAAAGTTCCATGCAAGGACGCTAGCATACTCCAAATTATCTTCATTGATATCATCAGGTCTTAGTCATAGAATAATATCAGATTCTGAGTTCACAGAAATGATTAAGATTTATGACGAGGCAAAGACTGTCAGAATCTAAGTCTGATTTAAATAATAATAATAATAATAATAATAATAATAATAATAATAATAATAATAATAATAATAATAACAATAATGTCAACGTCGAACGAGCTACTACAGCAGATTGTCGTTAATATAAATCTGCTCAAAACAACGATGATACCAGTAAGCTCAACCAATCCTGACTTCAGCGTTAATTTTCCAACTGCAATTCCAGCGAAAGAAATAGGCTAGTACAATTACGAGTATATCATAGTTGGCCAAATATTAGATCAAATTCATTCGGTGGGTTGCAAGCAAATAATTCACTGGCATTTTCGTATAAAAATTAACCCGATGTAACTCCAGATTGGAAATTGTTGGAATGGCAACAGGCAGTTATCAAACTGAACAAATAAATGATGAATTCCAGCACAGAATTAAATCTAAAATAGCTATTACTGTTCATGAACCAACATTATCATCGACGATATAAAAATAACTTCTTTAAATTATGCTGTAGATATTTATCAATCATCAATCCGAAGTGTGTTAAGATGGGCAGAAATTCCGCCAAAATATCAAGGATCACAACCTACAGCAGCACCTTAACCAGAACGATGTGATTATGTTTTAAATAAACGATCGTATTGGGGAAATATCCAGAACATAAGAATATTTCGTTTTGGAAAGAAATAGAAGCTAACCCTGACGGTGTTAAATTAAAAACCTAATTCAGTGATATATGGTGGCAGTATGGAACATTCGAAAAGTCATTTATGATCACTACTTTGAAGCTTACCTTATATTTTATTGATCGTGATCATAAACGATATCGAGATAAATTACGCCAGTTATTTACAGAGTACCTTTTTGACGTGAAGTTTACAAACAAAAAAGAAAATACGAAATTATCAAACAAGTAGAACTCTTGAACCAGGTTGCATCTAATTTTAAAATTTTTTCATCAGAGTATTATGCAAGCGGTTATCAAATCAGAAGATGCACTTTAACGGATGTTTCTTAATAAATATTCAAGTGCAACAAATCCACTATCAGAGGACGCGCTACCGACATTTAAATTGCCTTGATTAAACGCCGAGGAGCTAACGAAAGAAGTTAACGATATTATTGATGAATCTTATCCTTAAATAGTTGAAGTATGGACAAAATTAAACCCACCGGCAGTTATTCACAAACATAGCAATGATCCATACGATGGAGGTCGTCATATTTCACCAGAAATTGTTAATTTAACATCAACGATTGCAATTAATCTTGTACCTGACGCAACTGACGGCAGCTATAAAATGGGTCTTGAATAATCCAGTCAGGCTCAACAAAGATATATTCTTTATACATATACTTCTCAGGTATCTCCTGGATATTTGATCGTACAAATACAAATTAACCCGGTCTATTTGCGATTTCATAATCCGCTATTATCAGGAATACATTTCAAAGTTACTGGCCAATCTGGACATGTACTTGATTTACCAAAAAATGTTTAATTTTAATCTGTATGTAAGATCATAGATCTTCACGTTAGTGGTTGATTTTCAATCCTGCATAATCAAGGGAAACACAATGTATATAACAGAATGTTTCAATACTGCATAATCAGGAGAAACTATATATAACATTATTTATTTTTACTAATATCGTTCAGATTTCAGGTAAATGGCATGTAACAATAATGAAAATTAGTTAGATCTCATCAAATTGATGGAGTAAATATTACTTGAAATAATGAAAATCAGTCAGACTTTATAATTGATGGGGTAAATGATACTTAAAATAACGAAAATTAGTTAGATTTTATAATTAATGGGGGTAAACTGCTGCTCAAAATTGTGAAAATCCCAATGAAAAATAAAAATTAGATAATAGTAATATTAATAATAATAATAATAATAATAATAATAATAATATTAATAATTTCACTCTTGACTTTATTATAACATAATTTATTTTTTAATGATCATCAAACAACTTCATTAAATTGATGGTTATATTACCCATAATTTTTCAGATTATAAAACAATTTCATCAAATTCTTGGGGCTAAATAATACTCAAAATAATAAAATTTCATCAAAAACAGAAGAAAGAAAGAAATTACATAATAATCATTTCATCCTTCACAAAGTCAAGGAATAAATAAATATATCATAACAGAATTTATTTTTTAATAATTCTCGTCCAGAGTAGTTGTTCAAATCAGTCAGATGTTATAATTTGATGCATATATGATACCCGAAATTGCAAAAATCAGATTTTATAATTTGATTGGGTAAACGGTGCTTGAAAAGTGTGGAAATCCTAATGGAAAACAGAAAATTACATAAGAAATATAATTATCGGAATTAAAATTTTTTAGTATTTTCAGAATCAGAATAAATATTTTTGACATAAATAAATCTGAAGCCCTTGACAAAGTCAAGGATAAACATTATAATCTGAATCAGAATAAATATTATCAGAAATAAAAATATATCTGTATCAAAATAAATCTTATAATCTAAATATAATAAATCTAAATCAACATAAATATTAAAATCTGAATCAGGATAAATTTCATTACCAGACTAAATATTATTATCAGAATATTGTTTTCTTCACTGATTATTGAATTTGCTTAAGTAAATGATACTCAAATTTATAAAACTCAATCAGATTTCATAATTTTTAGGAGTAAATTATATTAAATATAATATTATGGGACTGATTTCATAATTTGTTGGGGTAAATGTTATTAATAATAATATTATAGGATTGAATCTTAATACATTATTTGATCAGAATAACTGAACCAGAATAGAAATAAATCAATCTGAATAAATATTATCAGAATAAATATGAATCCCTTGACTTTGTCAAGGATAAATATTATAATCAGAATAAATATTATAATCATTATTATTACAAACAGTAATAAATATTAATTAGCAGAATTGTTATTGTTTTCTTCAGAATCCGTTATCCCCAGACAAAGCTGAAACGTTTGCTGCAATCCCGTTTATTGACATTTTCACAATCACTGCGGTCACTGGTGACGGCGCTATTTTAGCAATCTGACATAATCTTTCTCAATTGTCTTACGAGTGTATTAAAATTACTTTTCGTTTCGTATTTGGAAGATAATTCTGGTCTAATATTTTCAATTGCGCGTGAGATAGATACGAATTTCGCAACTTCTGTATCTTTGACTGTCGGCATGGATTGAAACATAGAGTGTTGAGTAAGCTCAATGAATCTGTATTCTGCTGGTAGTGTATATTTATCTTCAAATTTTCGTTGTTGTGGTGATTCAAAATCACAAATAATTTTCTCAGGATTTATGTCATCAGATATTTTTGAACTGTCATGTTTAAAAATTTTAAAAGCAGAAATAATAGCATTAATATTTTCATAGTTCATTATACAATAAATATATGTTTAAATTATATACCCTCATCCAAGACGATATACAATTGTGTAGTATAGCGCAAATACAACTAGCTTACTAAATGATGTTTCACATACATGTTCACTTCCAGACTGAAACCGTTAAGAATTCTGGGCGTCTTTTGCACTCATGATGACGCTTACGCAGAATTTTCTGGAATAACTATTTGAATTCTAAAACTAATTGGCAGATGTTCCAGAATAATAGAATAGCTGACTGAGTTTCCAAACAAATTGAATTCCAAAACAACTGGACAGTATGTTCCAGAATAGCTTAATTACGTGATTTTCTGGAGCATTCTGTGTAGGTTTGATGAATATATATGGCACACAGAAATTTTCTCTCCTTGTCAGTCTGGAAATGTATTCGTGGGAGTGAACATGTAATTAAAACATTTTCTTGAACTGCGTTATGTTAATATGCCACACAGACATTTAAATTAGTACTGAATAATGACACAAAAAATAAAATAATCGCGTTAATTAGTCATAAAATATTACGCAGTAACAGGCGGGGGGTAACTACTTAATTGCTCTACCGAAGAGAGTTTTGCTTGAAGAGTTACCTCAATTGATATGTTTGTCTCTAATAAACTTGGGATATGCTGAAATATTATTTTTAGTTTATATTTCTTCGAAAACGCCGATTTAGTAATATCATCAATGACACGCTGAACCGAACGCGAGTGAATTTAATAATGTTTGTTTCCTGCGTTCATTGACTAAAATATTATTTCTTCAGCAGTCTGTGCGTTTACGGATTTAATAATTCTCGGATATTTACTGTGGTTACCAGTAACACCACATGCAGAATTCTGACTATGTGTAATAGCTCATAATTACCCAAGGAACTATCTTTCTGATCTGAATTCATATGATCAATCACATGACCCTTTTCGATTAATCCGTGAAAACACTCGTAACGAACCTGTGCCAGAAGTAATGTTTATTCCCCTGTGTATTGAACATGATATAACCAGTATTAGTGACATTACCGACTGGTTTTCTTAGTCGATAGTACCTAATAATACCATCACGTGATGCTTCATAATCCTCGATGATGGGATGTTTTACAAATTCATTTTCCTCCAATTTACAGAATAATATTATTTTTTTAAATAGTTATTTTGAAAATCTGGCGAGATAATCTTTTTTATAACCTTTTCATTATTGTCTGTGTTATTGTTTAATTATAATATCGTTTTTCATCCCTCTGTATTTTTTGCCATAATTTTACACGCACAACTGTGTTTTTTCTCTAACCCCAACACCACAGTCAAGTACGATTTTGGTCCTAGACTTCCTCGACGCACGCTTAAGAGGTGAAGTCCATAGAATTAGCTTACGCAGGCTTTGTTCAGGGACTTGTAGAACCGATGACAAGCCATTTGAGTTTCTTCTTTGTTTGAATCATTATAGATATAATTATGTTAATTTAAATATTTATATGTCTGAAGAATAATATGGAAACATTTGAGTGATTATCTACAATCAAGCCTTCTAAATCTAGATTCGATCTTGACAGAAGAATCAATGACTTGCGGATGCGAGCTCTGGTTGATCCGATGGAAACTCTGATTTAAAGTATTCGTGACGCCAAGAAAGAATTTAGTAGAGGTGGCGCATCTCATGACTGGTCAACATTCAGAAATATACGCGACACCAAAGGTGTTATCGATGCTATAATGAATGACCGGGTAGCGACGATTGTTAATTATATCGACAAAGATATCCTTTTAGAATTTAATTTCTTGCTGAAGTAGACGATACTTGGATTATCCGTGACAAACGTGACCCTGTTCGATTACATCTCACTGGAAATATTGCTACGTTAAATAAAAATTCCAAACCAGAAATATTGACTGGCATTGATAAACCGTATTATGAACGAGCGTATACTGTAACTGCAGTTATTTATGCAATATATCCGATAAACGATAAACCTAGCGTTCATGATCTTAAACCAATATAATGTTCAAAAATAATATGTAGCCCAGCGAACTACAGAACATTTCCCAAACGCGCTACGTGGAAATAAACTAACGGATCTAAGAGCTAAAATAATTAATTGTTGGGCAGAAACAGATAAAGATATCGGAGCGTCTATCAAAGACGTTGCTGAACTGGAAAAAAACTAAAATTCCCAGTAATAATAAAAACAATAACCGAAAAGATTTTGTATGAATCAAACTAAAAATCGAAAAAGTATTAGATATTATAAATATTACTGATCGTGATGATCATGCATGAGCCGTGACAATATTTTCTCGTGATAGAACAGTTAAATTTATCAAATAAATATTTTCGATTTTATTAATCAGACTAGTAAAAGTGATCCTGCATCTGTACGGTTGTTCCAAAGCTTTGAAGATGATGGTGATGTGATAATCCCTGATGGAAATATTTGTATCGAAGGAAAAAGCAGATTTGATCAGTTAGTAAGACCTAATGGTGATATTTATTGAACAGAGTCTCTTCATACGAAAATGAAAAGTATTGCGTTAAAACATATCAGCGACAATGAACAGTTACTCTGTAATTTTTTTTTTCTGTTCCATCTGTCGCAGCTCCTTTCTCCCGAGCGTAAAATTCGAATAAACCCACTCGGTTTGAATTTCTCGATGAACTAATATCAAGTTGTGTCGAATATGGACATGGTGGAGTATGGCATACCAATACGATTACAGAAGTATGATATAATTTGATATAGCAGCGTGTTATCTTAGACGTTTTCTTGGAATGGGAAAATGTTCAGAATATTTTAATAGATTTGGACATCGAACATATAAAATGACTGGCGTTTCTGTAAATGGACCTCTACCAGAGTTTGACGTAACGGGTTTTGCACAAATTACATCATTTAAGTTTGCTGAAAATCTTCATCCGATTTGTTATGTCTGGTTTGGTAAACATTTTTTGAGAGAAAATGTGGGCACCAACAGTATTGTTACGATACATGTTTGATCCAGGAATTTTATTTTCATTACAGTGAGTGAAATATTAACTTTCGTTTCGTCCACAAAAACATGTTTGGTTACCAGAAGAAAGCAAATTGTTATATCCACTTTAGGATCCAGACATGACTGACCATGAAATTAAACAAACAAAAGATCACAGTAGAAAGATAATTGGAAAGTTCACGTAAGGTGGCTTACGTCATCGCAAACTAAGCTGTTGTAGGTTAGTTATTGACGATGCTAAATCAGATTTTATCATCGCCGATACAATAAATAAAAATATATGTATTAGTTGAGAAACAGCTTTCATGTCAAATGGAACTAAATTAGATACAATTGTGAGTTACATTGATGGCGACTCACCACAGTATATTCATGTAAGTTCTTCGATGCTCACGTATGTTGCAATACATATATTAACGATGGTTATCAGATTCCCTAAATTATCCGTTAGAGTAGCGACAGATTCGTTTTATAGCGATAAGAAACATACAGATTTGTTAAAACAAATAAATATTGGCTCTGAATCATAATGGGGTTAATGGAGAATGAGAACACAACAACTCCACGGTTATGATGAAACAGCTGATCACCATAAGTATATGGTCATGTTGCCAGACATAAAACAGCTTATCTAAACGGACCAGGTGCATCAGGAAAGACAGCAGGTGTGATCGAATTATTATTATTAACATCTACACTTAGACTCACCAGGGAAATGAAATAGCGACGGGTAGAATCAAATACTTATCATAGCTTCTTTCAGTGGAAGGGTAATAAATGGACTCCTGAACGAATGGATAAAATATATATTAAAAGGATTATTATCTGGGATAAATTATGTACTGTTTCATTAGAGACACTACAAATATTTCTTTACTGGTTGTTGACGAAATATACCGCTGTAATAATGTGTGGTGATCATGATTAACCACCACCTTTTGTTGGATTGTCTCCACATGAATGGTTGAGGACCTTTGTTGATTATTATGTGAAAAAAACTGATGATCATAAAGCGCTTGATCCAGATTTAAGAGAGTTTAAGAAATTAATCAGACTACAACCAAATATAATTCAGTGTGAAATAATTCGTGAATAATTAAATAAACTCCTATTAACAGTTTTTGGAATTAATGGAGACCAGATGATTTGTTAGTTGCACGTAGAACGATAGTTTTTGATACACTTCAACAACAATTTTTGATGTTTCATAAAGAAAACATTTTCAACTCTACCCGTACCATTGTGTTATCGAGCAGCAATACTCGACGGCAAAATATCAACGTTGAAATTCCAGGTTGTGGTATTAGACAAAATTTTGTACTAAATATTGTTTTAGTTCCTCTCAGTGTTGTTGAGAGCGTGTTAATGGGGACAAAACTCAATGGACGCTAGGATATGCTATAACGATTCATTCGTTACAAGGCTTAACTATTTCTGATAACAATATCTGGATTGTAAATGATTGAATCGAATGGTCGAATTTAGTTTATCTCGCAGTGTCTCTAGTCAAAATAATATCTCAGCTGCGGAGCGTTATCGTAGACTTCACAGAAAATAATAATCAAACTACTGGCAATAGCGATGATGTGGTAAAAAAAAAATGGTTATAAACAGTGTGACAAACAAAATAACTATGACTTTGATCTCGACGCTGAATTTATCATGACAGTGAAACAACGACAGAACAATCATTGTGCAAGCTATAACACAGTAATGTTGTGACAGTATTCGAATAATAATCCAAGACAGTTTACTGCAGATACAATTAATAGTAGTCTTGGTAACACACGCGAAAATGTGATGCTGACCTGTCTTGAGTGTAATCGAGGTCGAGGCGCTAGTTCACAAACGTGAATGCGGTGGTAATTGTGTATCCTCAGGAATCACTTGTACTTGTTCACGTACAAATCCACGCTGGGCAGCAATTGAATCTAGTCTGTAGATTGCAGGTCTAACCGTGGATCTTACCATGCTGGATTTCTATGGTTCGTAACACTCCAAATAGGATCAGTCGCTCTTTCTTTACCATCTTCAAGTTCACCAGGTTCATATAAATACCTCACAATCGCATTACCTAGTACTGGTTCCTTAGAAAAATGATGTGGTTGTATTGGTAAATATATTTTCTGTGATCGGATTGATGGGTTTCATAGAAATTGCAAGAGTAATTTCATTATTTAATGCAGATAACATACTTGGTAGTCCTGTAACCCATTCATGAGATTCTTTTGTTGTTCTGAATTATTTCCTTTACATACTGATATCCAAACAATCACTCAGCAATTGTTCGATTCAATTTGACGTTATGTTATTTCATCACAGATGATACTGCACCAAGAAATTTTTTGCCATGATGAATCAGTAATAAATATGGCCACCGCTAGGGTACTCGTTGATAAATTAGTTCAAACGCAGATGCACATTCAGTTGCTGTTTTGGTTGATAGTGGTTCTGCTTCTTTATATCTACTTGCAGCGTCAACGACAGTCAATGCTTATATGTATGTACGTGATTGACATTTACCAAGTTTAATGGTATCGTGTGGTACAAATTTAATATCTGCTTGATTAACTTCATTTGGAGCGCGCTGACATCAACATGTGCATACTGGTGGTTGTAGATAAATTTGTAGCAACAGAACGTGTGACATTTGCTGCAATAGCAAGTTTACTAATCGCTACTCTACCCCTCGAATATCCTCTTAGGCAATAATAACTCGATACCATTATAATAATAATCGGTTGAATAATTTCCGGCCCATAATACTAGAATACCTTTCAAAGCAGCTTTTACTAGGAAGTTAGCAAGTTTTTCTCTGAGAGATTTTTTTATGGAATTCAACGAGTGAATAAACTTCACAACTGCAATATGTCGTTGTTGTAAATCTATATTTGTATAGGCTACATCATGAACGTGACGTGCTTGATCAATCGCATTTATTGGATACTCTCCAGGTCTTGGTTGATCTCGCTTATCAAGTCGGATATCAAATCAAATTCCAGGACCACATTAATTATATAATGGAAGATGTTTATTTCCTGGCTACATAGCCGTTGGAGCTACTGGTAATTTTCATAATGAAGCAGCGATATCACCACCTGTCTTCCCACGAGACGATATAAATTTATATTTGCTTGTACCACATTTCGCACACTTGCTTGTAAGTGCACACTTTTTTTGTCATTATTGTTGTTAATCCACTGTGGGGTGGATGTTCTGTATTGAACACAATATATATTTATATTATTTATTATATTTTTACAACATGGATGTCATTAAGTTTTCAGCAACACGAAAGCAAGAGCCAGTAAAACGTATTTCAGCATTACCGAATTCCATCAGAATGATAATAATAGGTCCATCAGGATCGGGTAAAACACAATCACTGCTTAACTTAATAATGAGATAGCTCAAGGGGGATACGTTATATTTAATAGCACCATCCGTAGATGATCAGCAATGCTACATTGTGCTTAAATTTTTTAATGAAAATTCAAAATAATTGGACGAGGATGGTAATGATATTATTGATTTTATCACCGATATTGATGAAACCCCATGTTAATTTATATTGCTTCTTTTACGTTGGAAGGAGCATGATTAAAGTTATTGACTGATTATTGTATGCTTTTTTGATAGAGTATGGCTTTAAAGGAGCAACTGGTATGAAACCGAATAGGTATGCTATATCCAATCATTAGTACTATACTGACAGAGGAACAAGCTATGGTGGACGAATGGTTGTAAATAATATTAAATGCCATAAGTCATAGTGAAGATCATAAATTATGCATCAATGTACCAATGACCCTTTAGGTTCGACTGTGTACAATGTACGCATGTTGATATGTAAGATGACACAAATCAAAACTATCAAAGACAAAAAATGAAGTGGGAATATGACAATACAACAGGCAATATTTTAGAAGTTGATTCATATGTATTAATACATATGCACAGTTATGTTAGTTTTTATCACTTAACACCCCTAATAATAGTAACATGCATACAAGTTCTATCACGGCTACAAACAAACATAGTTGACAGGTGATAGAAAATGAAATCAACATTAGCCAATGTATTACGTGCGCTGAAAAGGGAAGATAAAGAGGTAATATGATCAAATTAATTTAAAACAACTATGCATTGATTTAAGGTTACGTTTATAGAGGACGCATATTCTAGTATCATTTAGTGACGATCTTTGGGTACCACAACATATTATGTTAAACACCAATGTGAGAAAACCCACCCTATCCCAAAATTATTATTCAATACTTTTTAACAACATATATAAAACTCTGCAATAATTTTATACGAGGAAAACAATTGTAACATTTCCATTAGAAGACAAATATAAAACTGTTTAAAAAAAAGATGATAATTATCATTTGCAAAGAGAATAATGATAGCTGAGAATTTATTTTTGATAGTATTAGGAATAAAAAGGTCAAATGAACGAAACTTATTTACGCAAGGAAATGGTGGATGTATGAACTTGAGCTATAAACAATTATAGTGATAATATTCATTATAAATGGCACGGACTCGAAAAACATTCATGTGATGATCTTTACAAAAAAGTTGTAAGAGAACATTGACTTTTCTTATGCGATCACAAGATATGTAATAGTTTTAACATGCCATTAATAAACATAAACGTTATATTATTCAAACGAGGAAAATATTTTTTTTTAATCTGAAGAAAGTTCTTTTCTTTTAGAACTGAAAAAGGTGAAAATGGGGATTGAAGAAATTAAGAAATAGGTCATCAAGAGAAAGTTCAACTTTGACAAGAATCTATGGAGATTATAAGAATATACATTATATGACATTACATATTTGTTTATGTAAGGTGACTACAGATATTTAGTGGAGAATGTAACACGTTTGCCATCTGGTTACTATAATGCAACTCTGCAGATCTATAACCAAATGTGCGCACAAGCTGTATTTGAAGTTTTTTAATCTTACTATATTTCATTTTATTTTTTTTAAAAAATGCCTTTTTCTGACGTCTTGAATAAATTAAGTTTCCTCAGTAATACATACTATGTCCTGTTTATCTCAACATTAAAGCATAAAGAAAAACCTAATATTGTATCATGTGTACAATTACACACTCTTATTTCATAATATTGTATCATGTGTACAATTACACACTCTTATTTCATAATATTGTATCATGTGTACAATTACACACTCTTATTTCATAATATTGTATCACGTGTACAATTACACACTCTTATTTCATAATATTGTATCATGTGTACAATTACACACTCTTATTTCATAATATTGTATCACGTGTACAATTATGCACTCTTATTTCATAATATTGCATCATGTGTACAATTACACACTCTTATTTCATAATATTGTATGACGTGTACATTTACATACTCTTATTACATAATATTATATCATGTGTACAATTACACACTCTTATTTCATAATATCCACCCCTCAATGATATCTTGGCTGGAATAATTGTTTTCTTCTTTGTATCGTCTATGTTAGCACAATCATCTGTTAGAAACGTATTTTAGTGCATTGGATAATATAAATAATTTTACCCATTTCATTTTCACCATGGTCTCTTATAATTTAATTTATGATATTTAAATAACCATTTAGTGTTATAGTCTTGTTCAATAAAATCGATGGGCAGGTTATGATAACATAAAAAAGAACTATGGCCGTTTTTCATATTCGCGTGGGTTCCATAATCTTTCTATATTACGTTCTAAAAGATACGTGCACATCTGCCGGTCGTATATAACGGTAGTTATATAGAACTATTTGATCATAACGATACATTCGTTCAATAATGTTTCATTTTCTGAAAATAAATAAGTAAGAAATTAAACAACAGAACATGGATCAAAGATCTACCTTCCCTTCGACCCCTATCTAAATAAGGTCTCCTGCATTATACTTTAAGGCGAATAACGTCTCGCTTTCTTGAATAAGGTCATTAATCTAAAGCAATCATAATCACATGATTGAATTTGTATATCACTCACTACCCCAAACAAATGTAAAGGACAAGGGTCGTTCTATCGAACCACTGTCGTCCTCCCGGAGTGTTGCAATCGTGTTTGATTTTGTGAATATAATTGATGATGTCCCAAAATATGTAAATTAAATTATACCCGTACTCCATACTACGTTAAGAGCAAACTAAAGGAGTTAAAATAGAAGGGTGATGTTTCCAGAAAACATCACAGCTGCCTCTAGAAGGTACATAATCAATTTCTTTGTATACACTCATAAGGATCCTAAATAGTTCATATTTTAAAAGTGCTAATTTTAAGTATTTTGATACGCACGACGATGTGGTATGTTCCTGTCGATATAGTTTTCATGTATACCCTGTCTGTGCCCCGGTAGAGCGTTTACATTTGCCATGAGAATACGAGAATCTCAGTTTATATTTTTTTTTAAATTTTATATTGGACATAGGATGCATAGTGTTATGCATATTTAATGTAATTGTTCGTCTGCTAGTTTTAAATTGTTTTATTCCGGTATATATGTTATTGTAATGTAACATTTTTGCTGGACTTGACTATGTCTAAAATTGAGTTCATTTCTGCATGACCAGATTGTGTTTGTTTTATTTTTCAAATTTATTTTATTTATGTAAAAACCAATAATAGCTTCATTATTCTCGATGTGTATGAGCTTATTATCAGTATTATTATTCAAGTAAACAAGGAAGGAGTACATATGTTGATCAGAGTCAGGGTTTTGGAGATTTCCAAGTGAATTTTGTAGACTATTGTGTTGTAAATAAAAAAAAGGCTCATCAGATCATTCTAGACGGTTAGTTTCTATTAGGTAATGGTTATTTTTAGAAAAAACTAATTGTGACCTGAGGTCAAGCAGAGAACTTTATTATCTTGTGACTGTGAGGATTTTTCCAGTCGTACTTTAATATCTAGCACTTTAAATTGTATTATTTTGTGACCAACATTTAACAACAGTACCAATGAACGTTATATTTAACTATTTTGTAAAACAATCTAAACGAGATTAACTAAAATCCGATTTACTTTTCTGCAATGAGGTGTTGATAACAGGACAAAACTGAAATACTATAACATAATGAAAAGATAGCTTTATTTAAAATTTGAAACTTTATTTGATGAAAGTTTTCACAACATTCATTAATCTCTGTTGTTTCTTGATTTTTGCGTGGATTTAATGTCGCTAGACAGCTACTCCGGTAATAATAACAGTTTGTAGCAATTTTGAAAGAAACTGCATAAATCACAACGCAGTTATTTATTGAGCATTATTTTATCTTGTTTTTCATTGTTTGTTATTGCTTTTGAATGTGGCAGCACTTTGATCCATTTAAAACCATTAGAATGTTTATAGATATACGATACAATTTAATATTATTCTTTTTTTCTGACAAATATCAAAACATCCAACTGCGATTAATGACTGTCTCGCTTTCCACAGCGATGCCAATATTCAATTTCCTCTAAAAGTTTGGTTCCTTTCCTATTGATGAGTAAAATATAAAAAATAGGCTCTTCAGAACATGTCATGAAAAATTGAATATACTTGATTGTGTGGAAATAGACGAAATCTTTTGAACCTTTGAAATTTAAACTGGTTTAAAGCTCTTTTTCTATTCAGTAGCTAGAAAAAACTAAGCTTATACTTGTGGTGGATTCCATGAACGGAGAGAACATGTAGTATACAGCAAAATAAACAATTTTTAAAGAAAAACAGTAATAATAGAACAACATTTTTAATATTTCTTTCAAAATACTCTTTGAAATTTTGGTGCTCCTGTTTTCTAACAGGTTAAGACTAAGTCTGACCTAATGTTAGACCATCAACTGACCTTAGATTTAGTGTCAGTAGGTTAATCTAGGATTAGAACTTAAACATTGCTTGCTGCTTCATATCTGACTGACTGTTACCTTTGTAGAAGAATCCATGTTCAGCCAACTTTCTTGGGTTTTGATGGCTCCTCCAACACTTAAATGTTGATAGCCGTGTTTGAAAATTGCTGAATAGTGTGTTTTTTTCGGAGCAGAAGGGACTGAAAGCAGTCGAACTAGCTCCTCTGCCTTCTACATCGTTTAGGTTATCCACGTGGTGGCTGTTGATACCAGGTTTACTGTATATTGCATCTTTAACGACTATCACTGTACTTTCTGCATGATTGTTTCGATCGCAGCGATATTTGTCACATCCGACATGTTTACTGGGGCAAAGCTTACAAATGTGGTTCTTTCTTTTGGGATATGATACCAGTCTGTTGCCTTGATATATGGTATTGTCAATGCTGTAAACTTTGTCTAAAGTTCCATCGATTTCCATGATGTCATCTTTAAGCTCATTGTACTTCAGCAGCGCCAAACGACGTAAATTTCTGTTCGCTCGAAGTTCTAAAGTTCTTTCTATGGTTTGATGCCAGTAAGGGTCTCCCATATATATTGAGCCATCTCTTTGCTTAAGAATAATGCTCTTTTTATTTGCCCTTAAATTAACATCCGTCAGATGCCTTTTGCAGCACATAAGAGCCTCAACGATCTTTTTTGGGGGGTTGTCGAAATATATCTTTACACTTTTCATTCGCTTGCTAACTACCGCAACGCATTCATCCTCGATCTGTTTTAGTGTGGATGTTATAGCGTCACGTCGCCTTTGAATTGAAGAAATCGTAGAAAAGATAATGATTACCTCAAACAAAATCAGTTCTGGTGGCGAATGCATCATGGTGACAAATGTGTGATTTTCCAGTCGGTCAGTCAGGTGCTCTGCAAACGAATCACATGCCTGTAGCCTCTATTCCGCATTGACACATTTGGATTTCCTGTCTACAAGGAAGAAAATGGACATTGTGATTAAGATAGGTTGAATTAAATTCCATTTTATTGCTAATCAAACTACATGTTATTTAAACAACATATATGAAAACGATAAAGAGTTATCAAATATATTGAATGTCGTTACAATACTTGCTATCTGCTCCCTGAACAAGAAAAACTAATACAGTTTTGATGTATAAAAAAGAAGTGCTTATATAATGCATGAGGCTGGTAACTAATGTCAACTGTTGTATTTCTTCTCCTTTTTTTCACCTTTAATGCAGCCCTAGCACAAGTACACTTCAGCAACAATCAATTGACAGACTGTTTATCATTATTATGCTGTTCATGATATAGTGTTTATACAGACAAGTTGTAATCTGACCAATAGGAATGTTAACTACTAATTTTCCTATAACATAACATATTAGCATGAATATTAATCAGGATAGACTCATTGCTCAGGGTGAACCAAACTTAAACGGGTAATCATGGCTCAAGGTTGCATTATTGGCTAAATGTGTGCAAAATAAGAACAACACAATTATTGCAAGTGGTGACTTTATTTCAGCTAGCAATGAACATTAACAATAAAATACCTAATTATGTTTAATTAAAATATGAATATATAAAATTGGAAAATATATAATCCTGCTATAATTACAAAAGCAAAGAAAGTATATTATAATGAACTGTTACATTTGTCTTTCATTTTTTCGATACAAGCTGTTCATCTTTACGTGATTCAGACTGTCATCAAGTTTGTGAACTTAATGACTATCCATGAAGTCTGAACACAAATGTGATTGGGTTTCGTTACCGGGAACGGCGGTCCCCCAGAGCGGTTTAATAATTTCTTACTTTAATTCAGCATATTGAACTCGGTTCACCTAATGGAGCATTAGCAATTGCATGCAGTGAGAAAACCGATTACCTTAAGTTATATGGCCATGGATTTCACCATAACCAATGTACTTGTAAAGTTCGATTGTATTGTCACAAAACAACTATTTTTGCGGGAAGCTGTACAGCTTAGAGACGGCTTTCTGAATAAATGCAAAGCCTCTAAAAGAAAATATTAGACGCATGCAACGCCCAACCAAACCAGGTACTGATTATATGGTCAACAAAACATAAACCAATAACTTTTGCAGGTGGGTCCCTGGGCAAAGAAAACGCACACATTGCAAAATATATTACATGGGGCAATGCACCGTCAAACAAGGCATTTATAGTGTGCTGAAAACAATATATACTAATAACCTTTATGGAAGCAGTCTTCAGATGTAACAGTATGTGAAATATTAAATTTTATTTGTCTTCTTATTATGTTATAGAATTATTTAATATATTGTTTGTACAAGTATTTATTCTAACTTTTACAGATAGCCAAGACCTGTGTCATATAACTCCATGGTATTAGGTTGATTTAATTGAATGTTAGGCATTTTATAACGGAACAAACAATTTGAATATATTTATAGGTTGAGTGTATTAAAAATGAGAAAATGTTCGAACTGCTCTAATTCAGTGAGATTATTTTAGTCTGATATAGATTCATATACGGACCTGGTTAATATACTGACAATCTAGAGCAGCAGTTATAATGAAATTATTTAATACGTAATGAAGCAACTGCAGGTGCGTGCACGCGTAAAGTATATCATCACATTTGTACTTGAATGTGTCTCGTGTACTAAATATACGGCTCTAGTCATTATAATTTAGCTGATTTTGAATTATGAGTCATCGAACTCTGTGGGGTTTCGTATAACCTGTGTGCTTCTGTTGGTAATGACGTCGGTTCGGAGGACAAAAGTGATTTTATCACGGTGAACGACCAAAGCTTCGAGACCAACCGGTCTGCAAGGAATAAGGAGATGGTGTGTCTTAATGGACCTTCTGCAGACAGGGAGGCGAGGGCCATGTGTGGCAACTACCTGACTATTGGAACCAAAAATAGTTAGTGTTCGTTAACTTTCCATTAAATCAAAATTCAATTATTCAGTATCACTATATGAGAGAAAATCAAATCAGTGGATGAAATATTATTCACATTTTTCATACTTTTGTAACTCCTCTACTGTGACACCCTTGGTGATAGACAAAACATCATTCAGTGTTGTTTTTGCATTCTGTACATCGGTCATCCATGGTGACATATCTATATATCAGTCATATTTGTAGATGAGTTATATAAGTTATCTCTTGTTTGATTACGCCTTTAAGTTGCATGTTCTCATTTGTTCAGTTAGGATTCATTCAACTTCAATAAAGATAAATAAACGTCTCGTTCACTAAACTGCTTTCAGTGCTATTCTAATCCCAACACGTGAGCATGCATTAAAAACCAAGCACTTATTCAAACAACTCTCCTTTTTGGCTGCAGAATGTGAAGGTAATATTGATTTCATTGCACTGCATCTATCGCATCAAGGCTAGTACGATCATGCATATGCTTACGGTTGCATCAAACAATGATATGTATTGCATGTGATACTCCTCTGGCCATGCGTATAAAGCTATGCAGGCAACTCTCGGAGTGTGGAGCGTACTTCGTTGTTGTAATTCCATCCCGTGAGGACTTCAGTGATTACAATACTAGTATATAATTCCGGACTCCGCGGGCAGACTGCTTTGCCCAACACTACAAAACATTATGCTAATAATGGAAACAATGATGCGTACCTGAACTAACCCTAGCCCGATTTGATGAAATCGGTTCTAATATTATCACACTATTGATACAGCTGAAATGATTATATAAAGGTATTGAAATGTACATTTTTGGTCTGAATCTACCAGTAGTTGTATAAGAGAAGGTCTGCCAATCTAGTTTCCATTCTGAACATAGAAATATTCATCACTGAAGCACCCTCTGCAGATGACTGCGCCCTCCTGGCCCATTAAAAGCCTCACCTACAGGCAATCGTAGATAGGTTCTCTGAAGCCTCCAATCTATTTGAACTCACAATTAGCCCAGGAAAGACAGAAGTCCTCTTCCAGCTCTCCCCAAACACCGTCCATTCACAACGTTGCATCATCATTGGCGACACGCAGCTGAAGACCGTGGACTGTTTCAAATATCAAGGCAGCACAATATCCAGTGATGACTGCCTGGACAAAGAGATCACTGCGAGGATACAAAAAGCCAGTCAAGCACTCAGACGACTCCTAACCAACGTCTTGTAGCACAAGGACTTGCACCTGTCAACACAGATGAAGGTGAACAATGCAGTTGTCATAAGATCTCCCTTGTATGACTGTGAATGAAACGTGGAAAGTCTACCGAAGGCATATCAGTCAGTTGGGACAATTCCAATAGCGCTCCCTGAAACATATCATGCAGATCAATTGGCAGGACCGAATACCCAACCAAAACGTCCTTGATAGAGCCAACAGAAGCATCGAAGTCAAACTAATCCAGGCCCATCTTCGTTGGACTGGTCATGTCATCCACATGGATCAAAACAGACTCCTAAAGCAGCTGTTCTTTAGCGAATTAGCCCAGGGCAAGCGAAACCGAGACCGCCCTCACAAGAGCTACAAAGACAATCTCAAGACGCACATCAAATTGGCAGACCTTCAACCCCACCAGCTAGAGTTCGCTGCATCAGGGATAGGTCACTGACGATCCCTGACCAGAAAAGCCAGTTTCACCTTCGACGCTGCAGCTTGTAAGAGACATAACATAGCTGTGTCCCAGCCGCCCCCAACCACCGGAATCACATGCCCCATCTGCAACCACCTGTGTGCATCGGATTTAGGACTCCGGAGCCACATGCCCGTCCAGCGTCGATGAGATCGCACAACTTGTCTTCCTTGGCCCAAGAGATTACCAAGTGGAATAACGAAACAGAAGATAAACATAATAAACGAACCTCAATATAAAATCTATGTAAATGTAAAGGTTGGGTCCACCCAAAGGAATAAACAATAAAGTCATTCAGTGGTCGATTTTAAAATTGATGATCAAAACAGTGGAATTACATCACTGAAATTACCTACCATGTGTTAAATTCGGGCTACCTTTAATTAATTTGCTTGGATCAAAACAGGTATGCATGCAATTACTGTCTGATTTGCAAGCATCTTGATGAAAACAATCGTATTAAATGGGCAAAATACATAAAACAAATTCCTGTATTTCGATGTTTCCGATTCGTCTATGCTGAATCGTCTAAATTATGCATGAAAACAAATTATCACCTGATGCTTCATAGCCTAATTAAAAAAAGCTTATATGTCAATTTATACAGTCTGGAAGGCAGTTTCTATCAGCTTCTTGTACACTGACTGATTACACAGTGCATATAAAATTGAGTTCGAAACGTGCCTGTACACAAGGACAGGTACCTAATTCGTTTCTCATAATGCTTAATGTTACGATATTACGAATACAAATAATTTCAGCATTACATTAGCATACACATGCTTTCTATTAATTACGTACGTGCTTTCCATTCACTACAGTGTGAGAATTGTTGTTTCATCCTTGAGGAAAAACGGTTTTTCGCAATATATTGTTTGGTATCCTGTTGCTGAACAAGGGGACTACCTGGTCGGCGCCTAATATAATAGCCTCTCATCAATAGTAGGTATACTATTTTTCTAGTATTAAATTCAATACAGGATGTCAAAATAAAAGTTAATATTTTATTGTCAAATATAGTACACAGGCTGAAGTTCATGAAATGTATAATGAAAGAAACTTAAATCAATTTACTAGGCAATAGATGCATTTTCAAACTATTTCGTATTCTATTCCCGCCCCACCACCACCAATATAGACTGATTCCGCAGCTATATAATAACTAGTGGTTCTATATCTGTGTTGAACAACAGTCATATCTGAGTGTCAAAACTGACAGAAGTAAAGATAAAAATCAAAACTAATTTTGATAGGACACACTTTCATTTCAAACCAAGGAATAGTTCTCAAAACAGGTGTATAGAGTGTTAGAAATATATAAAAGTAAAACTGGATATCGAAAAACCACAATATAAGTAACCTTTTAAGAGAACGTGTTGCACAAAATAGAATTTAAAACAGGTTCATGCCCTTATGATGTTAAAAGAAAAATTTGGTGTAATATAAGGCCGCCTAAAACCAAAGATTGATAGGTTAATCTGTATGTCGCGGCCTCTGAACATAGGAAGTAAATATAATTTCAACAATATTCAAGCTCAAGAAAGCATTAACATTCAGCTTGTGTCCTATTTTGCATATACTGAATCATAAATTAAAGTAAAGGGAGCCCATATTTAAAAAAGAATAATAAGACAAATGTTATCCAAAACCAGCGATAACTAGTAATTCAAAAGACAAATTTAAAGAAATGAATCCTCTCAATTGAAAACTGAATAGAACTGAAGTTACAGATAGAAATGAAAAATTCAAAATTTCCATCAAACTGAAAACATAATTCGTTTCTAGAATTTTCTATGGTTAAAATCAAGGCTATATCTAAAACTCAAAACCAAATAGACATGTATATCCTACATGGCATTAGTGATGTAGGCACAAACATATATCCCCAAGTATGGACAAAGGTCAATCTCACATTACAAATTAAATATAATAAACACATCCCCTCATAAAGAAGAAAGATTTATACATTAAAGCTCTTTTACTTATTAGTCAAATATACATATAAAATAATAACTAAACCTTCATAGGAAGATGTCTTACAACGTCATAAATGCACCCAAAAGTAGTATAGTAGTTCAATACACAGGAAAGGGCTTCTGCAATCTGCTTATCTCCTCCCTTGATATATGTAATGACAATTTTATGTTGCTGTAACATCAAACTCGACCTTAACAATAACTGTTGTTTGTTTTTCATATTGTTTTGTCGCAGAAGGAGCTCGATTATGAAATAATTTCTCTGGTGCTTTTATAACATATTTAGAGACAAAGCATTCAGGATAATCCACTCCATGTTTTCCTTCATGAACCAGTATTCCACCAAACCTCCACGTCACTTGTATCAACATATATTTTAAATTATTGACAATAGTTTGTAGCCGAGTGACCTGATGCGCTCCTAAGTATGGCATTTAATTTATTAAGAACCTGCTGACATTTTTAGAATAATTAACCTTGGATTTCTTACTAGCAAATTTGTCAGGCACTTTGCAATTATTGAAAACTGTGAATACAATTTTCGATAATATCCAGCCATACCCAAAACTACCGTGTTTTTATTTTCTGATGGGCACCGAGAACTCAGAGATAGCTTAAACATACTTTGACAGATTTAACTTGGTCATATGTCACAATTTGTTCTAAGTGTTAACAAACGCACGGCAAAACTAACTTTTACTTAAATTAATTGTCCGACTCGCATCCCTTAGTCGATCAAAAAAATTGCGAATGGATTTCAAGAGATCTCTACACGTGTCCTTGTATATGATGACGTCATCAATGAATGCATCGCTGTCATCTATTGCAGATCATATCGTATTCACTAAACACTGGAATGTTGAAAGAGAAGTTTTCATACCAATGGTATCACATTATATTGACTAGGTCCATCTGAAGTTGCAAATCCGAAATTTCTTTTGCACTTTCCGTGAGTGGATTTTTCCAAAATCTTTTGAAAACGTCGAACTTTGTGACATATTTCGAAAAAGTCGATATTTTTGGTCTTTTAAATAAGTCTGCTTTTTGACACTGTTCAAATTCTATAGCAGTGCCCATACACAAACTATTATCTGGCAGAACAATATATGGCGTACTTCAATGACTCTTAGTTTTAAAACAATTATGCTCTAGGTAATATTAAATTTCCTTTTTGAAATATACCTCCATGTGAGGATTCATCCTGTAAGGATGATGTTTCACAGGTGCAGAATCTCCACTTTCATCATAATGGTAGATTTTTATTTCTTCGTGTGGGAACATCTGGAAACAAGTGCCCGCATAATAGCTGTTTAAGTCAATTATTTTCTTCTATCAGTAGATCGAAAGTTTATGGTGATTACAACCAAACTCACTCAATCTGATTGCACGCCAACGTTTAAATCCTCGCTGTGTGGTACAGGTATATCTAAACTAATTGACTGATTAACAGCGTTATCTCTAACAACATACTCCCGTGTGTATCTAGCAGACTTATTTTTGTTTCCGCCTCATAAGGGGTGTCAATTACATACTTTATGTAACTTTCTTTCTAACTGTGTATTGACCATAATGCTTAGCCTGAAGAGGATTTTGAGATATGAGCAAGAGAGGCAGAACGTTATCACCAAGCTGAACATTCATGTATGTTGTATTTCTTGCCTACCTTAAAATCCTTTCCAACTGTGTATATTGAAGATTAGTTCATGCTATTCCACAAGCATTCCATAACTTGTACTTAAAATCAGAGACATGACCAGGAGGATTGATCTCTGAGATTTTGTTGAAAGAAATTTCCCTTTTAATATGTTCAATTATGCATAGATAGTATTCCAAAATTTAATTGAAAAGGAGTAAAACTTAATGATTTCTAAACCGATTCTCTAACACCAAATAATGACAAATGACATTCGTAATATCTTTACCTGTATCAAAGCAATATGAGCGGAACGAATTCTTTAAAGTCTGATAAATTCTTTCCCATAGACTCGGGATGATAGGCAGTAGACTTAAATTCTTAGCTGACTAATTCATACGTCAAACTGTTACTTGTAATTTTCATATATAACATTTGACCTTTCTTAAGTGTAACAGATTTGGAAAGGCCAAAACGTGGTTTGAAAACTTTTTCCAAGCTTCTACAATGGTTTTATTCTGTATGTTTCTTAACTAAATTGCCTTTGTAAAACTTGTGATGCACACATTGTGGTCAAAATCTATTGGTCTTAGGTTAGGAACAAAGTCTATCATTATTCCATTAAATAGATCGTCAAATGCAGGAATATATTGCAGATTGGCCTGCTATATCTTCTGACAGGGTTTTCTTGTCATTTGAGAAGTATGACAATATCTACATTATTTGGAAACATCACTATTAATATCCGGACAATAAAAATGATTCAAGATCTTATCATAAGTTTTATTCACTCTTAAATGGCCAGTCAAAGGAAGTTTATGGGCTAGACTATGAATTTCCTGTCAATACGACTTAAGAACAACTATCGAGGTAGATCACTGACCATTCCACATCAGCGGGTACTTCAAGAGGTCTCACTTTTCTCATAATAACCCACTTTTAACAAAATCGCAAGCTGGTAATTGTATGACTTCATTTTTTTCGCTAATAGCCCTCCAAAACAAGCAGGATATCTCATGACCTTTGACTGTTTGATTAAACCTTATTGACCTTATTTTATCACCTTTCATAATGAATACTAGGGCTAGACTATGAATTTCCTGTCAATACGACTTAGGAACAACTATTGAGATAGTTCACCGACCATTCGACACTAGCGGGTACGTCAAGAGGTATCAAATTTCGTATAAGAAGCCACTTTTAACACAATCATATGCTGGTACTTGTGTGGCTTTAGTTTCGATAATAGCCCGCCGAAACAAGCAGTATGTCTCATGATCTTTGACTGTTTGACTAAAAAGTATTGAGCTTTATTTTATCTCCCTTATAATAATGAAGAGCATTAATGGTAAAAGCATGATCACTGTGATCGAAACCTGTATATTGATCCATAACTAAGCCAAAGAGACCTCATAAAAAATGACCAATAAATGTGCCAGCCAAAGAAATAATTTCCTAATCAACATCATTCTCAAGAGTTGTCTTTGCCCTAGCTCTAGTAATTGCACAAGCAGGGTGTAAACCAGGGATTTCAATTTAAACGTGATCAACATTTTGATCCAAACAAGGCTTGTCGCTTGAAAGTGGATTAACTACAAACTTTTCTCCAGCTAAGGCATTGCCTAACAACAAGTCAACACCCTCATTGGGCAAAGAAATTAGCGCTACGGCATAAGATGGGTAAAATCACCAATAAGAGATATTAACCCTTCGACATGAATGCTTCCTACTTTTCCATAATAAAATCAGAATGGAGTTTATTCTACCCAACCAATGTACTGCTTTCAATGTATGATCATGCCCTTGACCTCATAGATATAAAAGCATTTGGAATAACAACATAATTCTTCTGGTGTTTCTTACCAATCAGATATAACGAGACCTATTTTAATACAATAAATGCACATAAGAAGAGATAAGGAATTCCGATCAGTCTTATCAGAAGCATGAATCCTGCCAGTTGTACACAATTCAGGCTTGAAAGCATTTGTATCAGACAAATGGTTTTTAACCGTCAGTTGTATGAGCAGCATCTTCCAAAATTCAACACTTTTGCTTCTTGAGATAGTTTAGGTCACAAAGGATGCAGTTCTGGATCTCTTTAACTCATATATATGTTGTCGAAGGTTAACATAATCTTTATCAACCTTCTTGGATGAACACCACCCATCAAACAGTTTTTCTTTTCCCAGTTTCTTTTTAATAATTCCTAAACCTCTGTTTATATACCTTAAGTACCAAGTTATATCATTTCAAGAAACATTCCTTAAATACTTCATAATAACAACTTTGAACTACTGACATATTTGCCTTTTAACTATAGTATATACACTGAAAAATATAAAGGAGGAATATTAAATAATTTACAAGGCAATAGTTACATCTTGAAATATTTAGTACTCTAGTTTTATTTCTCACCTAGTAGACAGACTTTCTGATTTTAGAATAATATATGGTCCTATGCTTAGAATCACCAATTATAGATTTTGATTAGCTCTTACTCGCTTCGGGGCTGAGTTGAATATCAAATATGTTACGAGTCTATGCTCTTAAAATAAGTAACAGAAAAGAATGAAAGGCAAGTCGCGTTGTAAAATTTAGCAAATAATTTATGTCTCTGGAATAGAAAGTGAAAATGTATTGCGAATTAAATCCCAATATAATCAAAGAATTATAGATACAAGTCCTAATAATAAAATGTCCTGGAATGCGTATGTATCAAAAGTCTCTTGTTGAATCACATAAAATTTTATTTCAGGTTTGACTTTGTTATAAATTCCAGTGAATGTCTTTATCCAAGAATTTTATCAGGGCACTTTTGCCTTATAAGAGACAAAAATCACTTGAATTCAATAATTTGAAGGAAAATAATCAGCCCAACATGGTCATAACGTAATACAACTTAAAGTGCTAGACGTTAAAGCACAACTGGTCAAATCCTCACAGTCACACGATAATATAATTCTCAGCTTCACGTCAGGTCACAATAAACATTTTCAAAAAGCAATCATTATATGATGGAAAATAACCTTCTAGAAAGATCTAATGAGCCTTGTTTATTTAGAACACAATAACCTATAAAATTCATCTAGAACCGTAAGTTCTATTTCTCATTTTTAACATGTTTTTCTAAAGAAATTAATTAATTTTTAAATTTAACAAAACTTGTTGTCTTCACTCTTTTCTTGTTACTTTTTGGTTAAAAATATACAAAACTAATATATGTACTTAGATATCAATGAAAGTACGATATAACAAATCTCGTTTGTCATTGTTTTCCTCTTGACAGTTGTTTATGTATGTGTATATACAGTATATCTATTTATTCCATTGTGATCAAATCATTCGTGTAGCTAATGAATCAATCTTTTTGGAAGTAACATCTTAGACATAGTCAATGAACATATGTTGGTGATAAAGGGAGAGTTGAAACTCCGTTAATTTAAAATTTAATTTCACTTTGAATCACTTCCCTTGATATGTAGTGCATGTATTTCACAACTAACTTCCGGTGCATATATAATAAACAGATGATATCTAAGTTATGTGTGTACATGTAAGGAAATAGTTAACGAGTAAAGTGGAAACATTGCATTGTCACGAGCGAAATATAACCTTGTATCTACTCAAACAACTGTTGGTAGATTTACTTTTCAATATATATTTGTTAGCGCAAACCTTTTCGATTTACAATCATTAGTTTCTCCATTCTGTGTCAATGCGATTAAAGGTCGCATTGTTGCAAAAACAATTTAATACAGCTACTTTTTTCATGTTCAGATTGAACATTTCATGTCACAGAGATTTTAATTGTGACAGCAATGAATGTTTTCATCCGAAAATGAAGAGGTTGTTATTTTCATTAAGACATCTCTTGCAGGGATTGATAATTAAACATTGTTGGAGTGTGTCTTCAATATTAACAAGACAATATTCTCCAACGGGCTTCATAGCGCAACATCAATAAACAGCCTATTTTAATGAAGACGATATTACTTATGAGAATTTCATTGTTAATTTGTTTGTTTCTA
The DNA here is from genome assembly GCA_028554795.2 of Sinohyriopsis cumingii. Taxonomy (NCBI): domain Eukaryota; kingdom Metazoa; phylum Mollusca; class Bivalvia; order Unionida; family Unionidae; genus Sinohyriopsis; species Sinohyriopsis cumingii. The sequence goes on along the minus strand of JAPYKE020000076.1, from coordinate 4,712,620 downwards.
CATTCAGACGTTAATTGTGTATGTTTCCAGGCTTGCATTCTATTTTGCTAAGAGACTATGCACCCTAATTTCGATTATCTCTTAAACTGGTTTGCAGTGGCAATTAATCAATACCTGATTTATTAATCTCCTCAGACACAATTGTGATTGTGTCACAATTAAAACTGCTACTTAAACAATTATTTTACAATGTGCAATACGTGTTTCTTACAACTATGTGTCGTTGAGTGTAACAAGTATACGATACTTTATGGGTGACAGAATATCAGCAGGTCGTTTAAGATTAGTCTATGAGTCATTTTGGAAACTCATTATAAGAAGTTTATTTTTAAAACTTGGGGTTTGTCTACTTATTTTTCATATTTATGCATTCTTCATTGCTCCTTTTTATTGATTATATTAATGTATACTTGACAGTCAAGATTCTTGAGACATTTTAAGATATATTCATTCGGATGGGGAGAAGGAGAGGAAGTGTGGGAAAGAGAGAATGAAAGAAGATAAAATATGATAGGTTAAATATGAAAATATAGATTGAAACTATAGATCTAAAAAATATGCATAAGGGTATGTATACTGCCTCAAAGTAATGTTGTTGTTGTTGTTGTTGGTTTAACGAATTTTTCAGCACACGATAGGTTATACATTGCGGCCAGTATTAATGGTGGAGGAAGAACCCGGTAAAATCCCCGAAAGAACCACCGACCAACGAGATCGTCAAAGGAATGAAAAAGTAGTTAAAATTGATATCACCAATATGACGATTTCATTTTTCTCCCACTAATATACTTCAATATCTCGTTATAAAATATCTAATAAATAACGACTACATATAGCTTCTCTCGTTATAAAATATATAATAAATAACGACTACATATAGCTTCTCTCGTTATAAAATATATAATAAATAACGACTACATATAGCTTCTCTCGTTATAAAATATATAATAAATAACGACTACATATAGCTTCTCTCGTTATAAAATATATAATAAATAACGACTACATATAGCTTCAGCAAAACGTTAAAGTTCTACCTCTTCTCGAGGGCAGGTTCTTATTTTTTCAGGTGTGTCAGATCATGCCCTGGCTTGGAAGCATAGAGTGTAGGTTGCTGCTTATATGATATTAATGAAGTGCTTACCGGTTTTTAAACAAAAATTATCTTAAAAAAAATAGTTTATTACTAATCACTTATTCACAATTATATGATATCAGATCGGAGAAACGTTTATAAAACAAACACTCCAATAATATAATCTCCTTTTACAACAAATATTCATTGATATGAGAGATGCTACAATTCAATATTACTTTTTTAAAAGAAATTATTAAATATGCATTTCGAGAGCACATTTTGGTACAGAGGAATATTGTTCTTCAAAACCATGTTTGCTATGATTATCGGTTAAACGTACCGCGTGTTTGTTCACAAATCGTACAGGTTTACTAAAGACCAGACTCGCTCACTCGATCTTTCATTTATCTGAACGTCTTTTCTGTATGGAGGCGTTAGAAATCAGTTCGCAAAATAAGCTCAGTCTGCAATCTGTGAACAGTATGAAGCATTAATCACACATTAGACCTGTAGCTCTTTAATTCAGTAATGTTGTTTGCGAAACGGCTGCCGTCTCTCTTATTTCCTGCGTTATGTGAAATCTCTTGCTTGTATACTGGTCTTCCTATTTGTTTTGTATATTTCATGTTATGACCTACAAGCATTCACACTTAGTTCAATGCTGATATGCTATGTACACCGACTGAAGTGTTGTGTTACTAATAAGCTATGTTATGTCTTTCTGTGTGTTGAGTAACTGGTTGATTTATGTTCAAGTCTAAATACAAGCATGTTTTTCTTTAAACAATGCTTGTCTCATTTAAGTCTCAGGTTTCTATAAATCTACAAACTCCTTGATATGAATAGCCATTACTAAGTAATAAAGTATACAACGGACTGTACATACCAAGTTTAATGGACGCTATAATCTACTTCCTCATTTTATGTAAACCACAATTTTAGTCGCTTGTAAACACAGGGCCGCGCTGTATAATTTTATTCTAAGATAAAACTCCAGCTGTCACTTATTGTAACAGATATCCCTGACCAGTATTGTCTGAATGACTTACCTGACTTTGCGAGGGTCAAAATATATCATGGATGTCCTCTGTAGGCAGCCATACTCAGCATGGGGAATGTTAGCGCTATAAATACACTTTTGTGTAGACAAATCATTTATGATCTGGCTATACCGTAACTTGGTACGGAACAATCGAATTTTCTTTCACACATGTAACTCAATACACGGTAACTACAGAGAGCAGTGATCAAATCGATTTATTTTATCAAAATGTAGGTCAATGGTATAAAGTATAAAGTACTAAATCAGGTAAAGCTATTACACGTTGTTTAATTTAGAACGTTGACACCACTAGTTTAAATGTCAATAGGACAAAATATTCATTGTGTACTTGAGAATAGTGAATACTGGTGCTTTAGGTTTAGGCGAAATAAAGCAAACACCGCGTATTCTTCTGTGTTTGCCAGTCAAGTCGAATGCAGGAACTGAATGCATATGTGTTGCATTTGTCCTTAAAATGACAATGAGCTGAGGATAATGGTGATTTGGAGTTTTCTTTCGAATGCAGGAACTGAATACATATGTGTTGCATTTGTCCTTAAAATGACAATGAGCTGAGGATAATGGTGATTTGGAGTTTTCTAAGTATTATACTGTAATATGATCGGACAGGTTTTGTCTAGTTTCATTTGTGCATTGTAGTAACGTTATCTCTCCGCAATGGGCAATCAGCGTGCTGCGTGAGTATGGTTTTTATTTTACTTCTGCAGAATAGAGGCATAGTCCTTATGTCAGCAGATTTGGGAGACTCGTAATCTGATGTTGTTGCTGAAAGGTGCTCATTATGCTTATCATGTTAGATTAACCATTATACGGGGTTACTGTATTGTAACAGTTGCCTATGCATTCGGGAATGACCTTAAACAGTTGAACTAAGTTCTCAAAATTCCGAGCCATGGACTCAACACTATTGCTTCCACCTCCACCCCCTCCTTCATACGACCTTACACAGCAAATCGTATATTAACCCTATATTATGGTACATATGTATTGACGCTGGTATGAAGTTTAGTAGCCTACGTGCAGACGCTGATATTTATAATAGAAGAGATAAATGTATCTTAAGGTATACATGAGGATTTGTAGTAGTCTTTCGAGGGTGGTCCAAGTGGGGTGCTTGTTGCTGAAAAGTTACTCATTAGAATTATCGTATACAAATCGTGATTATACTTTGTTGCTGTGTGCAAACCTTTGCCTAAGAATGACCATCAACTTTCAGGGTACGCCCTTGGATTCAGAGCTCACCCGCACTCCCCCGAATATATACACACGTACTCCGGTAAAGGTCTGTACTCACCAAACTGTGTATGGACGCATTATTAAGGTACATATCAGGTTAAGTAATCTATATGTATGTCCTCGTATCTGTAATTTAAGACAGAAACGTATGTTAACATACACATGTGTGGATTTTGTAGTATTGGTTTTACTTATTAAAACATAGGTAATCTGTCTGTATACCCTGGTATTTGCAACGTAAGAGGAGGTAGAAGACTAGGATGAGGAGGAGGAATGAGACAGAAAGATTTGGATATATTTAACCTAGCTTTCTTAATTTTAGTCATATCGCTACGGTGTGTATAGCGTGGCATTTTATAGTAATGTCTAGCACTGGGGCATCATGCCGCAGACATGTAGCATCTTGTCTCACCCAGTCATTTTATCCTGACACCAGGCCGACCAGTCCTAACACTAACCTCGCCATGCTGAGGGCCAAGCGTGGAAAATTAGAATATTATTTTTTAGAGAGAGAGAGAGAGAGAGATAGAGAGATGGATAAAAATCAAAATATACAGTTGTCACTCAGAAAGAAGACAACAAACTGTGTGTTTAAAACAGAAAGGAAATAAGTATGGTTTGGTAATGAAAATTCGGACAAGAAATAAAACATATAGATGAAGCACGCTATAAGTCGTATGGTCACTGTATAAAGTGGTTTTGATACTAAAAACCTACTTTGGACAATGCTGCAAAAAATCTAATATTTCTTTAGAATAGTCTCTTTTCGCGAAATGCGGGGTGATGGAGTTTTCCAAGAACTCTCTACTTGATTTTTTTTCTTCATGTCAATATATAAGTTAGATACTTTGCATCCTAATGGCCTTAATGCTAATGAACTATATATAATTGTATATTTTTTTAACACTTATGTATTGTATTTCCTTTCTAACCATGTAATTATATGTATGACTGTTTTCTGTATTTTATTTTATTATTTTACTATTGCACTTTTGGTAATTTAAGGTATAATGATGTCATTTAGATATACCTACTAGACTTTACGGACCTAACTAAAACCGGATAATGATTAAACTACAAAATAAACCGTACATATGCTACTGAGTCCGTTCCAGAAACTATTCTTATGTAGAAAACATTTCCAGTTATGAATTGATGATTTCACCTTTTTGTGTTGTACATCTCAATTCCATTAATTTTCCATCATTATTTATTTTACTGATTTTCTTCTATAATATTCATTTCAGCTACTCCAACAGTTAAATGTAAATATGTCCCAATAGTATCACGCAAACCAATGCGTATTCATGCCAGACTTACCGTAGAGTCGGATACCTCCGACATATAGTAGTTTAGGAGAATCACTTAAAAGTAACACATTAAGACATACAATAAGCATCCAATATTGATATCACTTGATTGATAACTTACTGTTATTATAAATGTCTCAGCTCAAACTTCTAGTACACGAAATCCATATTTCCTCTATGCAAATCAGATATAAATTGAAACTGATAATGATTTCATCCACAGTCTTAGAGTGAAGATTGAAACAATATAGATATTCAGAAATAAAATCAAGCTAGTAATCTGGCTGACAACCATCTATCGGAAAATTAAAATCAAAGTCACATAATAGCTTTGTGCCATCGTCAGCGAATGTCGCTGCACTTTCCTTTAACTGCACAATGAAATCTGATTATAATTTGCTTATTTCGAACTTAACTAGCTGAACTGAACAGTCTTCACATTTTGAAACTTGTCGACCTTACCTTAAAATAGTATGGTAGTTACATGAGGTTGCCCGAATGAAACAAATACAGCACATTGTTATGGACCATAATACAGAAACTATTCCAGGCACGTATTAAGTATGACTGCTTTAAGAAACATTTGAGGTTCATTTCTTAGTAGATGCACCACTACTTTCGTTTTATTTTGCAAGTGTGTAATTTCGAACTATGTCTTGTGGTATAAAAGTCGAGCGACAATATTGTAGTAGACCTCAACAAAGGGGTCAACATTAAAGCTCTTTCTAGAGTTAAATCATACTTTGTTTTAATATCTGGATGTATAATGTAGGTGTATTCAAACAATATAATCCAGGATGTGTCCATACTGAAATAAAATAAGAGCAGCAGAGAGGGCGAACCCACCTTTTGCTGGAACGGCATTTTTGAAAAATAAAGCTTTCCACGAAAATGAAACTATAAGGTCAATAACGCCAAACCGAAACCTCTAACCATCCGAGGGTTTCTCTAATTGGGTTAGTTTATTTTTGTTACTGTATTTTTGTCGTCGTCGTTTTTTTTTAGCAAGAATGCACGCGCGTTTACCGGCCGTGACACTTATTTGTAGTCGTGCCCCCTCTGCTGCTATACTTAACTCATTGTTATTTCAATAATGGCATACAGCTATATTAGCTCCAGAACAATAAAGAAATTTCTTCCTGTATGTAATTCTGTCAGGCGAAAATTACAAGAACATCAGGAATTTCAAGCTGATTTTGCAGAAGGTGCAGAACAATTATTTAGACCTTTTACAAAGGCTACCAAAGGCTTTCTTCCTACGCTGGAGCAAACCGCTAAAGCAAATGGAAAAATAGCAGAAAGAACTAAGAAAACAAAAAAGATTCTACAAGAGCTTCCAGTTCAAATAGCTGCAGCTCAACCACATTTACAAGAAGAAATTCAACAAGTAATCGATAGCATTGATAGAGTCCGCGAGGAGGTCAGTGATGTGAGAGATCTTGTTACACCAAACCAAAGCTAGAACAAAAACCACCAACTCAATGTACCGAAAAAGGTTATGAACTACTTCAAAAGGATTCTGCATCGATTGCCGCTGCAGGATATCAAAATAGTGATATATTATTAGATCAAAATACCACTGATTCTCAAGAAGTGAAATGGGTTCCTTTTGTATTTCTTGAATCTCGTGGTATAACTAGAATCACTCATAAATACAAGGATGAATTTGAAAAATTTGAAGAAAAAAGCGAAGGAGTTAAAAAAAAAAAGCTCCATTATCAGGAGATATATTATCATTAGAAAAAGCTGCCATTCGGTCCACCTAATATTGAGGAAGAATTTTACGATGCACCTGATATCAGCGCTACTGGAAGTGGCTTTTCTTCCCTGACTACGCCAGACGGAAGTGGTTTTATTGCTTGTCCTAGCAACGTTCTTTCTGACGTAGAACGACTAGAAATAATAATAGGAGGGAAACGTGATAGAAATGATTCTCCGGAAATTATTAATGAAGCTGCTGATATTTGTCGAAGATTATTTACAGGCGGTATCATGGACATCGATGTGTATCGGTCTCTTATCGATGAAATCATAGATGGTTTCCACAGTGATTAGATAAATAAGTCATAATAAGATGATAGTACATAATGCTCAACGTGGACCTGTAATGGTCAGGATGATGAAATCGCGATTACCTACTTATGAAGCGATTTACGGTGATGGGTTCGGCGATGTTGTTCAATGTTTACTCAAAAGAGTAGCTCCAAAAGCAATGCCGATTGCAAAACAACTAGGAATGAAAACTATTGAGGCTGTTTGTGATAAAGGTATTGTTGCTGTTGGTGATGTTGCCGGTAAAGCGTTTTCGACAATCAAGGATAAATTAGCACGATTAATAGGACGAAAACCTAAACCACCAGTAAAATTACCAAGCACTGAAATTAAGCAAGCAAAGGTCAGTAAAATAATAAATCAAGCCGCAAATCAAAAACTAGCGGAACTGGCCGAGGAAGCAGAAAAAAAATATAGCATCAGATTTGACAGCGGGGAGTGGTCTTCGTGTTATACAAAAATAATTATAATAAAGCTGTTTAAGCGTATATCCGATCCAGCGTTTGATATGGATCTCGGCATCTCTGAGGTTTTGCTACAAATAAACGGACATCAAGAACCATCTGAGGATATATTGCTAGATTTTAATTAAAAAAAGTGCATATCATCGTTTGGTCACATTTATGGGATGCGATCAAAACATAGACACAGGACTGCACATATCACAACTAGATTTTACAAAGTTGTATCCGATCTATTATTTTTCACTGGAACATCTTGGTTTATGTAGACAATCAGTCGTTGATATACATTTTCGAGCTCGCGTAAATCCAGGTGGTGTCAATTACAGAGCAATTGCTGTTATACTCAGCGACAAAACAATGTTACTTGAAGGAGCTGGTGGACGAATGAGAGTTATTAAAGCTCCAGTAGAATATATCTAATTGTAATTAGATCACCGTTGATATTTATAATGTCATATCATCATGTTAATGTCTGTCTGACTCCTGGTCAGATTAAAAAACTTCAATCCGCGTCAGTAAAAGAATCAGGAACCACAATAACGCTAAAATGTAATCAGATCACAGGTGGTCAAAATAAGTTGTCGCTGACAGAACGTGAACTCAAAAATTTCAACGATGCTTAGACAGCCAAGACTGGAATACGAATTATTCTTTCCGCAGCTGCCATTTCAGATATAAATAAATCAGGTGGTATATTTCCGCTTCTCGCGGAGATACCAGCATTGATAGCCGCTGAAGCCGCAGCCGTTGCAAAAGTGGCCGCGTTAGGTGCAGTTGAAACAGCTGCTGGGATGGCATTAAAAAAACTACAGGAAAGGGTCTGAGACTTCCAGGAACCCCGTATGGATACGGACAAACCGTAAATGGAAAAGGTATGAAACTTCCAGGAACAATTCCTTAGCCTTGACTACGTCAAGGGAGCGTCAAGACGGTCCACCGCTAGCAGTTCTACCGATGTCAAATTTTGATTTCCTTGATGCTGCTAAAACATTAATATATCAAAAATTTTGGAGGTGTTTTTATGCGCGATCAGTTACCACATAAACCAAACAATACTGAGACAGAAAGTATCAATCTTCATAATAGTACTGGTGCTGGAACTCATTGGTTTGCATACGCGACTGATCCACGTGGAAGTATTTATTTTGATTCGTATGGATTAGCACCGCCGCAGGAATTCTATGTGAAATCGATAAATGTACCAACCTGGTATTCAACATCACCAACACAAACAATAACTGATCCACCAAAATGCGACCGTGAAAACATTGCTGTACTTGATATTTCAAAATCAAAATTACCACCTTACAAGGTCGTGCATGATTATACAAATGCACAATCTAAAAACCGCACGGGTTGAAAATCGTGATTTATATGGACCTTAGAATATAATAGTAAATATTTACGGAAGAACTCTCAGTGGTACCACTAAGGGTAAAAAAGCGCCGACAACGTAGATATGTCAAATTACGCGACTAAAGTCGAACTCGCTGATATTATGAACCTCTGACCGAGATGAAGCTGACCGAGATGAAGTTGTTTTTTTTCAGGATAAATATTGTTTTATAAACGAGTAATATCAAGTGGAATGACATAGTTCCTAGAGTTCTTGGCGCTACCACGGATACTATTCCAGTATTTACTGACGGCGGTAGAATCAGAGATTCAAATAATTCAATTGTAGCTATTAGAAATGAAATTGCAAAAAGTGTTTTTAATCGTTTGCGTACCACAAGTGATACAATGATGAACTTTGCATGAATGGAAACAAAATAGTTGTTTTGAGAGATCCAACATCTGATGAAGATGCCGCTACAAAAAAAATATGTAGACGTTAGCTATAGTACCGAAGACGCCAAATTATCCACGCTACGAGCCGAGTATGACGTTCACGTAAACATGTTCATGAATACGCGTAGAAAGTTTAGAAAAATTAATAAAATCGCAGAGGAATTCTTTAGCACCCCGTTAACTGTTGACGTGAAACTCTCTGATATTAAAACAAAACTCGGTGATATTAAGATAGCTATATCAGATATTGAAACGATTAGAAAAAGACTAGAAGATGCCATAAGTGGAATTCCTGATATCGTTAAAAAAGTAATCTGATTAAAATTCTCTACAAGCAGATTACTAACAACGCATACACGATATCATCAGGATTCTCAACATGGTCACAGCAAAATAATATTATCAAACATGCCACGGATGTCACTGTTGTGTATACACTGTCTGTGTTCAGCGCTGCAAAATTTAGTATGTACACTACGTATCCAAGCGTCATTCAACCGACACGTTTTTTTGAACCGTGTCTATTGTGTTAAATAGTGGAGACGAAGAAACATTTATACTAGAATTAGCTGATAAGAAATTAACCGCGGTATCTTACTGGTTGTGCTTGGAATTTGTTGCTGAAACACCTCAATTGGTTACTGTATAAAGGGTAAGGAGCACTTCGATCGACATTCAAAAGTTCAGGTATAATCAAGTACATGATGGCAAAAGCGCTAGAGGGTATCGTTGACGAGTATACAATTAAGGTAAAAAAAATATCGTAGATATTTTTATGCCGTCATGTTTTAAGTTTTTACTTGCAGAAATGATATCATTGATATTTTCATAGTTCATTATACAGTATATAGTATATATTTAAATTATATTTCTCATGAAATAAATGTTCTATAATGGCGCCGGTAAACAAACAATGATTATGATGACACATTTTTAAAAAAAATAAATAGTTGTTAGTATAATCGAGATAAATCTTCACCCCGTTACGTATCCTTAACAGAGTTATCTAACACAATCGGGAGATACTCAAACAATAGCTTTGTTCATACCTTTTAGAATACGCGATTCGTATATTTTATTTGCAACTGATTGTATTCAAGGTACGCAGATATTAAAATATTTGCCGGCCGCATTCATTGATCGAATATTGTTTCTTCCCAATCTCTTTATTTACGGATTTAACGACTCTGATAGCTCGCAAGTTATCTAAATAGTTATTTTTTCTTCGCTGAATCAATATGATCGATCACAAGACCGTCTTTGATTACCCTCTGGAAATATTCGTATATAAATTTATGACAGTAATAATTCTTTCTCCCAGCATCAAATCATAGATAACCAAAATTATCAACAAAACCAACAGGTTTTTATATCTCGACTATGTCTGATTACATCGTCATGAGATGCTTCATAATTCTTGATGATAAGATGTCTCACAAATTCCTTTTGCTCCATTGTATATAATATTATTTGTCTAAATTATTATTTGTCTAAATTGTTATTTTTTAAATCTAGCTAAATAATATTCAGCGTTTCTTATAAGTTTCTCATTGTTGTCCTTGTTATGTTTTTTATCATAATATCGCTTCAGCTTTCTGTATTTTTCAGCATTACATTGCACACACACAATGAACAAATTGCTATATTGAGTAAATAAAGTCCAAGCCAGGAGTTATTGACTGGTATTGACAATCCGTATTATACACGAGCGTATCCTATAACCGCCGTTATTTATGGGATATATCCGCTAAATGATAATCTCAGCGTTAATGATTTAGCGCCGATGAAATTTTCGAAAATAAATTGTGTAGCCGAACGAATAACGGAACATTTCACAAATGCGATACGTGGAAACTGGTTAACGGATCTACGACGTAGAAAAAATAGATGAGTGGGCTGAATTAGTCAGGGATAAATTAGCTACAATTACTAATGTCGCTAAGTTAGAAAAAATCACTAAAATTCCCATTAATAGTAAAAACGATAACAGGCGAGATTTTACACGATTCGAAACATTATGAAAAGGGGGACCTCCGATAAATGTCGTTAATCATAACGCGAATGCGTGGACTAATGCAGTAACAATATTTCCACGAAACCGAACGTAATATTTTATGACGGTTATATATTTGATTTTATTATCAAAATAAGTAAAAGAGACCCTGTGTCCGTGTTGTTGTTTTCAAGTTCCGATAATGAAAACTATGATCAATTTGTACGACCTAGCGGAGACATTTATCGTTCAGAGTCTCTCCAAGAAGAAATGAAAAATCTTGCGCAGAAATTTTCATCGCAGTCTGACAATATTTAACGATTACTAAATAATTGTTTCACCGTTCCGTCAGTTGCTGCTGACTTTGCAAGAGAAAACAATTCGTGGAAGCCAACACGATTCGAAGACATGCAGTTAAGCTGCTGTGAATACGGACACGGTGGATTGTGAAATACTAAATACAAACACAATGATGGTATCTCGGTTTATATGGTTGCACGCTATCCGGGAAGTTTTCTTGGTATGGGAGAATGTTCTGAATATTTTAAGAGATTTGGACATCCCACACATGAGATGACCAGAGTTTCGGTAAATGGAGTATTACCCGATTTTGATTTGACTGGATTCACTTGTATAGAGTCATTCGAGTTTGCTAAAGGTCTTCATTCATTTTATTATGTCAGGTTTGGTATACACTTTTCAGAAAGGAAGTGTGCTCCAATAGTTTTATCACGATACACGCTCGATTCAAAAATATTATTTTCGTTGGTTGTAAGTGAAGTAATTGTATCATATCGGAAGCAAACCGAAGTTTGGTTACCACAAGAAAAGGAATATTCTGATAAAACTGATGAAGAAAATAAAACCGCAAAAGATCTTGGTAGAAGAATAATCGGTAAATGTACTCAAACGATATGATCATAAATGACATTACACAAGATTAATTATAGACAATGTTGAACTCGATTTTATAACTGCTGATGCAACGAAGAGAAATATATTTGTAAGTCGAAACAACTCTTACTTGTCTAACGGAACACGATTAGGTACAATTGTTGGTTACATTGATGACGAGTCACCGCAGTTTACTCATTTAAGATCTTCAATGCTCACGTTTTTTCGATAAATTTATTATTGATGATAAACAGATTTCCAGACACCGTGGTCAGATTTGCTACGGATTCATTCTATATCGAAAGAAAATATTCAGAATTGCTGACTCAATTTTATATAAGTACTACTTACGATGTATCATGGGGCGAACTGAGAATAAAACAAAAAATGTTATGTAATTATTCCGAATCCGCCGACGTTGAAATCAAAGATATTTATTACAAAAAATAATCAAATATCAAAATTATCATCAGTACCAGTTGTATATGATCCTGTGACTAGACATACGACTGTTTATCTAAACGGACCGGGTGTTCTGGTCAAACAACTCGTGTTATTGAATTATTTCGGCAGAGTTCAGTTGATATGGTTGTTTTAACACCTAGACACAGACTCGCAAGAGAAATGAGTGAACGAGGAGTACAATCGTGTACTTATCATAGCTTCTTCTGATGGAAAGGGGACGCATGGACTCCTGATGGAATGGGCGAGAAATACATTCCAAAGATTATCATTTGGAATGAATTATGCACAGTATCTAAAGATATATTAAAAATATCTATCTATTGGTTATTGTTGAAAAATACAGCTGTGGTCATGTGCGGAGATCATGGTCAACCACCACCTTTTGTTGGATTGTCTCCGCACGAATGGCTAAAAATATTTGTAGATTATTATGGGGAGATAACTGATGACCATAAAGCGCTCGATTCAGAATTAAGAGAGTTTACGAAATTAGTCAGACTACCACCGAATAAAATTCAGTGTAAAATAATGCATGAGATAATTTCAGAAACTCCTATAAATGACTTTTGGGATAGATGGAGACCAAGCGACTTAATAGTTGCAAGTAGAAAGATAGTTCGTGATACACTTCAGCAGAAATTATTTCAGTTACAACGAGAGAAGTTTCAGAATTGCCTGTACCATTGTGTTATCGACCAGCAGATACGCGATAACAGAATATTGACGTTGATATACCAGGACCCTTGACAGAGTCAAGGACGAAACAAAATCTTGTATTAAATGATATTGTTTTAGTTAATGTCAGTGCTGTTGAGGAATCGCTGAAAATGGACAACTCTCCGTGGACGTTAGTATACGCAATGACGATCCATTCGTCACAAGGATTAACCATCTCTGATACAGTTGTTTGGATCGTTGATGATCGTATCGAATGGTCAAACTTAGTTTATCTCGCAGAGTCTCGAGTCAGAAGAATATCTCAGTTGTGGAATGTTATTGTAAATTTTACAGAAACTGCTGGCACCAATGACGAAGTTGTTACCGATGATATAGTAAGAAAATAATTAGTTAGTTATAAACAATGCGATAAAGAAAATTTAAACGCGTCTTTGATCTTGACGCTGAATTTATCATGACATTAAAACAACAACAGGATAATCATTGTGCGAGCTGTAACACAGAAATATTGTGGAGCAATAATCTTAATAATCCAATACAATTTACCGTAGGCAGAATTAACAGTAGTCTTGGTGATACATGCGAAAATGTGAGGCTGACCTGTCTTGAATGCAATCGACGTGGGGGTGCTAGTTAAGAGAGGACGGTGGTAATTGTGTATCTTCAGGAATTATTTAGAATTGCTCACGTGTAAATCCACGTTGAGGAGCAGTTGAATCTAATCTGTGTATTGCAGGTCTACCCGTGAATCTTACTACCCTGGAAAGTGTATGTGTAGTTACACTCCAAATAGGATCAGTTGCTCTTTTTTACCACCTTCAAGTTCAACAGGTTTATAAAAGTATCTTACAGTCACATTACCGAATACTGATTGTTTTGAAAAGTCATGTCGTTGTATTGGTATATGTTTTTTTGGGTGATTGCATTAGCGAGTTTCATAGCAGTTGCACCAGTAATTTCATTATTTAATGCAGCTATCACACTTGTTAGTCTTGTAACCCATTCACGAGATCTCATATCTTTCTGACTTATTTTCTTCGCCTATTGGTATCCAAATAAACGCTCCTCAAGTGTTCGGTTAAATCGTTCAACCATTGCCTGATCGCGATGAATTGCAGCATGTCCTCGCCTGATTTTGACATCATGTTTTTTCATCAACGACGATACTGCACCCTTCAATTCTTTGCCAGGATCAACCTGTAGCAACCGTGGCCATCGTAGACCACTTGTAGTTCAGATCCTCATTGATAAATTCCGTCAAACGCAGAAGCAACTTCAGATGTTGTTTTAGTAGATAATGGTTCTGCTTCCTTGTACCTAATTGCGATGTCATCGACAGTTAACGCGTATTTTTATGTCAATTGACGTCTTCGTATTTTGATAGTATCATGTGGTAAAAATAATATATCCGCCTGATGAACTTCATTTGGAACGCCGACATCAAAATGGGCGTACTCGACCTTTTAGGCGGGGCTTGATAAATTTGCCATATTGCCTGTCGTGCTAACCACGCTGCGGCGGCAACACGTGTAACATTTGCTGCGTCGGCGACTTTACTAATCGCTGCTCTACCCTTCCGATATATTATTGGGCTATAATAAATCGATTACATTATAATAATGATCGGTTGATTAATTACCGGCCCAGGAAACTCAGTTTCCTAATACTAGTTTACCTTTCATCGTAGATCTTACCAACCAATTAGCTAATGATTCTCTGAAAGATTTTTTTTATAGAATTTAACGCACGATTTAATTTCACATTTGCAATATGTCCTTGTTGCAGATCTTTACTTTTATAAGATACATCATGAGTATGATATGCTTGATCAATAGCGTTTATTGGATACTCTCTGGGTCTTGGTTGATCTTGGTTATCAAGTCGGATATCAAGTCGGGTACCAGGACCACAATAATTGTATCCTGGAATATGTTTTTCTCCTGGGTATTTAGCCCATCGTGTTCCTGGCAATTTTCCCAGTGAAGTAGCGATATCACCACCTTTGATATCCGTCTAGGACGAAAAAAAATGTATTTTGGTACCACATTTTACACACTTGCCTGTAAGCGCACGCTTGTTATTTTTTGTTATCATAGTTGTTAGTCCACGTGTGGGAGTGGATGTTCTGCATTTTACACAATATAGATTCATATTATAAGTACATGGATGTAATTGATTTGTCAGCGAAAACAAAGCAAGAACCAGTCAGACATCATTCAGCGCAGCC
Source organism: Sinohyriopsis cumingii (assembly GCA_028554795.2). Classification (NCBI taxonomy): domain Eukaryota; kingdom Metazoa; phylum Mollusca; class Bivalvia; order Unionida; family Unionidae; genus Sinohyriopsis; species Sinohyriopsis cumingii. The sequence continues at coordinate 4,697,369 of JAPYKE020000076.1, read as the reverse complement.
AAATTCTATCAGAGCGATTATCATAGGTCCATCTTGGTCTTATCAAACACAATTGCTACTTAATTTGATAATGCGATGGATCAAATTGGATACGTTGTATTTAGTAGCCCCATCCGTAGACGGCGAGCGATGCTACGACGTACTTAAGGATTTTAATGAAAATGCAAGATTGTTAAATGAAGATGGCAGTGATATTATTGAATTTATTACTGATATTGATGAAGCCCCATCTGTAGTTGACCTCGATGGATTTATTAATAATTTAGTAGTATACGACGACGTAATGCTGAACAAATAATCAAATACAGCTCGGATATTGTCTCGAGGCATACACAAAAACACGGATGTTTTATGTTACTCAGCGATACACACAAATACCTAAAGTGATCAGAGATAACTGTTGTTGTTGTTGTTGTTCTAGGGTTTAACGCCATTTTTCAGCACAAGATAGGTTATACATGGCGGCCAATATAACTGGTAAAGGAAGAACCCTGGAAAACCCAGGGAAGAACCACCGACCCACGAGAAGCTACTGGCAGGCTTTCCCACGTACCCACGCTAGCCGAGCCTTGGACTCGAACCCACGCAGACAGAGGTGAGATGGCAGTGATCCGGAACGGCGAGCGCTTTAGACCACTCGGCCACTCGGGGCCCCAGAGATAACTGTAATATATTAGTTGTGTTTAATCGAGTTGATACACATACCCTGCGAAATATTCATCAGACTTGCTGCAGTGGAGATATGGACATGATTAAGTTTAAAAACTTTTTCTAGCGAGCACAGTCAACTCCACACGGATTTATAACAATAAATTTAGATGATCTTCAATCACGATATCGTATAGGTCTTGATAAATTTTTAGATGAGACTGAAAATGATAGCAGCAGAGAGGACGCGACCACAAATAAGTGTCACGGTGGGTAAACGCGCGTGCATACTTGCCGAAAAAACCGACGACGACAAAAATACTGTAACAAAAATAAACTAAGCAATTAGAGAAACTCTCGGTTGGTTAGAGGCTTCAGTTTGACGTTATTGACCTTATAGTTTCATTTCCGTATGAAGCTTTATTTTTCAAACATGACGTTGCAGCAAAAGGTGGGTTCGCCCCCTCTGCTGCTTAAGGTCACGGGGAAGTAGTAAAGGTGGAAGAAAATGTGGATCAAAGAAACAATTTGTCCCTTTAAGAATGATTTTGGTCCAACACACGCAGTTTGATTTTACTTAGGATTGAAAGGGATTTGTCCTGGATGAACCGCTTTTGATTTTTTCCTTCTTGCAGAAAGATGTTTTCTTCAGATTGGAATGAAATATTACTTAAGAACAGACAAAACTGACAGGCCACTGTACTTAAAGAGATATATGACACAGTTGTTATATGTTACGTCTCTATGGTCATAAGTTAAGTAAAAAAATAAGCAAAATCAACACGTTTGGTAAAACGTAACAAATAGTTTCCGTATCAATGGTATAAAATGAAGAAAAAAACGTAAACAAATTTGCTAATAGTTTTATGGTTAGTAACTGTCAACACGTAATTATGCGTCTATTTATCAATTCTATGCAATTCTACGCTATTTAGTATCTAAAAATAGACAATATGCACATCTAACTTTAACCACTACAATTTTCAGCCATGAACAAATGTTGTGTTGTTTGGCAGCTGATATCGATGACGTTAGAAGCCAGATTTGTTCATTAACATAACCTTTGGCTTTTTTTCTTCTTCTTAGTATCGTTCTACCTGATCTGGGTTTTCTTCTTTGCTTGTCTCTGTATTTTTAGGGAGGCAGTTATGTTGTGGTGGAAATAATACCGTTTGCTATTACAATCAATTATTATTAAACAGAAACGAAGAATTTCTGATACTTTAGCATAAGTTTGTATTACGTCCTACAAATGGATATATTGTGCAACACCGTGTAAAATGGGGTTCCTGAAGGCAGATGATTAACTTCTGCTTTGGTATGAACAAAAGTTAAGTTTCATGCTCTTTGCAGAACACCTAAAGCAATATTTCTAAAATAAATGTTAAATAATTTATATATTGCATCATTCACAAACATTACGTCTAAATGTGTTGGTTTTCATCAGATTCCAACATACTAACGTATTTCTGTCCAATAACAAACAATCGCATTTTGTCTAGTATGGTCCACAGAAATTACCGAGCACATGATCATTAGATAGAAGTAAATAATCTAGTACAGGCCTCCACGAATCATTGTCCACACCTTTCCGAATTTGAACGCAACATTATCTAAAACAATATATTTAAGGTTTTTACAACATCGTGTGCCTTAATGTGCCTTGACGATATAAATAGTATTACTTGCTTACTTCTGTCTTTTTCAGAGTCAGCTAATAAACAGGGATACCGTTTTCCTATAGTATGTGCATCTTTGTATTTTCGATATCACAACAATTTACATATCATTCATGTGATTCTAAACGAGCACATGAAATGTTTCTGCAGTATTATCTTTACTGATTGGCTTCGATAGTAAGAAAGCTGTTTAACCTCGCCTCCTGAACGAATTGTTTTCACTATGAACATCTTGACGGCCATTTTTAGACTCTTCACTTCGGTAATTGAGGACAAAATGGTCTTGTCTGTCTAAATATGGTCAATGTACCCCACAGGGGCTCGCTACGTCACGTATAGCATATTATCATACGAAACATGGCGTAAAATCCTAAAGACAAAAAAAACAAACAATAAAGGTATTGATCAGTTGATAGCAAGTATGTGCGATGGTGGTGGAATGGGGAGGGGCTGTATACATGTAACATGGAATCCACCCTATATACAAGCGTGGTTTAAATGTTAACTTTGAGAAGTAAATAATCTCGACTCTCTTAACAGAACAACGTGGGCATAAACCGGTCTCCCAAATGACAGAATTGTATCCAACTGCAGCATACTTACGCAGTAAATGTTTGATGCAATTCGGGTTCCAAATGGTGTTTTTCATTTCTTCTGTAGTCTAGTGTTCCAAATCAAATAATGCAAATATGCGGTCATAAATAAATTACTGCAGTTATGGGAATTTCTGTATCAAGTAATCCTCCTTTTACATGAATATCGCAACAATGTAATGCTTTATATTTAAAAATGACACTTTAGGGCAAAAATGCATCGTCTACTGTACTCTAACTGTTACCGTATCAATGTGACATCTAATTCATTGGTCATTCTGTGTTGAAAAATGATTTTGACTGTACAATTTTGTGTTTATTCCGAAGGAAACTTGTTCTTTGATTTATAATTTATAAAAATGTATAATCTATTTCTAAACGTTCAAACTAGATCAACTTCTTTCGTGACTGTTTTTCCGCACAATAAATACAAGTTCCAACATCTCAGTCAGAATGAACAAAACTATTCGTTTTTCTTTCTATCTGATTACTTCCACTGAAATAAATACTATGTGATAAAAATATCAAATGGATAATTGATATTTACCTTGTTATACATTAATATTCCTAGTCTTCTGCTTAAAATATTTAATCAACAGAATATAAAGGAGTTATGATCATGCATAACATATTACAGCAGACGGGATTCCATCCCTGCCAATGATGATAGGATAAACCCAAGCGTATTTGATTATGCACGCATTATAAATTGCTTTCTATTTCCATTACTGAAAAATCCCACACCATAACTAGCGTCGGCCCTGTACAGAATGCAGTAGTTTTAACTATTCGGTTGGAAAATCAAAAAAGAATATGAACTAGAGCACTCTTTAATAACAAAAAGACAACCTCATGCGTTAAAGCAAGATTTTACATGTCAGAGTATCATAATTACATTCAAGTTGCTATGTTGGGCCTTTGCAAAAGGTGAACAAGATTACATATTAACTATTATTATGGCGTATATGACTTTAAATTATGGTCAGTCTTATATATTATTCATAAATCTTTACAACTAGCCCTTAACATTCCTTTTACTTTACGTTTACCTCCATTAATTAGATAGCAATGTACATATCCGGATATTTTGTATTTTAACCATACCGTCCTTAACTTCGTCAATACCCTGTGTTTATTCAAATAGCACTAGGAGCTTCTATTTTTACAACACACGTAAAAAGTCATACAAATGAATAATAGTAATGTCAATCAGAAGAAATGATATAGAAATAAATTAGGAAAAACGTTTGGCCATAAATACAAGATATATACCTTGCTACTACATTATTTTGTTAGGGCACGTGTTGCCAGTTTATTTACCGGCTCTCGTAAAAATAGAACTAAACTGAGTACATAATTTCAAACATTGAAGTAAACGTGTTCTTGAAATGTCAAAATGAGTAAGCTCTTGAGAAATGCATACCTTTTTATTACCCTTATCATATTATAAATGTTATGAAAGATTTCAGTTACCACATAAATCGAAGAACTTACCGATCGAAGTAATTTCACGCCTGAAGAGTTTCCAGTCCAAGGAGAGTTAATGTTTAGCGATACTAGACTTCTAGCCTTTTCATGGATCAAGATCAAAACAAAAAATACATTGCACGACTTCGTATCTTCAGCAAGACATAATTCATGGGTTGACTGATTATCATTATCACTAGAGCATTACATGTGGTCTGAAAATATATATTTTCAGAAAACAGCATGACGTATTTTCGTTGTAATCTCATTGATCATAACACACGTGGTGGCATAAATAGCTTCCTGAATAAGATTAAATGTGCACCAGAATTAGTTCAAAGTATCTAGTGTGGATTTATAACTTCTGACTTCAATGATGATTGAGAGTGGAATAAGAGGTGGTAGAAGCATGATATCATAGATCACGAATTTTAAATTAAAGATAAAATGTGATGACTGCTACGAAAGGTCTATTTCGTACAGCAGGCATCTGTCCCCCAATAGCCTATTTGAATTGGCAATGAGCTCACATATGCCAGTTCAAATTTTAGATGGAAAAAAACGAATAAATTATGTTGGTTTGAGAAAAGATTATTCAACATCCACGATGTTAACAAGACATTGTGGATCTTCGAAGTGGACATGCAAATTCATTACATTTGCACGACCGTTTAAATGGTTGCATAACAGATTATAGCAGCGGTAAATGGTCTATTTCCATTTGAAAAAAGACTGATGAATAATTAAATGGGTACAAAAACAAGCTTAGTCTAAGTTGTTGTGCACATTGAAAATAAAGAATGAAAAATATGTAATATATTACAGAAATTGTAATTAATTCAAAGGAAAAACGAAGCGCAAAGTAATCTTGTTGCTAAAGCAACCTAGCAAAATACATGCATATCACTCGTACCAGTATGAGACAAAAACATATCATGATTTAGCAAAAGAAATACCTCTACAAACTGATTAACACTTCAGTTGTTCAGTAAGCAAACGGAAGATCTCACGAAATGTACAACATTTGTAATATGTTCAGGGAAAATGATTTTTGATTGTGCCATAAAGATACATCATCCTCCTGGAAAGCAGTTATATATGGTTTGATCATCTTCATTATGAAAAGAAACATATAAAACTAAACAAACCTATAGTTGGAGGTTGAACTGTGTCAGAGTTATCCAAATAGTTGATGTACGAATTCTACTATAATAATTTAGAAAGCAAAATATGGCAAGAGAATGATGTTGATAAGACAGAACATATTAAAGAGTACATACAAATTACATCATGTTCTTAGAAACTACAAGAAAGACAACGTGTTTAATGTACCACAGATGAATCACAATTATACCGGTGTTTTCAAAGATGAGCTAAATGGTGTACCAAGTAGCGGGTTTTATAAGTTAATTGTAAAAAAAAAAAAAAAAAAAAAAAAAAAAAAAAAAAAAAAAAAAAAAAAAATTATTTATACAGGACCGAATTTGTTTTACAAGTATATTTCTGTTATTTTATGTTAAAGTAATGGCGTTCTTGGATTTCATTTCATCTCGTATTGGGCGATTATTTTCAAATACTGTCTTCATTTCCTCTCTATTCTTGCTGCAGTGGACAATCAGAAATGGTCTATTTGCGATGCAACATTTGATCACACGGATGAAAGATAGCCTTAGAAAATCACCTGTTTTCTTTTCTACGTTATCAAGATTCCTTACTAATCATAAACAAATTATTAGTTATTTGTACGTATTAACGAGTAACTCAAACCACATTAATTTATCTTCTGGATATATTAGGATTATCTATTCATCTCTGAATAACCACTCTTTAACGTATGATATTAAAATATAAATGTTGGACAGATCGTTACGACTTAGTCGAAATTTGTAATTAGACCATACCACATTTAGTGTCATCACTGCTTTACTACACCTAGTTACTTCACAAATTAACCTGTCGTGGAGTGCTTTCAATTACAGTTGCATCGCGCTAAATGTTTTAAAGTAAATATTATAAATATTAAAATAACAATAATGTCCCGGAGGACATTCGTATTAAATACATATATATTTTTAGCATGAATCTTAAAACCCTTTCGAATATCTCAAGGAAAGAGGACCCTAGGCTGGGTTACAGTGATGTCAATTTAGTTAACGTTTTAGGCTGTCGATAATACAACAATCTCAGGTAGGGTGCAATTAATTATTGATAATCTTTCTTCGACGGATAATCAGCAAGGGGATAAGGAATCAATTGGCAAAGCAAACATATATTGATGACTGTATCTAAGTTAAGCCGACACACGCGTGCATCTGCCTCACTCGCGACTCATGGCTGTGTATAGAGCTTCATGATTTATTTATTAAGGGTTTTGATATTGTGTATATAGTGTTAATTTGTGAAAAATGAAAATAAAGTTTGGTAGATTGTTTGTTATGTGTTTTCGTGGGAAGGGGTGGAGATAGAATGGAAATTAGGATTTGTGTGGATATATAATCTAAGCTAGGGGATGGGGCAACTATACACTTGGGGGTGGGGTGGAAGTCGATTCATCTTCTAATGCATCAACTTGAAAATGTTGACCATAAAGTGTCGCATTTTTCATTTTCAAATCTACCAAAATTATAATAAAATCGGTTTTTACAAAGGAAGTAATAATTTATTTGCAGAAGTTCTACCCAGTTATATTTAAGAGCATCCATTCTGAAGTTTTTCTAAACACACAAAAATCAAAATGTATTCAAAATGTGCATCTTTGTCATCGGACGCGTTTTGGTCCTACAAAACCATACCTTTTTAGGAAATGTGTTTACTGATAAAAACAATACATATATAGCTTTAACCGATTTAATGAAACATCTATATTTACCAAAGAAAAGGTTTACTAAAAGCTGAGTAACTCAAACGTATGATAGCAGTGAAGTGGGTCACCCTAGCCTCAATGGGAATTATCATTACAGAGACCCCTGGGTCACTCTAGCCTCAATGGAAATTTAACATGGAGAAGAATCGTGGGTCACTCTAGCCTCAAGGGAAATTTAACATGAAGAAAAATCGTGGGTCACTCTAGCCTCAAGGGGAATTTAACATGGGAAATAGTCTTGGGTCACTCTAGCCTCAAGGGGAATTGAACATGGTTAAAAAAGTATTGGACCACTCTAGCCTCAAGAGGAATTGAACATGGGGAGGGGAATAAAGTGTGGGTCTATTTAGGGACGGGGGGGGGGGGGAATTGAACATGGGATTTGTTTTGTTTTTTTTTAAATTTAAAAAAAGGGGTAGGCAATGGAAAGTCATTCTCTTTTCGAGAAATATGGGTGGCCCTGAAAAGGGCCTTTGGGTTTATGTTAATGTATCCATTAACATAAAGGGCATCTGCGGCATCTTCTTGTCCTCAAGCTGCGTCTTACTCGAGGGCCATAAATCAGTGTCCTCTTGAGGCAACCTTGTCTTTCTACGTACACTCTTCGTATCCACAGACTGGTGTCTGACTTGTCGACAACGGTCCACTTGGACCGGACATACATGAGCATGTCCGTCCTAAACATCATGGAAGACACAAGGGTGGATGATTCGACTGTGGTCCACATCTTGAAGCGACGAGAACAGGTGAATCAATGCAGTGAACTGCGCTTATTTATAGGTAGAGGAAGGATTGAAACGGATTGAGTTCATTCACCAATCCGAACACGTGTTACAAAATTCAGTCAGCCCGCATCCAATCCGAAGAGAGCAGTCTGTGACGTCACGTGGTCTATATAGATTCGCTAGCGCTTGTGTGCAGTCAATCTATGCGACGGTGATTCAACATGACGGAAACTCAGAAAACGATCCATTGGAGTGCAGCAGCAGGGGAGACTGCCCAAGGGAACCCGGAATTACTTTCAGAAGAGGTACATTGGGATTTTGTGGATTTTCTTACCTCGCAAGAATTTGTTCCGGAACCTTCGTTACCTTCTTCATTACCGCAAGTGGAGAATTTTAGACAGAGACAGAAAGAAGAATTGGAGAAATTTATACAACGACAAAAGGAAGCGGAACAAGCTTTTCTCCTACAGCAGCATCAGCAAGAAGAAGAGGTAAGAAAAAAACAACAGCAACAACAGCAAGAAGAAGTAGCAGCAAAGAAACAAGAGGGTGAAAATCAAACGGTCGCGGTACTGTTGGACATTTTAGCGGAGTTAAGAAGTCTGAAACAAATGTATCAGACTTCTTTATTACGACCGAAGAGAATACGACCTTCCCGAGCTAAACACGTCAACCCTGTGACTAAGCCTACCGTACCACCCTTAGTGATTTCAACCCAATCATCAACATTACGCAGTCCAAAAGTAGGCTTTGGCCGTGGCAAAGGCTTAAGGCAGTTAAAGTTGATTGCTTAAACTCACCCCTACACCAAAAAAGGCCCTTTTCAGGGCCACCCACATTTCTCGAAAAGAGATAGCCCTTTCAATTTGCCAATAACTCAAAAAACAACCCATTTTATCCCCCCTATAGTACGTGTCTTTGTATGAGTGCGTGAGTGTAGCTTCTTATTTTAAAATCAAAACTCAAAGACACTTACCTTATATCATTAATTTATTCTTTTATCCATTGTTACAATCCAATTCACAATTCACAACACAACACTTTAATAAAAAGTTCATTGACTTCTTCTTTCTCCTTGTTTAGTCTGTTTTTTAAATTTCTTCACCGTCACACTCTTTTCCTCTTCTTCATCCTCACTTTCTTCCTTTCTTCTTTTCTTCTCCTGTTTCTTTTTCTTCACCTGTCTGCTTTCTTCCTCTGAAAAATCCCTCTCTTCTTCCGAAGAATCAATCTCTTCTTCTGAAAAATTCCTCTTTTCTTTTGACTCCTCTTGTTTCTTTTTTGGGCAATCTGGAGACCAATGTCCTTTTTCTTGACAATAATAACAGGTATCTTGACTTTTGTCTTTTTTAGCCCCTGTTTTTGTTCTTTTTTGACGGTCTGGACACTTTGAAGACCAATGCCCTTTCTTCTGACAGATATAGCAAGCATCTTGACTTTTATCTCGAAAGGAAGGAGAGTAGTCCGTCGGCTGGTCTGAAGAGAATTTTCTAATGACCCCTCGCAAAGTTCCGACGAAACGTTCGATTTGGTTAGTCTCTTCCATCGTTGTGCTCGGCTTGAGAATGAAATGAATAGTGAAAGAACAAGACACACACCCTTTTATATACGCTGGTTTGCTATGACTATAAATTAGTCTATGGTGTTTACACTTGAGTCATTTTACGTTTTGCACTCAAGATGAAACGATCCTATTCATTCGAGAAGAAAGAAGAAGAAAGTAAGAGGCAGAAACGTGATCTATCGCCTCGTACCAGAGCTGAAATCTTGGCACAAATTCATGCCAGTGATTTTGAAGAGGACATGAGTGAACCAGAATCCGAACCCTCTAAACCAAGTTCACCACGCTTAGTCAACCTTGAAAAATACTATTCCATTCGAGAGACGGAAAAGCGCTCCTCTAGAAAATTTAGAACCACGGCTTACAAATACACGGTGAACTTTAAAGATTTTAAGGCTGAAGTACCGTTAGAGAAAGCAGAAGTGTTCATCACTGGGGTGTGGGATTCTTTGCTCACCGCACTCAAGCGACAATGTCAACCCAAAGAAGACGATCGCTTGAGACTTTCTATACAACACGACGGTTTGAAATCCCCTGTTTGGATCGAGTTTAGCACCCCTGCAGAATTGACCGCTTCCAAAGTCATGGACAAGATTCAACACGTACAACAATCTAATGACCAGTTTGACATCACCGATGGAAAAGCCACACTGGACATGACCCACGTCTCTCCTCCTCAAGGGACTGGACGCAAAAAGATCTTATTGGTGGACGACCTTCGCAATACCAAAACAAGTCTCGTCCGAATTAACAACCCTCAAGACCAGATGTGTTTAGCCCGAGCCATCGTGGTGGGACGAACCTATGCCAACAAGAACGATACGGTAGAATGGAAAAGAGCCTGGAAAACTATTCGACAATCGGACCGAGCCAAACAACGAAACGAAGCAGAACTCCTGTTACAACAAGCTGGCCTGTCCAAAGACACACCCTGTGGCATTCCTGAAATGCAAAAATTGCAAGATGTCCTAGCTCCACGATACACCTTGAAAGTGCACCCTCAAGAAATGCGCGGGCCTCTGTTGTTTCGAGGCCAAGATTTTAAGGACGGAAAATACATTCATGTTTATTATCACGATGACCATTTCGATACCATTACCACCATCACCGGATTCCTGGGATATGTTTATTATTGTAAGACATGTGATTATGGTTATAACAATAGAGAGCAACACAAACATTGTGGAATGAAATGCCCAGGATGTTTGGCCTCTCCACCCTGTCTGAGCGAAGGACCAGTGCCTTGTTCAACTTGTCTGCGCACGTTTGTCAGCCCTACCTTTTACCAACAACATTTGAAAACGCAAGGTTCACAGAAGAAATGTGCTTGTCAACTGCTGAGATTGTGCCCTACCTGTGGACAAGGCATACTTACCAATAATGCCAAGGCACACGTATGTCGAGGAAAGAAAAAAATGTCACATTTGTCACCACATCGTGGACTTGGAACACCAATGCTACGTGCAAAAATACCAACCCCCACCAGAGAAAGAGGACGGTCACAAGAAGAAAGGCAATTTCATCTTTTTCGATTTCGAATGCATGCAAGAGACCGGCATTCACATTCCTAATTTCTGCGTGGCTCATCGAGCGTGCGAGAAGTGCATTCAAGAACCTATTTTCAGTCATTGCCCTCACTGCAGCAAGATTCCTGGAGGGCGTGAAAAAATCTTTCGGGGACCGAACACGTTAGCCGATTTTGCCCAATGGGTCTTAGACCCCATCGACAAGACGTGGAGCCAAGAGGACATCGAACGTTACGGAGATTGTCATCGTCATGCCACGGTGATGGCTCACAATTTCTCCGGATACGATGGACAGTTTCTTTTGAGATACTATACGGAACAAGGCACCGAGCGTCCTAAAGTGACTTTGAACGGAGCCAAAATCATTTTCATGCAAGTGGGACAAGTGCAGTTTAAAGATTCGATGAGCTATTTGGCCATGCCTTTGAGTCGAATGCCTAAAACGTTTGGAATGACAGAAATGGCTAAAGGGTACTTTCCACACTTTTTCAATACGGAAGCCAACCAACACGCCGTTCTACCCCATTTACCTGAGGCTCACTATTACGACCCCGACAACATGCGTACCGAACAACGAGAAGCTTTCTACGCTTGGTACCAGGCTCACGCCTCGGACCCTTTCGACTTTCAGGAAGAAATGCTAAAGTATTGTCGTTCCGACGTGGACATTTTACGACGTTGCTGTGGAAAATTTCGAGAATTGTTCATGGAACACGGAGGGGTCGATCCTTTGAAAGAAGCTTGCACCATTGCCAAAGCGTGTTCCTTAGTGTACCGACAACGATTCATGCCTGAAAACACCGTGGCTGTCATCAGCCCTCAAACGACCCACTTTGTCAAACGTCAATACTCGGTCAATGCCCTACGTTGGTTACATTACTTGTGTGACAAGGAGGACAAGTGGATTCAGCATGCCCGCAACGGAGGAGGAGAAAAGACCATCGGAACGTATTCGGTCGATGGCTGGGACTTAGAAAACCCCAAGATCGTGTACGAGTTTAACGGTTGCTTATTTCACGGATGTCCAGTCTGTTACCCTGATCGTAGCACTAACAATCAGTTTTTACAACGAACCATGGAAGACTTGTACCAGGACACTTGTCAGCGACGCCTAAAGTTAGAACAGCAAGGATACCAAGTGGTGGAAATGTGGGAACACGAGTACGATCACCGCATGAAAACCGATCCCGAGTTTAAACGCCTCGTGGAAAGTTACCAGTTCATGGACCCGCTGAACTCGAGGGATAGTTTGTACGGAGGAAGGACCAATGCCACCTGTTTGCTGTACCAAGCCGACGAAGAGAAAGGAGAAGAAATCAAATACTTGGACGTGTGTTCGCTGTATCCCTACGTGTGCAAATATTGTCGCTTTCCTGTAGGGCACGCACAATTGCTGACGGAACACATCGACCTGAGAAACATTCGACAATACGAAGGCTTGATCAAGTGTAAAGTTTTGCCTCCCACGAACCTATACCATCCCGTCTTACCTCACCATTGTCAAGGCAAACTGATGTTTCCCTTGTGCCGTACTTGTGCCGAAACGTGCAACCAAGACCAGCCTTGCCATCACACCCAGGAAGAACGTGCCTTGACGGGAACCTGGGTCAGCGTAGAATTGTTCAAAGCTCTGGACATGGGATACCAACTGTTAGAAGTGTACGAAATTTGCCACTTTCCCAAGACACAACAATACCACAAGGGTGACCCCACGCAGAAAGGCATTTTCGCCGACTACGTGGATGCCTTTTTCAAACTGAAGCAAGAAGCCAGCGGCTATCCGTCCTGGTGTCACACTCCCGAAGACCAAATACAATTCAAAGAGAAATACTATGAACAAGAAGGCATCTCTTTAGACCACATCGAGAAAAAACGAAGGCAGGCGATCGTTTGCCAAAGTGATGTTAAATTGCCTGTGGGGTAAAATGGCACAACGACCGTGTTTACCCAAGACGAAATATTTGACAGAACCTTCCCGCTACTTCCAGATGATTCACGACAAAACCAAATACATGAAACACGTGGACGTCGTTCGAGAGGATTTGATCTTGGTCAATTACGAAGAAGATCTGGACTTTGTACAAGACGACCCTTTTGGAAATGTCATCATTGCGGCTTACGTGACAGCCCATGCTCGCTTAAAATTGTACGAAGCTTTAGAACTGTTAGGGGAACGCGTCCTGTACTTTGACACGGACAGTTGCATTTACATCCATCACCCGAGTCAACAGCACCCTAACATCGAAGAAGACCGTTTAGGAGCCTGGACAGACGATCATCCCGACGACAAGATTCTAAGTTTCGTCAGTGGTGGTCCCAAAAATTACGGCTACGAATACCGGGACAAACAAGGAGAAGTGCACACGACGTGCAAAGTGAAAGGACTGACTCTGAATTATCGTACCAGTCGAGTGGTCAACTTTGGGGTATTGAAAGAAGCCTTGCTATCGGGAGAGGATGGAAACTTTAAAGTGACCACTCACCAACCGAACAAGATTGTACGTTTACCCACTCATCACATCGTCAGTCGGCCCTTGGAAAAAGTCTATCAAATCGTGTACCAGAAGCGAGTTCGACTTCCCAATCATTTCACCTTACCGTATGGACACGTTGGTATAAAACATTGGTTGTAAGAGGATAGTCACCCGCTAGAAGGATGACTTCGCCACAGCAAGAATCGAGTGAGAAACCCGATGAGAACCTCAAGTTCAAACCCTACCATTTTCCAGTCTTCTTACCTGACTATTGTGATTGTGCCCGTCGATTGGACACGTTTCAGAAATGACCTACGGATAGGGAAGGATTACCTTCTTCGCATGTTTTAGCTAAAACAGGATTTGTCTACTTGGGACCTGAGTCAGGATTGGGATACGAGGTACAGTGTTTCGCTTGCGGACTGAAGTTACGAATGGATCTATGTATCTATAAAGATTCAGCTATTCTGGAACATACTCGATGGTCTCCGCACTGCCCTTACCTTTCTATGGCCTTTCCACCCATCACACTACGGTACAATGTTGACGGTACCTTAGAGACGGTACCTTCCAGAACAAGACATAACAAACATAAAAAAGGAAAGATGTACAAGCTGGAGACTGCATTGCGACTAGTATAAAAAGGGGCTATGGTCAAGATCGATAGTTCATTGTGACTACCAAGACCGAGCGAACAAGATGAATACTTTCAGAGAAACACAAAACAAGTTGTTTAGAAAGGCACAATTCAAGTGTGAGGCTTCGGAAGTGGAATGCGATTGTGAGCCTTGCGATGGGTACGATGCTGTACGTTGTGACCTTAGCGATGCCGTAAAGCATCATGGGAACTTTAGTGTCACTACCCCTATCATGGAAAGGGATGCTGTGCGTGTCAAACCTGAGGGATGCGAAAGTGATGCCGCTCGTCCTCTTGGACATTTTACTGGGTTTCGTTTTAAAGCGGAATGTTCACCTTCACGTCTACCCCCCTACGGATGTCATCCAGCCCTGAGCAAACTCCTGTCCATGTCACCCAACCCTCATCGAAACGAACCTGTGAAAGACGAATATTCGTTTCCTGTGCGTTTGTCGGAATACTGCGACTTTGAAAATCGTCTTCAATCGTTCAAAGGAAAATGGCCTAAGTATCTGGGAGGACCGACCCCCGAAGAATTAGCCAGAGCCGGATTTTTCTACTTGGGTGAAGGAGATAAAGTCAAGTGCTTCAGTTGCGGTGTGTCACTTCATTACTGGGAACCGCAAGATTCGGCCTACGTAGAACATGCTCGATGGTCACCGAATTGTCATTACTTACCCTTAGTGGGACCGAGACATTGAAGTAACTTACCATAATCTGTTCATGGATACTTTACAAGAGAACATTCGTGCTTTGCCTGTGGAGTTGAGAGAACGCATTTACCGAGAGCTGGTCAAAATACAAGTGAAACGTAAAGAACAATTGCATCTGTTACGTCACCAGATCTTTAAGCACTGGTACCTGAATGGTATAAGAGAACTGATTCGTCAGAAATTGTTTCAGTGGTCAGACCTTGTTCAATACTTCCAGGCCCCCGATGATCCACGTGTTGATCATTTTGGTTACTTCGAGATTCACCTAGTACAGCACATTGAGGAAGACAAGGTAAAGGATTACAGACATATTTTACGTGGAATCTACTTAGCGGAAGAGGAAACTTCTAAACGAAGTCTGACGTTTCGGTTACAGTATGCAACATTTAGATTCCCTACTGGAGAACGAAGATGTCTGGCTAGAAAGTACGTGTATTGTTTCCGAAACAAAGAGACTATAAAAACAGGCTGCCATGCCACGACTTTTATCACATGTAATCCAACAGATTCCTTGGAAGGAACTCAATGACCATATTCAAACCGTGGATCATTACCATCGATAATTACAAGAACTGTATCCATTCAATTTGGGTCGACAAGTAGTGTGTGTCTTAGTGACTTGTTTTCTGGGATTTCGTTTACCAGCCGATTCTTTGTGGACTCTTTACGATCAGTACTTACCACCTCAATGGCCTTAAATGGTCACGAAAAACTCCTTTTGCTCAAAAGCTTGCGTTTTCATCTAGATACTTCTCGACCTCAACAGGAAAAAAAGATTCGTCAACTTTTAGCTACCCAAGACGTGTATGACGACGTGTGTGTAGCTTGTGACTTACATCCCCATTGGACAGATGTCCGTGCCTGGAAAGAATGGGATTTTGAGGCTTGGACCAAAGAAGTGGCCCAGTATGCACGAGAGTTGTTCAAGGAAAAAAGTTACTTTTCAACCCGTGTTAGTGACGGTGCCAGAAGAACCCGTCACCCAGGACAGGACTGTCGTGGACAGGCATGAAAGACCCTTTCGGGAGGACACTTGTGTGACCTTACCCCCTACTATAGAACTGGTTAGAAAATTACCCAAAACATGTTGTTGTACAGACACTTGTGTTTATTCCACGTTAATGGTTATCATGTGCCTTTTATCCTTGTACTTAAGCCTTTGGCTTTTATGTATTTTTGTCTTTCGTATTCATGTTTGAAAAAACATTCAATAAACGTGTTCTGAAAAAAAGTATATAAACTCTTGTCTTGTTTGTTTTCGTGTCACAAGTGACATTTCTCACACTGTGGCTACCTCTGCTGTCTCTGCTCCCTCTTCCTCTACTGTCAAAGTCATCGACGAACACTTAGATCGTGCCAGTTGGGAGGCTTTGTATCTTCGCCATCCCTTTAACATGCTCATTGCTGGACCTAGCGGTTCAGGCAAAACCGAATTCGTCAAACGTTTGATCGAACATAAACATCATTTGATCGATCGGCCACCTCAACGGATCGTGTGGTGTTACAAAGAGTGGCAATCGGGGTACAGCCTCTTGCGAGAAAGTCAAGGCGATTCCATCGTGTTTGTGGAAGGCATTCCTAAAGAAGACGACGGCATCGTCTCTGACTCCCGTCAAACCCATTTGGTCATTTTCGACGACATGTTAGGAGAAGACGAAGAAGAAATTAAACTGTGGTTTACGCGCAAAGGGCATCACCGTAATGCCAGTGTCGTTTACATCACCCAAAATTTGTTTCAACAAAGTAAAGCCCATCGCACCATCAGTCTCAATGCGCATTACGTGGTTTTGTTTAAAAGCCCTCGAGATAAATCGCAAGTGCAAGTCTTAGCCAAACAGTTAGGAACGCCTTGGCTGACTCAGGCGTACGACGATGCCACTCAAACTCCACACGCCTATTTACACGTCGATTTGAAACCTACGACCCACGATGATTTGCGATTTCGTACCCACTTGTTTCACCACTGGTGCCAAGACGGAGGGCCTGTCCTGGACACGTCTCCGTCCTCGACTTAATTTCAAAGTCCAAGAAAGATCGGGCATGTTACAAAGTTTACTGGATTTGTCCAAGCAAGAACTGGCTCGATTTAGTCCGTTACGTACCCCTGCACGACGTGTCATGCCTGTCCTCAAACTAATACGACGTAAAGACAATCAGTGGCGACGCGTTCCAGTATAAAAAAGGCCTGTGACCAAGTCGGGGGTATCAGTGTTTTTGGTGCTCCTGAAGATGTCACCCTCCAGAAAACCCCAAGGAAAGAAAAGGAAAGGACTACCACCACGTTTAGTCAAACATGGAGACATGTTATCTGTCCTGTCTAAAGCTTCTCCACCTCTACGAAAAAAACTCATTCAATCGGCCTCCAAAGAGGTCATCGATACCGTGTGCGAATGTTGTTTGAACGTCTTGAAAGGCACGATCCCTTTGTCCAAACACCAGAAACAATACTTGAGCAAACATCGTCACGTTCTTCGCCAAATGGTTCAAAAGAAAATTCCCATTCGTCAAAAGAAGAAGATGTTGGTCCAACGTGGAGGCATTTTACCCCTCTTGTTAGGCCCCATACTGAAAGGAGTCTTGGGAACCATGTTGGGAGGACTGGTGGGAGCAAGATAAAAAGGCCCTCGGAAGTCCCAAGATCTCAGAATCGACCGCTGACAACCCCATGGAAGGATGAAAACTAGCTTTAGTGCCTTACAAACGATGGATGGAATACCATCGGTGGCAAGAACAACGCACCCCGCATTTACCTCCCAATCCCAATTTGAGCGAGATGTCCCAGTTACGCCAAGATTTGTCCGAAACAGAAAAATCGCAAAAGTACGGTCAACTCTTGCAACGACTGCAACTCTTTCACCAGAAAGCTTTAGACGAAACAGCTCTACCCACTCTGAAAGATTTTAAGACCTTGATGAAAAGTCCAGCACCGTCATCACTACCACCACCACCACCATCACTACTACCATCCCCAGGGGTCACCAGAGATGCTACCCCACGAAGACCTGAGTAAGAAGAGATGCGAGAAGTGTTTCAAACACCGTCAGCAGCTTCCGTTTCGAGTAAGATTGCAGCATCCTTGTTGACCCCGTCCCCCACACCCCAACGAGAGGAAATGAAAGCTTGGGTTAAAAAGATGATGTCCACTCCTGCTTCGACAGAAGTGAAAAAGAAAGAAGGGAAACCAGAAGTGAAAAAAGAAAAGAAGACCAAAGCCATTCCATTGCCACCTCCACCACCACTACCTTCGACTTCTACTCCCGTAGACCATCGGACACGTAAATCCGTTTCCAAACCACCCTTTCGACCCACCCAAAGTAGCATCACCGAAGAGTGGGTGACTTATTAACACACCAACACAAAAAAAATGGAAAAAGTCTTAGCCAGCATTTACTACGATCCCTCCCATCCTGCAGGTTACGCAGGAGTTCAAAAATTGTATCGTGCTGCCAAAACGCGACTGAAAAGTTTCCGTTTACCTCAGGTGCAACGATGGTTACAAGAACAAGCTACCTACACTTTACACAAACCCATTCGACGCAAGTTTGCCAGAAGTCGCACCCGAGTGGAAGGCATCGATCATCAATGGCAAGCCGATTTAGCCGATGTCTCTCATTTGGCCAGCTATAATCGTGGCTACAAATATTTGTTTTGTGTCATCGACGTCTTTTCCAAATTTTCCTGGGTCGTGCCCTTGACTTCCAAATCGAGCAGCGAGTTAGTGCGAGCCCTGCAACGGGTGTTGAAACAAAGCGGTCGTCACCCTCTTCGATGGCAAACGGACAAAGGCACCGAATTTCTGAACCAAGCTTTCCAAAAAGAATTAAAGAAACGTGACATTCATTTTTTTACCACCGAGAATCCAGAAACCAAAGCCAGCATCGTGGAACGTTTTCAACGCACATTGAAAGAACGCATGTGGAAATATTTTACGCATCACCACACTCTGAAGTACATCGACATCTTACCGCACCTGGTGCAAGCGTACAACCAATCTTACCATCGAAGCATCGGACGTGCCCCGCAAGAAGTGACTCCCGACAACGAAGTGTTGGTGTTTGAGCACCTGTTTGGTACGTCCCCGACGAGGGCTGTCCCCAAGAAAAGTGGAGAGTTGACCGTAGGAGATTGAGTGCGCATTGGCAAAACCAAACGCACTTTCGACAAAGGTTACTTACCTAACTGGACGACCGAATTGTTTCGCGTCACTGGACGAGTGCATGGTCGTCATCCTACCGTCTATAAATTGGAAGACATGAACGGAGAAGTGCTCAAAGGAACGTTTTATTTGCCCGAGTTACAACGTGTCACCAAAAAAGAAGACGACGTGTACGACATCGAAAGCATTCTCGAACGCAGAACCCGTAAAGTGGGCAAACGACGTGTCAAAGAAGTCAAAGTACGTTGGAAAGGATATCCACCCAGTTTTGATTCTTGGATCGACGCTTCGCAAGTCATCGACTATAAAAAGAAGTGACCATCATGCCCTTTCACACAGACGCAGCTATGTCGACCACTCCTTCACCTAGTTCTTCTGTGCAAGATTTACAAAACAACCCTTGTGGGTGTGGTGCGGAGAACGTGTGCCTAAAACGCAAATCGTCTTTTTCTGCCAAATCTTCGTAGTGTATTGTGTCATCGGGGCAGCCATTGCCAATTTGAGTTTGCAACAAGGAGACAAACAATTGTGGACCATTTTATTGAGCAGTTGCATCGGTTACCTGCTTCCTAAACCCTCCCTGAAATTCTTTTCCAACGGGAACCTTGTGTCTAGTGCCAGTGCCAGTTACCACTCCAACAACAACAACCAGAACCCCATTTTGGGCGGAGACACGCCTCTGACGTCCAGTAACCCCTCGGACAACCACAGAACTCTGGAATTATGAGTCACCAAAACCAATTTTACTTAACCTTACCCAGTGACAGTTCCATGGAGGTGTTTCCCAAGAACACGTTGTGCTGTTACACGGCCAAATTACCTCCCCTTAGATCACGAAGCCCATAGGGAAGTGGCTTTAGTAGAAATCATTCACCCGACCCAAGTCCTCAATGTCCTTCCCAATCAAAATTTTTTTGATGTGGAAGTTCATGACGAGCAAATGCAACAGTGGATGGATAGCAATGTCAAATATGACAAGAAAACCCGTACACAAAATCAAAAGTACACCACCTATCACTTGTTCATTCCCCCAGGCTATTATTTTAGTGGTCAACATTTGGTCAGCACCATAGCCACCAGGTTTAATGGCGTGTTTCTGAAAGCTTTGGAGCATGTCAACAAAAGTTTCACCATGGAGTACCACAAAGCAGCTCGTCGCTTCTCGATGAAATTTGAACGGAGTAAAATCATGTCCATTTTATTTTGTCCTGAATTGTTTGACATGTTGGGCGAAGACATGAACATGAGAATGGCCATGATGAAGAAAAACGAATTACCCATCGTTTACGACAACGAGTCTTTTACCAAGTTAAGGACTGAATTTGATGTTCGTGTATTTCGATGTGGTGGAGTACAACGTGGTGGGACACACCTCCGTGCCGTTACTGCGTGTCATTCCTTTCAAAGTGGATTCTGCCACGAACGCTGACGAGGAAGGTGGAAACACTTACCACGTCCACCGCGAATTTGTCCATCCTCACTATTTGCCCCTCAGCAAGTCGTATTTGGACACGGTCAACATTACTATAAAAGGAGATTTGGGACAAAATATTCCATTCACCAAAGGAAAAGTCACGGTGAAACTCCATTTTCGAAAACGGTTTTCCCACGACTCTTAAATCATGTATCCAGTGTACCGAGGGGTTGCTCGACAGCGAGGACACGGTTTAGGAGATATGTTAAAATCGGCCTTTCGTTCGGTGGCCCCGGTGTTGAAACCGATGGTGACACGCGGATTGCACGCCTTGAAAGATGCGGCACTGATGCAAGGCAAAGAATTTCTCCAAAATGTCATCATCGACAAACAAAACCCTAAAGAAGCCTTCATGAGGGCAGGCAAAAATGTCTTGCTGCAAACGGGCAAAGACATTTTAGGCCGAAGAGACACACCTATAAATACCGAGTCAGGCATTCAGCAAGGACAAGGCAGAAAGAGACGACGAAGAAAACACCCTTTCACCAGACTTCAAGCTAGAAAGGCCAAGAAAAGAAGAACCGTTCGAGACTTAGACGTTTTCGATTATTGAGAAAGAACAAAAAAATGATGTACCGAGAGTCTTGCGCTTGTTCCAAGTCGGAACTGGATCTGTTTGCCATGCCCCCCACCATGATGACCATGCAAGAATCCCAGTGGAATTTCACCCCGTCTCCTCTTTGACGGATTCCGCTCCCATCGAGTTTGAAATCAAAGGACAGCCCGAAGATTACATCGATCTGAATAGCAGTTACTTGTACCTGAAAGTCAAAGTTCTAGATAAGACTGGAGGTCATATAGACGATGAAGCAGTAGCTCCCGTCAACAATTTCATGCATTCCTTGTTCAGTGGAGTGGACTTGTACTTGAATAACAAACTGGTCAGTAGCAGCATGGATACTTACGCTTATCGTGCCTACCTGGAAAATCTCTTGACGTACGGAATAGATGCCAAGAACACTCATCTCAATGCCTGTGTGGTATGGGAAGCTGACGAACCTACCAAGTTTGAAATATTGGAAACTGATGAAAAGAAAGACAACAATGATGGATTTCTAGAACGAAGAAAGAGAATCACGGGAGTCGACACAAGTTTAGAACTAATGGATCGTTTGCATTTGGAAATGTGGTTGCAAGAGAAATATTTGCTGAATGGAGTGGATGTCCGCCTGAGACTGAATCGTAGCAGTACCGCTTTCCATTTATTGACTAATACTGACGAGTACAAAACCAAAATCCAAGAAGCCAGACTCTACGTACGACGTGTGGAAGTGTTACATAAAGTAGGAAACGACATCAGTCAGACGTTGAGCAGAACGACCGCCAAATATCCCATACGACGCGTGGAAGTGAAAACCTTCACCATTCCCAAGGGGCAACGATCCATGATCGAAGATCATCTGTTCCAAGGACAGCTACCCAAACGTTTGATCGTTGGTATCGTCGAGAATGAAGCCTTCAACGGAGCTATCGCTAAAAATCCTTTCTACTTTCAACACTTTGGCGTGTCCAAAATCGAAGTCAGTCGCGATGGCAAGACCTTGTGTACCCGACCTTTCGAACCTGACTTTACCAAGAAGAATTACTTGAGATCGTACTTGTCCTGGTACGAAGCCACTGGACAGTTAGGAACCAATACCAGTCACGGCATTACGTACGAGGATTATGCAGGAGGCTACGCTTTGTGGGCTTTTGATTTCACTCCAGACCAAGGCAGCGACGAGGGACATTTCCACCCTATAAAATCCGGCCAGATTCGTGTGGAAATTCAGTTTAAAGACCGAGACCCTGATGAAACGGTGAACGTCATTCTGTATGCAGAATTCGATAATACGATAGAAATCAACAGTTTGAGAGAAGTCATTCTAGATTGCTAGAAACCATGGAAGACTGTTATCCCTCTTTACCTAGTGGAGAAACTTTGGAGATGGAATGTGAGGAGACCGTGGAAGAAGAATCCCAAGACAAAGACGAAGAAGATATCATGATGAAGTCGAGATGGCCAGAACAAGAAGCCCATTTAGTCTGCTGTTTTGCCAAACACTTGGTCGAACAAATGACGGAATTGATCAAGAAAAATTGCTATGGATGTCAAAACGATCATCCCAGTCAAATTCAACACGACAAATGCCTGATGTTGAGTCAAGAAGAAAAATTGGACGAGTATCTGGACGAGGCTTGGAGTCTCATCTCGGACGAAGACGTGTTGCACCAGTGGTATAAAGACTTGCGTGAACATTCTTGTCCACCATTAACCACTCAAGAGATCCATCGCATCGAAGCTCTCCTGAATCAGAGTGAGGAGACGAAACGAAGAAACGGTTATTTGTCAGACATTTTCAAGCAAAAAGTCAGGATCGAATTGACGACTTATTATTACCTGTGAAGAAGAAAAAAACAACACACAAATGGATACCTGGGAACTTTACTACCTTTTGAACCACAGTTCGTATACGGCTTCTTGGAATCCTGTCGTCTGTGCTAAAGATGAACTCCCTCATCGCAAACCTCAAGACCATCTAGCTTATGTGATCAACACGGACGACAGTCATCTCCCAGGAACCCACTGGGTAGCCGTTTACTTTCCTCAAGAAGGATATATGGAATATTTCGATTCGTACGGATTGCCCCCTTTGGAAGACGATATCATTGACTTTATGAGAAGAAATGCTCAGACCACCCGATTCAATAATGTGAAATTACAAGGCACAGATTCCTTGGTGTGTGGACAGTACTGTGTGTATTTTCTGCATCATCGCAGGCTGGGCTATTCCTTAGAACACTTAGTGACTCATTTTGATCCTCGTTCTTCTTCTAGAAACGATGTGAAAGTAGATCGATGGTTTTGTGACCATTATGCTTATCTTTTGTCTCAAGCTAGGAAACGTAGTGTCCATCAATGGCCTAATGACTTCCAACAGTGGAAATCACAATTTCATTCACAACGTTGTCAGCCCTGTTTAAAGTAGACTGTAAATTGAGAAAAATGTTTGATGTTTTTATGGTGTCTGAGGTGTAGATTTGGGGTTAGATTGGATTTCTTTGCGTATGTGAATAGTCTATTGAAGTGATTAATGAAAATTTTTTATAATAGTAATGGGTAGCATAAAAAGTGAGTGAGTGTTTCTTTTAGGTCCGCGCGTTGTTTTTTTGGTCATGATCTAGGTAAGATCAATTTTATGTTTTTAGGGGGATGTTTTCCATCACGTCCGCGCTTTCAGTATAAATTGAAACTCGCTCGGCAGTCTAGCTACCCTTGTTGATTGATCAACACCACCAGAAGAATGAACACCAGAATTGTGAAACTGGTAGAACTCCAAATGCACCTGGAATATGCCAGGCGCATACTAAATGAACTGGCCGCGGAGGCCATTGTCGAAGAAGCAAGAATGAAAGAGGTGGAGGAGGAAAGAAGAAGAAAAGAAGAGGAGGAGAGAAGAAACAAAGAAGAGGACAGAGGAAATTTCAGAATCCCAGAGACAGAAAATTGGGATTCTGAAGCCACATATCCCGCCTCTGCACTCCCAAGAAGAAAGGTGAAAGGAGACTGGGGAAGAAGATGCGTGTGTGGCTCCAGGCCAGGAAGGTGCCATTATTAGATAGGTGCATCTGGAGTTCAAAAAAAAAAAACCAACAGCCCTTTTCAGGGCTACCCAATACTCTAGAAAAGAAATAACCATCAATTTGCCAATGTGCGTAGGTAGAGTAGTGTGAATATAAACACTAACTCTTTTTTCATACTGCGAGTGTATGTGTTTGTGTTTGTAACTGCTCACGTAAGTTTGTGTGAATAGTAGATTATGGGTTTCTTTATTGTTTCTTAGCGTATGTGGAGAGTATAGTTTGGGTTTTATTATATGAAATGAGAAAAGTGGGGATGTTTTCCTTCACGTCCGCGCGTTGTTTGGTCATGATCTAGGTAAGTTCAATTTTATGTTTTAGGGGGATGTTTTCCTTCACGTCCGCACTTTTAGTATAAAACTAACAGTGTTTGCCATTGGAGCCCATTCTACGGAATAAGCAAACAAGAAGATGCCAGCAGCTTCAGCTTTGTACAACAGCCTTATGGGAAGTTGGTATTGGATGGTGGATGGATTGAATGTAGCAGAAAGGCTTGAACAGGAATGGAGGCATGCAGTGACAAAAGACTTCGTCTCAAGACAAGTAACCAGCCTCCACATAGCCATAAATATTGTAAAAGAAATGATAGAGGATGAGGAGAAGAGAATCAGAGGTTTAATTAACCCACCGTATGTGAAAGTGGGTAAGTTGAAAGAAGCCATAGTTTATGTGACGAGTGTAAGGTGTTTTTTAGAAGACATTGTAGAATGGACAGATTGGTCTTTTGTGAAGTGGGGCTTAGACAAGCTTAAGAAAGCGAAAGAAGTAATGAGGAATGTGCTGACCGAAGAGGTCAAGAAGATCAAAGAAAAGTGGTCAAAGGAAAGAAAAGAAGAAGAAAATAGAAAGAAAAAGGAAGAACTAGAGAAACTAAACGCAAACTGGATGAAAATCCAAGAGAAGTTCCGAGCCATGGGTCACCCGGACTGGATGCCGGAAACAGAAAAGAAGAAGAAGAAGAAAGGAATGATGGAAAAAATAAGAGGATGGTGGAAGAAGTTAAGGAGTTAGAAGAAGAAGAAGAAAAAAACCCAAAGGCCCTTTTCAGGGCCACCCATATTTCTCGAAAAGAGAATGACTTTCCACTGCCTACCCCTTTTTTAAATTTAAAAAAACAAACAAATCCCATGTTCAATTCCCCCCTTGTCCCTAAATAGACCCACACTTTATTCCCCCCCCCATGTTCAATTCCCCTTGAGGCTAGAGTGGTCCAATACTTTTTTAACCATGTTCAATTTCCCTTGAGGCTAGAGTGACCCAAGACTATTTCCCATGTTAAATTCCCCTTGAGGCTAGAGTGACCCACGATTTTTCTTCATGTTAAATTTCCCTTGAGGCTCGAGTGACCCACGATTTTTCTCCATGTTAAATTTCCATTGAGGCTAGAGTGACCCAGGGGTCTCTGTAATGATAATTCCCATTGAGGCTAGGGTGACCCACTTCACTACTTATGATGATTACCTCCTTATGTGAACTCTCACTTCAAATTTAACAATTTCGGCGATCTCCATGTTTGCTACTTGACGAAAACACCCTAATGATATGCGACATAAACGAAGAGTTCAGGAATGTACGCATGACACAGTACAAACTTTACTCAGAAGGTTATTATAATGAACCTGATTTATCTCATGATGCTAGCTTGAAGATAACAGGAGAAGAATTTTAATATTTGACAGGTTATGGAATGGTTTTTTTGATGATTAAGAATGGAATTTAAAGGCGTTATTAGATTAATCCAGAACACATAATTATTTGCAAATAACGAATGTTGTGTGGCTGAAGATGAAAAGATACAATTAATTATATGGTGACTTCCAAAGATCAAGGTAAAGGTCATATATAACGTATATTCTCAAAACAACCTTCATGATTGGGTAATGACCTATACATTCTGATTAAAATGTCAGATTTATTTGTGAAGAACAAATCAAGGTTGATACAATTGTTGTAAAGATTCCTGATGTTAATGACACAGGGTGGGTCTTAGAGGTTAATCTGGAGATACCAACAGATCCACACGAACATGTTAAAAGCCTATCACTTGCTCCAGAAAATCTTATTCCAGAGGAAACTGATCGATCTTCCTTGAAAACGAAATTGATCTTTGACTGCAAGTGTACTGCGCTAATTCTACCAGGGTTATAATGCATGTTGAAACAAAGCGAACTATAATATACGTTAAAGAAACCTAAAGCTTTACCTTCAGATTCGTTACAAAATGAACAAAATACACAGTTGCCTTTTTCGAACAACAGCGTCGGCTAAAGAATAACAAAGAGCTCCATGCAAACTTGAAACAAAAGAGACACCAATTAATTCAATGAAGACGTCTCCAAGCTTGTGAGTAGTGTTTGTTGAGCCAATGAGAATCCCAGCAAAAGGTGAACAGTGATAAAATATGTTATGTGCGTCTTTTCCAAGTGCATTAATACTATATCGTTTGCCCGGATGACAAACATATGCTAGCATTGTACTAGTCAATCTCCAAACAAAACGATGAAGCTCACACATCTATCAATGGTCTGTTTACAGTGTTAGAGACCTCCAAGTAGATGTATGAAGTGTACTATTTCAACCTCAACAGCAAATAAGGGGAAAAGGAGAACTCTTGACTGATACATATTATATGTACAATTCATACCGTCACAGGCAACCTTTAGTGACCTGAAAGATGCCATATAGTTCTATGACAATAGTGACTATCTCAAAGACAATGTATGTAACATGCCATAAATTAATAAAATGACACCAAATCTTTTAAAATAGCACACAAGTAACAGAATTTGTGGTTAAATGCAAACATCTATCAATTCAGGACAGGTATAATTGAAACTTTGTTGCTAATGAATAAAACAACGAGTTTTGAAAGGAATTTACAATTTTAAGATGTACACAGATTAATTATTCAAACACTAGTAAACTTACTAGGTCATCCAATCACCAGATATACAGGTCAAAATGAATTAAGTTCAATTGTCAATGGATGATGACAAAATACAATTGGTTGATTAAAAGAACAAATTACCTTATTGTAATATCAATGCCTTGACCTGAGAGTGAACCACTAACTTTAGATGTGTGTTTATTTACTTTGTTTCAAAAATCTACCATTTCAAATTTTTATCTCGTTTGCAGTTAAAGGAGTAGCTTCAAACGTCAATTGTAATGTCTTTATCCTTCCTGTAAAATACTGCAAAGCATATGTAGCCTCTCTCAAATCTTCAATCACAGAGTTTTAATATTTGACGATCACCAATACAGATGTTTTAAAATGAATTTTACGACATCAAAATTTCTTACAGTCATCAATCTAAGACATGGCTTTCTATCTTGGGTCACCTTGCACAGATTTTTAGGACAGACGATAATGATGTAATCAAACAATATATTTGTATCAGTCACTAACTAGTGTGATGCGGGAGGTCGTGGGTTCGATCCCCAGCCGAGTCATATGAAAGACTTACAAAAATGGTACTAACAGCTGCCTCGCTAGGCGTTCAGCATTAAGAGGTTAGTGTTAGAACTGGTCGGCCTGGTGTCAGGATAATGTGACTGGGTAGGACATCATGCTACATGTCTGCGGCATGATGCTCCAGTGTTAGACATCACTATAAACTGCCACACTGCAGACATCGTAGCGATATGACTGATAAATTGTTAAAGCTACGTTAAAAATCCAAATCACACACACACACATACACACACACACTAGCTAACTAACTAATGTATAGTGTAGTGCAAACGATATTTTGCCACAGTTTGTTACTACACAAAAAAAAAGTCATGTTATGTGTGCATTCAGATAGATTCCATTGTAGCCATAACGGTGGAGACTCAGCTGTGTTCAAAGTGGAATTCATTCATACCTGTTTAAAAGTGGATTGCATTGAGCCGATTTTTAATGTTAATTTGGCGATCAGAAAAGATATAGATATATATTTTGTGAGCATCAATAATTTCTTTTCTATTGTTTTGCAAATGAATACCTTGTTGAACATTGGCTAATTAAAGCTCACAACAATTGTTGTCAGATATGTTGAGGACTTCCGAAACATTCCAGATGTAATGAATATCAGAGCAAAGAATGTTGCCACTAAAGTTGTTACTTTTCTTGCTCATCTAGAAGTAATAGTTGCTTGCGTATGCTGCTGCTTGAGTTAAAAAACTCAAAAATGGTAGACCTTCTTTTGTTATCGACTTCATCCCGAGTACCGAGCACTACAACCTGCTCGAACAACATTTACCAGTTCTTTCGAACAATATAAAAAATCACTCAAGCTCATTCCGGGAAAGTTACTCAAGAGAAATTTTTTAAAATTAATATTAGCTGATATTCTCTCTCTCTCTCTCTCTCTTTCTCTCTCTCTCTCTCTCTCTCTCTCTCTCAAAGAAGCTCAATTTCTGTAACAGTAATTCGCTGATTCAGAAGTATATTCAGAGGTATTTGTATAAAAACAGAGACAACCGTATTTCATTTTGTAGTTCTGTTTACCACCTTCAGTCACTTCAGATACATTGGCGAGTATAATGTTAAATACAATATTCCGTGGAAGAGCACATAGATACAGTGCACAATGATTACGAGTTTTATAGTTTTCCTAAATTCTTTACCTCAAAAGTAATAGCGTTTTTTTTCTACTTCATGTCAAACATCATGAAGCAAATGTACCAGATATAATCATGATATTTCCGATGGACTTCAGGATAATCCCGTATATGATTGAGATATTTAATTTTCTGACATATCTTCCCCTGCTTGCTATAAAGGTTGGATGTCAACATTTTCCCAACTTCTTGTGCTAAAAGACAATATATACCTCTCTAAGCAACACGTACGTTAACACCCATCAAATTGGAATGTCAACGCATCCGTGTCTCATTCATTTGCCAATAATTTTAAAAAATCATTTTTTTCTAGGTTGCTTTTGTTTTGTTTTACTAGTAATTTTTTCTCATTTAAACCAAGCCTATTATCACTGTCTTGAGTTATCCCATACAGTTACAAAACCTTGTCCATGTTGTTTAAGTACTGATGCCAAAAGTTGTTCACCCAATCTTTCACTGAAGTAGTCAATAATAGTTATTTCGACTGAAATCCAATCGTATCGTGCGATCTATGGATCAAACAAATACGCTGAATACTACTGTAGGAGTAGAATACCATTGTGTTACTACCAAAAGCTCCAAATGGACGTGTTTCCACTCCAAAACCTGTAGAATATTATTGTGCTATGCTACCATCTCTCTTTTCGAATGTCGTCCTGATGACAAATTAATCTCTTCGTTTTGTGCAAACTTTAGAAGCAAAAAACAACTGCAGCTCTGGCGAAAATACACCAAATTAGAGAGCAACTGCGTAAGACAAATTTCAAACGTATGATGCGCATAGATGTGGGGAGGGGCGTGCGGACGCTTCCTCCGGTACAGGCCTGGCCAAGTGTGGGGCCTGTACCTCTTACAAACGACTTCCCGGACCATTTCTCTATTGTTCGTATCTAACTCGTTCCTCAACGACAACATTATCCATAAATACCTTAAACAGATATTTGCTTCTTATAACTACTCAACCATTTGATATTGCTTGTTCAGTTATATGGGCACTGCTGTTGTTTCCATTTATTGCCTTCTTAATATAAGGGTAATGCATTTGATACTGATCCGTTTGTTGTTGTTTTAGCGAAGCTATTTTCAAATTGTTTCCAATGAGTGTTTTCTCCCAGATAGTTTGCATACGTTTCTGTACCACTCTCAAAATTGTCTCCGGTTTGTTTCTGAACTCTTATGCTCAAGCAGTAAATATTTAAAATTTGCGCTGATAACATGTGTCTATAAGATTGACGTTTTTACTTTCATGGCAGCATATTTGATTTATTCATTGTATTCACTGTATTGTAAGGAAATCATAAATTCACAATTGTTGAGTGATGTCTTAAGCAATTAATCCTTAATGAGAGTAAGTTTAATATAAATTGTGTTTTCCTGGCATAACATTTAATTTAGCGCCATCCTGATGATTAGTGTTATGTATCGATCCAGTGCAAAATTCTTGCAGAAATATACATAAATCCATTAGTTTCGTTTTCTACTCAAACTCAACAACTGTTTATCTATCTCTTTTTGTTTTAATTTATCAATTCTTAATCCCAAAGCAATGTACGTTACACCCGTTTTCATATTCAATTCAGTTTTGAATTCTCTAAATCTGGGTTTATTTCAGTACTAAATTTGTTAATGGTTATACTTCATCCAAAATGTCATTTTCTTCATTTCAGTTATAACAACATTTATGTCAGTATTAACCCATTGCACTTGATTAACTCGATTGATTGTCTATTTATCTAATTCAGCTTTGAATGCATCAGTATCTACTGTAAACTCTTTCCACAATCAGTTAGATTGTTTTAATCTAATCTTATTTAATTTTTGGTCCATTTTCTCAATGCTACCATGTTGAAAGTAATCTAGGGAGTACTGGATGAGATCGAAATAAACCTAGTAAAATTGACACAGTCCCGCTGAAATATATAATGCCATCGGCTGTAGCTATGTCATAATTCAATTCATGTTGTTAAAATTCCATTTCTTCAGTCGATAATGAAAATAACAACATCTATTAAAAAATGTTTTAGATGTTCGTAGTTCTGGCATTTCATTCTTTTATATGTCAATATTCATATCCATATTTTATAGCTATTTATATATCAATCTTCAACGGTGTATACCTCTCTATGTTCCAGTGGCAATAGCTATATCCAATTCATGTTTGGATACACTTATAATTACTGTTCCATGAGAAATTAATCGATTGTTAGTCTGCATTTTATCCCAAATTGTATTTCCAAATGTTATATATTTATTTCCTATTGTATTTAGATAGCTGAGAATAGCTGGAGATGCTGAAAAATTAGAACGAAGAATACTTGATCATCTAGAATAATAATACAATACACAGATCAAGACAATCAAGACAATCAATAGGATTTCGCTTTGTTTTTCAAGATGAATATAAAGCAAATGAGCTCGTCATGAGATTCAGTAGAACGGACGAATCTCGGCAAGTTTAACTATTACTACTTTTACAATACCAGATTAATTTGAGGATAGATTAAATAGAATTAGAGACAGAGAAAATGTAACGGTAGATACATTCGAAATAAAATGTACGAGATATCGTCATCACATTATCGGATTGATATGTCAGTTGTAATGTACAACCATTTCTAGTATCACAGGAAATAGAAGTGCAAAAGAGAGATACAAATGAACCATTTTCCATCAGGTAACATAATGTAAAAGAAGTCGAGACTTATATAGACGATTGCCATTAACATTATTCAAAGTGAAACACGTTCACCAGCAGAAAAAGAAACTTTAGTGCAAAAGAGAAAGATAATGAATAAGATGTTTGATGCAATTTAGTCTGTCGCTCAAGCCATTTTCTCATTTTTCTTTGAGATAAATACTTCAGTATTTAAGTCTTCCAGAGTTTGAGAAACACTTCAACTATTCGTGCATTTTTGCCAAAGTAGGTTGGAAAATATTTAATATTTTCTTTGTCCAGCAAATCAGTAAATGTTAGGTCTAACATTTTTAACCCACTTTTGCCTAATCAAACTGTACTTTTCATGCCATCTCCGTTTTCTGTTTCTACTTGCTCATTCCATGCGTATTTTCAAAAGAGATCTATCACTGTCAGTACGTATTTGTATTCATTGTTGCATGTTTAATACAGTTCCATGTCTGCTTGACATTGGTCATCCTTGTATAAAATATAAACCAATCGATAGGGGCATTTTCACAATTGTGTATGTCATATGTATTAAGATAGTTCAGTCATTTGTCTCTACTTGGTGTAATTGCTTCTCTATCCCGATTCATAAGGTCGCACAATTCGATTAATGTTTATAAAATCAACCATCCTTTTATTATTGTAGCAAAGATATCAAAACTACTGTTCTTTGTCTTGTTTCGCTGGTATACGTCGTCTACAGTGTCAGCATTTAAAACTATACAAATATAGAGAAAATGTTTTCTGCTAGACAAAATGTGCATGTATATATATATATATATATATATATATATATATATATATATATATATATATATATATATATATATATATATATATATATATATATATATATATATATATATATATATATATATATATATATATATATTATTTATTATATCGCTTTTTGAACTTAATGCAATCAGAAATAATGAATCAGTCCTATCAGAAAATGTAACTCTAATAAGTTCTGTCTGATTGAAATTTGCACGTATAAGACTGAATATGATTATTACTAAAAACCTACTAAGAGGAAAACTTAGTGATAGATGAAACTTCGCGAGCTTAAACTAAGTAACGGAATGAAGCAAAATTTAACAAACATTTTAATTATCAATCTTATAAAAGAAAATATATGGGGAACTTACAGTATTATGAATTAAATCCGAAATAATCCTGAAAGAGTTTTATTAAAGTCCAAAAGAATTATATGATCCGTATACATTTCAAATTCCCGAATGCACTGGTCCACCAACAGTACTGTCGTGTCAAAATGGCGATGTCAAAACTCCTTGTAATAATTCACAATAGTCCCATAATAGTATTGCAATCCAATGAGCATTTTCGGTTTTCACAAAATAATCCAAGAAAATGTGTTTTCTTTCAACTAATATTGAAATACAACATACAATACGTCTGCAGACTTGATATTACAATAATATCAAATGAAATAAGAATTTAAAAAAGATAACGAATCCAAAATGGGAATGAATCTGATTGTACAGTTTTCTCCTTATGTACACCATCAAATGTATATTACGACTATATGTCCTATTGTACCCCATATGACAGATCTTACTACTCAACCTAATATTTTAAACTGTCTATTCGTGTGACCTAACTCATCCAATGGGAAACAGCTTAATTCTTCTATGAACCCACCAGACCTAAACTCTCCAGCCAATGACACATTACCCCATAGTTTTCAACAAGAATCATATTTATTTATAGATCCTAAGCAATCTTCACTCGTAAGATGTTAAAATAAAACTTGATGCCAGAGTACAACAAAATAATTAGCTCTCTAATATATTTACTACAGATGATCAGTACAATTCATATATGCTGTTCTATTTCAAACTTTCCAACATTTCTTTAATTTAAGCCTCTTACTATCCATCAGTATCTTTGCTGATTTTTCTAATACCCTTAATATCTTTGCCATACAATTCAATGTCTGATTCCAGGCTTTATGTTAAAGGTTAGGCAACTATTACAACTTTTAAATAACCTATCAATTTGATCTCTTCTTGAAGCGAAAGTAACCGTTGCTCTACTTGTTGAAGTTCTCAACTTTGAATTATTTCTTGTGCAAACGAATAATGTTTTGACTTTTAAAATATTTCCCAAAGGACACCCCCATTCATTCATGTACATAACAACTTTTAATTAAGCTAATAATATCATATGGTTTAACTTGATAATATCTTAATAATTGATAAATGCATAGTCCACACATCTATTAGTTGCAAATATTAGTTTTTCAGATTAGAAGAAAACTTTAAGATTTATAGTTTGTTCGAACTATTTTTGTTTATATATTTGTATTGCAGGTTCGTTATTATTATAATTTTGACAGTTACAAACAATGTATAGCTCATTACCTTTAATGTATATTTCGAGGGTTTTGTAATATTACATATATTAAATCATACAAACAGGAGTTGAAAATAAGTAGGGCAAAATACACATACAAGATATCTGACTAGATTTTTACTGTTATGCTGTCGGCCAAAATTGTACAAATGTAACTGAATTGTGTGTACAAAAATGTTTTAGCATTATATTTTATAAAACATATCGATGAGCTTCGTTGCCACGTGCAGCATTAACCTTAAATGGTTTATTTGTTAAACTGGGCATTTAGAAACTCAAAACAAGGCAGTGTGCAATCCTTTTAACTTTGAGTTCTATGACAGAAGAGGTGAAAACGAGTATAGTACTTATAATCCCCAATTATCTATTCATCGAAAAAATACAGACGAATGTTGTCAGTAATCTGTCCACTTTAATGACGCAATCTTCCGTTGTAGAGGTATGTGAAAACGTAAACTGTATTCGTGCTTGGTATCTGTTTAGTGCGATCGAATTGTTTCAATAATGCATTTGTTCGGAATTTATAAATTGTATTGAAAGTCAGACCTATGCAACAGTAACGCCATACTATTAGTTTTTCTTATAACCCTGTGTGATTATTCTTTTTGGAGATTGATTCATACACAAATGAGGCTATTAAAATAATGGTCGTTCGTATAAAAGGATTTAATGCGTACCAATGTCGGTTCATATGCCATCATCCGTAATAAAATAGCTGTTATTAAATTGGCAGCTTCTAATTGTTGGCAATACAATTATTAATTTTTCCACGACTCGGTAATCTTAAACGACGTAACACAAAGGAGCACAACAAACAAGTTGTGTAGAACATAACAAATATTTATTTCTCTACGTTTTAAATGAAAATTTATTAGGAATTTAAAGTGTTGCGAAATAAATCCAAGCGTAATTCTAAAAGGTTGTATTACAAATCTAAAAGAATAAAGTGTTCCCAATGAATTTCAGGTCATCTAAAATGCTTATGTCCCAATAACCTTAAATATGCTGAATTACCGAGAGTGTTCGTTTATCGCAATGCCATTTTCGAAAAGCTCCTTTGAGTGAATTCACAATAATCCCAGAATAATATATTTTAGTCCAAAGTGAATGAACACGTTGTGATTCCAATGACTAATTTAAAGATATGAGGCCTTAATCATCTAATGGGAAATTACCCAATACTTGTAAATATGTTCCTTATTAAAATTTAATTTTAAAACTCGTACACACCACTTTATGGGAAAATTTTGAGAGATAACTTCCATATGAAATGGCATCACTTATATTGATAATGTTATTCTGGAGTTGAAAAGGCCAAAATTTATTTTGCTCTTTCCGTGATCGGAATTTGCCAGAATACTTTCTAAATGTCAAACACGGTGGCATATTGTGCATTTCCACTTTTGTCAGTTGACTCTTGGTATTGGAAATGAATCTGTTTTGGTGACACTGTTTACGTTTTTATTGTTAGTGCAAATATAGAAAGTGTTAACTCTTTTTCACACAAGATTTTAGGAAGAATTTAGATTACTTTTACTTCACTCAAACACACCATTCTCTAGGAAATATTGAATTTCCTTTTTCACACATTCCAGCGTGAGAGGATTCATCCTGTAAGGACGATGTTTAACGGAGTTGGAAATTTCATGATTTAGTTCAGTAACGTTTATTGTTGGAAAGAATAGCAGTGCGGAAATTATCCGGAATAGGAAACTAATGTTGCGGAACTAGAGACAGACTCATGCATCATATAAATTCAGCAATTCATTTAAATTTTCCCCTTCATAGCTTAATAGCATGATTCTCAACGCAAAATTTCTCAATCGTTTCAGTTAAAGCCAAAAGCCCTATTGAAAGGATTTGGCTACCTCAAGGAGAAAAATATTTATGGTTCTTTCATATCCAAATCAAATATTGAAGACTATCAAGCTATGCAAAACGTTTTTAACTATTGCCAATATATCGTTTTGAATAAACACTTTATATTGTTATTTTCTAATGTGGAATGACGTTTTAATGACACGTTACTCCACGATGACGGCATATACTTTCCGATATAATGGACATGGTTGGAAGACAAGAGCGAGTGGTTATATCTATTTTAGGTTATGGCTTCATATGGGTTAGGTATTCATATAGTTTAAGGTATTCATATGGTTTAGGTATTCATATGGGTTAGGTATTCGTATGATTTAGGTTTTCATATGGTTTAGGTTTTCATATTAAATCTGGGCCCTTTCAGAGCAATTTAGCTTTTTGTTTTTCATCTCGCTCAAATGTCAGTTCGGTCATTTATAACCATTATCTGCGTCCATCACTGATATGTCCAAAGACAGTAGTTAAGATTGTTTTGTCCTACAGACACTGTTTCTAAACATCGTAAGATAATCCATACAACAATAATGTAAGTAATAAAAAACATAACGTGTCTTATAACTAAATCGACTAGTTTATCCTTGTCAATCATTTCACAGGTATTACCTGTTGCACTTATATTCATTTCAACCTTTGATTCACTGTAGTGAACCAAAGAACACAGTTATAAATCAGAGTTTGGTTACCGAGAGCTTTCATTTGACTACGCCTTTGTAGAGCATGGGGCTGATTAAAAGTCAAGCTCTAAAAATGTAAACAGAATCAGTTTAGAAAGGAAAAGTTCATAGGGCCTTAAAACGTCTGAAACAAAAACATAAATATTAAGTACCAAATGAACAAAGTTAACTATGTTGTTGATTCTGATGATAAAATGAGTGACTGACAATTTCAACATATAGCTTATGGTGTTTGTTAAGTATGTGTGCCATTATAAACAGAAAATTATATGATTACACAGAAGGTTCTGTGCTAAGTAGTAGATGTAGCACAGTCGATAGGTCAGACACCAATATCACCCAGCAACCAGCTAAAATATCTTCAACATTCTATGCTAAGCCGCTTTTCTTTAGGATATAAATAATCGTCCAGATAATACATTATCTCAGTCTATAATTTTATGTTCTAGCATTCCACTTCAAAAGTCTTCGGAAGTCTGTAAATGCTTGTAAATCCACGGGTACGTCGGAGATATTCATTGTACCTTTCAGTGAGATTCCTGTGTTGATTTAATGCAAATCATCAAGGTGTAGTATATATCTTAAAAGTATTCTGACCTGTTTTTACTACACATTTGCTGTGACCGAAGTACATGGCTGATAACGTTTGTGACTACCTGAAGGTCGCATCTGCTTTAATGCTTCCCCTTTTTATGATATCCAATCATCTTCGGATAAATATTGTAACTTTGATCCTGCTCGTAAGTTCGTTCAGTGTACATACGCGAGGGTATGATACCATCAGTGGCTCTCGTTATCCCTATTAATAGTTCTTATCAACTATTGATGTGTTAATGTTCAAACTACACTGTAGGTGAAAACATTATCTAGCATAGACAACAATGTATATGTTGTCGTTTAAAAGTGTATGAGCGCAACGTTTAGCTTCTCTCGTTGTGTTCAATTTCTTGAACATGAGATAGATTGAATCAACTGTTATTCATTTTTTTTTTTACTTTTGAAAATAGTTACTCTTGTTAGTCGCGCTCTGCTATACAGGATATTAAAAGTTTTAAACTGGTCAGCTTGGTACATTGGTTAATGTTACATCTGCGTTGAGCATAAATCGCGTCTCATTTCAATGACCCCGGCTTCAATTTATTTTTCAACAAATATTAATAAATCTATCAAAGATGGACAGCTTTTTCGTAAATGATTCTATGAATTTGATTTTTAAATGCATGTTTATGGTACAACTTAATTCAATGCCATTTTCTTTATGAGTCAGAGGCAACATAAATATATTTCTTTGTCAGGCCATTATCGTTCTGCGCAGAAGTATTTTTAAGTATTACCGTTAGTATTTTACCTATATATTTACTGGCAAATGGTTCATCCAGACTCGAAGCACCGTGAAAATTCTTATTCAGCTGGAGGGCACCTGTGTTTTTTGGCCTATAAAATTAGTTGAAACTAAATGCACATAGAATATAATAATAGAGACACATGGAGCATATATTTACAGTTTGTACGATGGCATGAAATCATGTTTATGACCTTCGGGATATCATGTTAAAAATGAACATGGCAAATCGACAGAATAGAGAGCTTTCAGTTGCTTAAAGACTGCAAACCATCTCGATTTATCTCCATTGGACCCGATACAAAATATAAGCGAACAGCAACATTTCAATAATAATAATAATAATAATAATAATAATAATAATAATAATAAGAAGAAGAAGAAGAAGAAGAAGAAGAAGAAGAAGAAGAAGAAGAAAGAAGAAGAAGAAGAAGAAAAAAGAGAAAGAAGAAGAAGAAAAAGAGAAAGAAGAAGAAGAATTTTACCTGTTTTATAATAATAACATGCTAAACGGCTCAAGATCCAAAGTCCAACCTTGAATTGAGCCGTTTTGTCTATATTATTGACCTGTTATATCTTTATTTCATGTGAGTTTCTAAATTAGTTATCTGATATGATACCACGCGAGAGAGGTGTTGTTGTCGTTCTTTTGGGTTTAGCGCAATTTCTCGGCGTAGAGAGATTATACAGGGCGGCCAGAATAACTGGTGGATGGAGAAGCCGTGAAAACCCCGGTAAGAATCACTGGCAGCTTTTTCATATACTCATGTTGGCCGAACCAGAGACTAGAATCCAAGCAGACAGATTTGAGATGGCGGTGATTGGCAAACGGGGGCGCTTTAGACCACAGCCATCCGATGCCTCATGTTTCATGTGACAGTTATGCCACAAGATAACATTGATACAACTTATCAAATCGCCCGTAACAAAGTTTTGCAATTACTAAATGTAGGTTTTGCAATTACTAAATGTAGGCTACAATTGCATCGAGTAGTGAGAAATTATTACTTTGAAACAACTAGAGTTGGGCACCACGACAAAAAAAATTTGTACGACGGTATACCGCGGTATTTATGAACATGCCATCATACGTACCACTTATATTAGAGACCAAAATTTAATATTATGGATCAGAGGCCTACCATGTTTTAGTTAAAAATTTCCTGAAGGAAGGATGAAAAATATCTTGCGCTGATTTATAGCAAAATTATAACATATTATACCCGTTAGATTACTTTTAAAAAAGGCAATTATCATCAGAGAAAAGAAAACAAAATAGTCCAGTTCCCGGAAAGATCTCAGCCAACCCACAACATCCTGCCCGAATTTATTTAAATAGTAGATGAATTTGCAATGTGTGCATCAATATTTGTATAAATTGTAATCTAAACCTGTAAATAAATGCGACGATTAAGCTTACACTATAGCGGACACCATGTGCAAGACTTCATGATGACATTAGAGAGTTATCTGATAAAAATAGGAAGTGTTGATACTGGATCCTACAGTTTACTAGGTATACTATTGATATGATTGGCAGGGAAACTTTGAGTTGGATGTGAACACCTGGGCAAGATATTCATCAGGGAGAGCAATCCAGTATACATAAAACACACTTACTCAACAAACCAGAAAATATTGAGTGGACTTCAGAAACTGAGTAGTATTAAATCATAGAACAAGTGCTCTCCTGAAAGTCCGGATTATTCGTTTCAAATGAAATTTATGTATGGATGCAAATAAATTTGGCCAGCAAAATATTGAAATAATTCGACGTATTTCATATACAATTACATAAGTGTTAATTTCTGTTCATCAGATGATGCGAAATACTGACGAAGCCTCAGAATAGCACAATGCAATGACTTTGGAATATATCCGATTGACTTGCTTATTACGTGTTTGTTTTACATGACGTCATGACATAATTTGTGACATCATGAGGGTTAGTTATGCGTGTTACATAATTAATAATGTTCAGCGTTTTAATTTTAGTATTATATTTTAAGAAAATTGAGGGGGTGGATCTAGTCCGGGATACGACTTTCTTTAAAATGTTTCAGAAGACGTCAAATTGTTTTCGAAATTTAAATTAGCTTTGTTTTGGAATTTTGTTTAGTCCCTGGCATTTTAATTTCGCATGTTTGAGGAATCTATAAAGTGGAAAGTATAGTTTTAAATCCTACCCAGGAAGGTTTAGAGTCCTTGGAATAAGACGATTGCTCCTGCTTGCGAGAGAATATGATCTTTCTGAAGCGAAGGCTTTTGTTAATGAAACATGAAATAAAAAATATTTTGGTCCGATAGAATTTTGTCGAGAAAAGTGATTTAGGTTTGATTAATAAGTCTCTTTCTGGCTCTGAAATGAAAGTAACAGAATTAAGAGTATTAAAAAAATGGAAATAGAGTTAATAAACTTGCTCATCTTCACATAACATCTGTTTTAATTTACTCTTCTGTTGTGGCTGTGGATATGAACGTTTCTAGAAAAAGTCTTTAATTTTTCCGAATTCCGAGACTTGTTACTACTGTCCGACTGATATGCCATCGATTAAATCCTGAATGTGTGGGACATTACAACTAAACTGATTGACCCATTATCAGAGCTATCGTTGTCAACATACTTTTTATATATTTCAGGCAAAGTTGTTTCTGTTTTCGCTTAAGAGGCGTGTTAATGATATACTTTAAGTCACTAACTTTCTTTTTCACTGGATAAGGACCATACTGCATAGCTTGCAACGAATTCTATGACCCTGTGGTCGACAAACATTTGTTATCTGACTTGGTCTTAGGTAAAGGACGGACAGTCTACCATTATTCTGCTTAATGTTTCGTCAGATGCAAGAATAGGTTGCAGGTGAGCCTTAGGTATATTTTGATGAGGTTTTTCTGCCAAAAGATATACTGAATTTAGAAACATCATTTTTAAGTTTCGGCCAATCAACGTGATTCAAGATCTTGTTATAAGCCTTAATGACTCCTAAACGACCAGCCAAGGAATTTTCGCGGCATGTATTAGACATTCATGTCTATACGACTTAGGAACAACACTTTCATAGCTTACAGACAACATCTCACCAGCACGTATCTCTGGTGGTCTCCTTTTTTCATAAGAACCCCATTCTTAACAAATAAATAGTCTTTTACTTGTGTGGCTTCCGTTTTTCTAATAGCCCTCTACGCCAAAACAGGATATCTCAAGATCTTGTTTGAATTTTACAATGAGTGTCGTATGTCATCCTGTTTAAAATTCAGATAATCAGTGGCAAGAAGATGATCAGTGTGATCAATTCCTTTTGATTGATAAGTAACAGGAGCAAGGGTGACCTCATCAAAGGACTGACCAATGAATGTGTCAGCTAACGGAATCATTTTCTAATCAACTTCATCCTGAATAGCTCGTTTTGCCATAGTTCTAGTAACTGCTCAAGCTGGGTATAAATCAGGTATCTCATTTTAAATTGCATCAACATTGTGATCCAAACAAGGCTTGTCAGTCACAAGTGGATAACCACAACCTCATCTCCAGCCATGTCACTACTTAGTAATAAATGATTACCCTCAATGCACAGAACAACACTACCCCGACTGTCACGTGTCCTAAGACCAAGTCTGATGATAAATTTCCACAATGGAGAGGAATATTAACAGAGAACCCTCTTAAGAACACTTTCAATAGAAGAAGACTTCACAGACAGGCAAAGTAACTGATAATAAAAGACGCTGGGAAGCGCATGTGTCCTTTAATATTTTAAATATGATAAGTTTGATAAGTTTGACAAAATCACCAGTAAGTAATATAGAACCCTTCGATATGAATGGTTTATAATTCTCCATGATTAATTCAGATACATAGTGTAAAATATAATGATGAAGTATTCGTGGCTTATTGAGTTATGCAATCAAATTAATGTAGATAAAATATAATTAAGAAATCTATATCGCTTTGTTGATCTAAATAATGAATCTCAGGTGGATAATAAAAAAGAGAACTTTTTTGGGCGTGTGAATGTATATCATGAATCTAAACTGGATAATGTGATAAAGGAATCTTTACGGTCGATTGATTTATATCATGAATCTAAAGTGGAATATATAATAAAGAAATTGCAATGGCTATAGATTTATGTTATGCATCTAAAGTGGATAATATAATAAAGCACTCTTTGCAGCTATTCATTTATGTCATGAATCTAAGGCAGATAATGTAAAAGGAAATCTTTATGTCTTCTTGATTTATATAATGAATTTAAAGTTTATGACATAATAGAGAAATCTTTATGGCCTATTGATTGATATCATGAATCTAGCGTTGGCAATGTAATAGAGATATATTTAAGGCCTAACGATTTCTATAATGAATATAAAGTGGATGATGATTTTTTACGGTCTATTAATTTTATCAAGAGTCTAACGTAGATAATATAATAAAGAAAGTTGCATGGCCTAATGATTTGCATCATGAAACAAAGAATGATGATCAAATAAGGAAATTGTTATGGCCTGTTGATTTATATCATGAATCAAGGAAAAATCATAAATTAAAGAAATAGCTCTGACCTCTTGATTTATATCATGAGTCTAAAGTAGATAATATAATAAAGAAATCTGTAAAGCCTATCATGAATCTAAAGTGGATAATGTGATAAATATTGGTTGATATCTTACATCTAAAGGGGATAATATAACGGAGTAATCTGCATAGCTTATTAATTTATATCAAGAATCTAAAGTGGATAATATAATAAAGGAATGTTGGCATTCAATTGATTTATATCATGAATCTAAGGTTAATAATATAATAAAGATGACGTTCTGACCTGTTGATTAATATAATGAATCTAAATTCGATAATATAATAAATGAAGTTTTATGGCCGGTTGATTTAAATTATGAATCTAAAGTAGGTAATATAATAAAGAAATATTTACGGTTGACTCGTTTATATCATAAACCTATAGTAGATTAAACAACAAAGACATATTTTCTCCCTAAATGCTTCTGCAAATCACACACCTTATTTCAAGATCGTTTATTTCCACAAGCCCAATAGCTGCAACTGTTTAGGATAGACATAAACGTTTTATGAACTGCATTAATAAGCAAACTTCCCTTATTTTCTTGACAATCTTTAAATTTTCTATGGGCAGACTCTTCGATTT
The DNA here is from genome assembly GCA_028554795.2 of Sinohyriopsis cumingii. NCBI lineage: Eukaryota > Metazoa > Mollusca > Bivalvia > Unionida > Unionidae > Sinohyriopsis > Sinohyriopsis cumingii. Next base: position 4,654,503 of record JAPYKE020000076.1, on the reverse strand, counting down.
AATTTGCAAAAGCGACATTCTGCTGTTTAGCCAAAGTGAGCAGAGATTTTCATACTTGTGTGAACAATGCAGATAATTGCTGATATGTTTGTGGTGAAGTGACTTTTGCATCACAAAAGAGCAGTATAACCACTATGGTTAAGAAAGTCTATCACCTTTAGTTTGGCTGCAAACCTTGAGATCAGGACAAGAGATGGGCCTTTCACATATGGTGCAACACTTGTGCAACAAATATTCGCCATTGGTTGAACAGGAAAAGGAAATCTATGCCTTTTGCAGCGCCAATGATTAGGAAAAAGCCAACAAGCCATATCAGCAATTGTTACTTCTGCATTGTGCCTCCAGCTGGAAAGGTGTGTCAAAGAAGAAAAAATGGACGGTACATTATCCATACATTCTGTCATCTATACGCGGAGTACCCAATGGAGAAGGATTTTCCAACGAACTGCGGAGCAGTGAGTGACGAGCACGGCATGCGATCTCACCAGGGCATTGCAACAATATAGAAAAGTTATCAGGGCAAATTGATCCCGTCAGTGCTTCCAGATTATTGCTGGACAGTGACAAGAGATGCTCCATTTACTGAATACAAAATACAAAACAAGAAGCGCTGAGTACACACTGAATAAGGACTAAACAATGTACTTGTATATACGTTATAGATTTTTGCCTTTTGGTTCATAATAAATTGTATTTATATGATCCTTTAGCTGCTTTTCAAAGTGTTGCGTAAACAGGACAGGTGAAATATTATCATGTAAAGCAATAATAACACGTGAAAAGACATAGGTTTACAATTCATGATTAAAACTGTTCTATCTACCTACTATACATAGACGTATAATGTGAAAACTTAACCATCCTGGATTCAGTAGTTAATCAGTTGTTTTAATTATCATATTTTAATTCAGCACATCACAAGGCTAAATAAAAAGCACTTTTATCTCTGAAGCAGACGACTTCTAACAAATTTTAGATCAGTGCAATGACACTAGTCTCGTAAATGTTTACCGTTTAGGCAATATTACGAAAAAACTTGAAAAATTTTCACGTGGTGGAGATGTGCAAAGGATCTGTGCTAACTGAAAGACGGAGCGAATAATAATATTTCTTACGTTTTACAAACGCGAGAGGATACTTAAATGCAATTTGTATCAGATGTTGTTGTTGTTTCAGCTCGCAGAAGCTCAATGTTAGGAGTACGTACGTATTCTTGTCACAACGGATCCCTGGGCATGCGTGATTGTGTTTGTGTATGTGATTCAAATATTGAACAACTGTTTCGTCGACAATTAAATTGATTTATAAATGATATATACATTAATTGTAAATAAAAAACACGGAAAAGTAGTTTCACATATTATTAATAATAAGCGTTAGTAATACAATTGCAAGTATGTTCGTTATGGTTACTGGTAATGTAACCAGTATTACTGGATATTGCATGTGTTATATACTTGCGTGGATGGGAATGTGTTGTTATTATTTTGCAACTATCCATTATAAATTAAACTGTATTTTAACTATTAACTCCTTGTTGGTATACATTTCATGTAATGTATCTATATTATCTATATCTTGATCTATATTTATCGTTATTTATCTAGTTTAATATATATCTGCCCATATTATAAAGTTAAATTTGTCCAAAGATAAATGAGGGTTTTCTAATTTGTAGACCATATATATTCAGGCGCGCTCGCACGTGTTTGTGTGTGTGCATATATAGAGGAATGATAACAGTTATGAAATACACAATCGTTTTCAACCGGTTAAATAATCTTCTTTCTAACAACGCATCTAGAATGCCTTTGAAACAGCCAGCCTAATAAGCTGGTTTATGGTTCTTTTAATATCACAACGACATCTTCAGAACAATTCTAAAACATCCATATGTCGAATCCCAGCACGGTGATGTAAATAAATGAAAAATAACGAATTCCTCAGGTGATATTTTGCTCTTTTCTAGAACAGAAAATTACGACAAGTTTGTAAGATAAGACATTCAATATCAACGAAATGAGATTTATAAATAATCAGATTTAAGCTGAATTATCGCTAAAAGATTTCTACGTTTAAGTTAAAGAAATTTAAATTAGTGCCGAATTTACGGCGGCAGCTATCAAAGTTTTGCATAACGATTTCAATAACAATGAGACATACTTCAAAAGATATTTGTTTGGATTTGCTGGAAAGGTAGCATCATTCTTTTCCTGGCATTATTTGTAGTAGGATATTGCGTTTTTCTATAGTGCTGAATAAAGTGTGTCGTTGTTTGCTGAAATTGCTATTTTATGTGTGAGTTCATTAGCAGGTATGTTAATGACATTTTTTGTTATTAATTGTATCAACAAGTGAACTTATAGGTTCTTAATTGTAAGAGTAATTTGAGCCTAGTCGTGTTTTACCCTTATTCAAAGAAGAAGCTCATAAAATTGTCATAATTAATGTTCATTTGTTTAGTTCATGGTCATTAATGTTTTGAGATTCTCACTCAGATTTTGCCCATAAGAACGCTTTACTTCCTTGTTTTCCAACTTCATGAATCAGATATTATCTGCGCTCCACGACTTGTATGTGTCCTTGACCGTCTGAGTATCGGATCTCATTAAGAGATCTAGAAGTAGATACATCAGCGTCATACTCATTGTTTTCGACTATATTGTTATATTATTTCCCACTTTGTCTATTTTAATTTGCCTGTCACATACTGTTTATCAGCTTTGGAATACCACTCATTACCACATCTATATTGATGACAGAATCTAAGCCAAGCTTAAGCAAGTTACAGGATTTTTGGAAATGGTTGTCATATCCGATAGTATTACCCATTTTCATAACCATGTAGTCGGTAACACGAGATACCGTCACCTCCAGCAACATAGCCGAATTTAACATTGTAATCTCTGATGTATTGCTGAAATTTTTCCATTAAGTTTTCAGCTGTAACATTACCGTGTTGTCCTAAAATTAATAACTCTTTAGCATATAAATAGCATTCGTAGAACTTCGCAACAAACCGAGTAACAGTTGGACTCTTTAATACATGTTCATTTCAAATGCAGAATACATATCCACTAATATACAACTACTAACTGATAGAACAATCCAGGCTGTTTTCTCATCTGCGTCTGCCGCTGACCTCATGTTATCAACTGACATTGTTCTCCAGTACTGAACAGTTTCATTCCAATGGCTATATTTATTAATGTGAGCAGCTAAGACTTATCCTGGTTAAGTTCATGATAACTGTTATTTTTCATATACAAATTAAATTGTTCATAGTAAAATGTACGTCCTGGAGAAACGCAGAGTTGAATTATGTGAATGGTTGCTATACCTGAGTTCAATGAAATTCACAGAAAGTTTAAATGTCTTACTAATTGAATCAACATCTGCGTGATTTCAATATTTTCTATCTTAGTGAAAATTACATAGACCACCGTGTAATGTTTGGCACTGAAATATGTTCTCATCGTTTAGAAACACATTTTCAATCAACTTAATCTTTGCGAATGTTATATGTTTCATTTCGGCTGTTATGTCATTGGTTACCACGATAGGAGTTTACCAACATTACAACAACCTAATAACGTTTCAGTGTATTTAACATTGTTTTTGGGCCCTTATTTTTTGGACTCACATGTATTCCAACATAGTTTTGTGATCAATACACATTCGCATGATTGGCATGTTTTTGCTAATTCCTCCACTTTCTATAGTCCTGTTATCTCCACGTCTGTTACATTCCAGAAAAATTAGTTATCTTTCAGAAACTAAAACTTTTCATCTATCTTAATACTGTTATATGTATATCTATATAAGGTGGTCAAATTCCAATGGCCATCAGAACCCGCTCCACAATGCGGCACTCAACTTATTCGTAGAAAGTATGGCACAACTAAATTATATAAGGTGACTGAAAACCAAGTCATAGGGCCCCCCGCACAAGGCGGAAAATAATTTTACCTACCTACATAGAACCACAAGCTATCAAACTAAAAAAGTTATTGTCTTTCTTTCTTTTTCTTTTTCTTCTTTCACTACATTCAACAGCATAGATACAATCTTCTAACATTATGCAAGACGTTATTTGGGAATTGGGATCTAAATTAACTCTGGATGTTACAAATGGCTCTCTTCTTGTTTATAGCCCTACCATCCTACCCTCGACTAGATATTCAATTATACACGGAACCAGGGTGGCGCTATAAGTGGGGTATAACTCCCCATTAAGCATAGTAGTGGATACAGATTACTAACGATGAGCATAGGTGGTTATATTTCATCTCGTTGATTGTACCGTGGGATTTCATTGTCCCGAAATCGGACACAACTAAGTAACACACTTTGTGTGCATTAAATCGTTGGGGCATGAAGCTCTTTTTCCGTCCCCCTCGAACAATTGATTATTCCGCTTTTGCGGAATTTAAAAAGTTACACATGCACCATTTGCGCAAGCGAAGTTAATCAAATTTCATCATCATTACCTTGTACGTTTTGGTGACATGTGATGTTTTCCTTCACGTCCGCGCCTATGACATAAAGGGAAAGAGTTCGTCAGTCTGCCTATTCATCGTTGATTCATCAACTACAGCAACATGAGCATACTCACCAAGCTTCTGGAACTGCCTTTTATATTAACTTGATATGGAGTCCATAGCCGAAGCATCAAGGTTTGAAGAAGAGGAGGACAGGAAAAAGAAAGAAGAGGAGGAAAAGAAGAGTGGGTCCTGCCTTACCTCATGCTGAGACATCTTTGTGAGGTCACGTCTGAGGTGGGGACACCTCCACAACCATTAGCAGCACCATCACAGCAACGTCAGCCACAGCCACAGCCACAAAAACCAGTACAGCATCCAAAGGAGACAAGGAGGCCAGTTCATACCCGAGTGGGGCACAGAAGATAGAAGGAACAACAGCAACAAATGGGCACTATCCCTCAAAGGGAGGAATGGGATAGTGAAGCCAATCAACCTCCCTCTGAGCTCCCTCCCAAACGCATCAATTGGGTGCATGACTGGAGCCGACGATGTGTCTGTGGCGCCAGCCCAGACAGGTGCAATCATTAGGAACGGTGCATTTGGAGTTCGACAAAAAAGGTCTTCTGAGGGCTACCCAGATTTCTAGAAAAAGAAACTGTTCAAATTGTCTTTTTTGTCACTGTGGAGTAGTGTTATTATAAACATTCCTTTCCTGAACTTTGTATGTGTGTTTGTGCGTTTGTATGCGTGCGCGAACGTTGTGTGGATTGTATATTTTGTGTTTGTTTTTTCTCCTTCCCATGTGTAGATAATATATTTGTTTTTATTGTGTTTATTTCTCCTTCCCTTGTGTTGATAGTATTTGTGTTCCCCTGTGTGGATAATATATTTGGGGTTTGTGTTTTCCTCTTCTCGTGTGTGGATAGAACAGTGTGTGTTTGTATGCGCTCCCGTACGTTTGTGTGGATGGTATATATTGTGTTTTGTCCCTACCCTTCTGCGCGGATGGTAGGCAATATGTAAAGTGAGAGTAAGTGATGTTTTCCTTCACGTCCGTGCTAGAAGTATATAAACCTCAGCGTTCAATTTTATTCCAAAATTATAAGACGACAATTTAGACCACACATACCCTGGAGTCAGAAAGCAGTACCAAATTGTATTAAAAGACTGCCTCAACCCTGTCTCCACTACCACGAACAGACACCAATACCATACGTGCAGTGCACGCATTAAAAAGCAGCACAAGCGAACCTAGCTTGGGTCCAATCCCACTAGTCGCAATCATAGCAACTGAAAAACTGAGTGTGTATTGGGTTCAGTCCCACTCATCTAGGCCCTTCACTCAAATCGCTAGGAACTCAGTTGTACCTCGATCTGACGGCCAAATTACTAAGTGTTCTGTGAACACATTAAAGCTGGGGAAAGTGGCCTTTCTTCCTTTCCTCAGGAGTAATTTAAAATCACGTTATGCGTGAACTAACCAGTGATGCATGCTCCTGGTAAGCGAACATCACTTTAATTTAAATATAGATAGACATTCGCGCCATACTCTCACTCTCAAGACGGCGAGCGTAGAGGGAGGAAAGCCAAGCAGCGCAACTCAGCAGACATAAAATTCATCAAAACAACTATAAACTAGAGAAATACAGAGCCTGCTTGGAGAAATTGACGAAACGCAAGATATCGGACAACAAAAAATCTCCTGAAGCCTTAGGAAAATTAGCCAGAAACTCAGCACGAGGTAATTATGGTCAACACTAAGAACAAAGGAAAGCGGGAAGGAGCAGCACGAACAAAGGAAGGCCAGCGGTAGTGCGACTGGTCTCAATTAATTAGCACCTCACCCTACTATTACTACAACAATAAGGTAATTAATTATTTCTCCCCTACTATTTAGATTTAAATCAAGAAATATACATTGTGCTTCTTCTCATCATTTTTAATCTTACTTTAATCCTTATTTAACATAACTAACATTATAACTAACCCCCACTAAATCAATTACCAGTATAATTCTACCTCGTGTATCTAACCTCATTAAATAATACTATGTTATCTACAAATTATAATTAAAACAATAATAACAATAAAAACAACAAATAACTACGCTGAATACTAGAGCAATAAATATAATACCTATACTACTCAAAATACCAAACATTGCAATTATCACAGAAGAATAATCCAACAACCAATCAGAACAATCAGCTAGTACGGACACGTAAAAAAATCCCAAGCAAACCGACCGAACAATTCATAATACCGTTACGATAGCAAAACAACCGAAAAGAGTGAAATATTCATTAAAGAATACTCGACTACGACAATATAACTGACTGGACAGGCCACAAACAGGTGCTAGGGAAAATACAGTAACAAACCCATAGGTGAAATCCTTATTAACAAAAACAACAAGCCAATGTTGTTCTAAGATTTTTCACCACAAAGCCTGTCCATAAAAGACCGTGACATAACACATCTTATTCTTTTTTTTTTTTTCCTTTTTTTTGTTTTGTTTTCCAGCAATATTATAAGATATGTTTTATAGTAATAGAAAGTAAGTAACCTATTTAACAAATATGACAACTAATACTTTACATCAGCACTAATTACAATTATTTGACAAAACTTTATCATATGAAATATAACACAAGCAATAAAACAGGTAATTATGTTACAAGGAAAAAAGAAAAGAATTCCTCTCCTAAACAAAACTAGGAAAGAAATGACAAAACACAATACACTGAAACAAAAAATGAAAAAATATAACAAACAACAGTATCAACAGAAAACGGATGGAACTACAGCAACACAGAAAGAACCCACCACGGAAACACTAGTGGGAACTTACCTCACCTCAAAAACAACAAAAGAAATAACGAAAAGGAATCTGACAACTCAACAACAATACTCACCCACGGTCACAAGGGCAAAAGCGAAACAACAAAAAAGTATGACGACTTTGGACACGGCTATACAATCACTGTCAACAAAAAGGAAACCAATCAATATACAACTTAAATTCAAAAAGGGAAAAGAAACTCAAATACAAGACACTCAAAATGCACCATGAAACAAGGTAACAAACACTGTAGCAACAACGACAACAACTTGGACAACACTCCAAGATGACACAACATATATCAATACAACACAAGCAATAGCAAGAATCAACATACAAGAGGATACTAACACTAACAACAATACTGTGGAAACAAACACATCAACAACAGCAAATAGTAGCCAGATGATAGACACAACAAATCAACAAGAGACCCAAGATAACAACTTAAACCAAAATAGACAGGATGCAACAGAAAACAACAGCGACGAATCTCCAGAACAACTTACATGATAGCGACCAGACAACATCACACATAAGGTAGACAACAGAAAGACAACATCATCACCAGCCCAGTCAACAACAAATAACAACACTGCACCATCTACAACTCCAACAAGAACAACAACACACAATCACAACAACAAGCAAGAACACCAAATACACCATACACAATTGCCAACAAGCAGGTCCATCCGAAAATATAACACAAAGAGAAATAGAAGAAATCAAAAGGACCATGAAAGAAGCACACCAAAAAGAGAAACAAGAACAACAATAGCAAATAATGATTACAACAAAACAGACCAAGAAGAAGAACAATGGCTAAGTAAAGGCAAAAAAAAAAACAATTAAAGGCAAGCAAAACGTTAAAAAAGCAAAACACCACAACACAAACAAGTACAAAACCACAACACACAATCGGAGAACAAACAAAACAATAACAAAAGACACATGAACAAGACCAACAATATGTCAAACACCAACAACAACCCAATAATACACCAAAACAAACATAACCAACGGGCAACACCACCAACAGAAGAATGACAGTGCCATGAAGTATCAATATCACCCACCAACACTAACGCTTTATCTTAGCAGCAGCAACCAAATGTTTGTTAAAATCAGCAGCAAAACCTTGGCAAACACACTGGTACGTCAACATGGTGGCACATTCAAGATCATCAGACCGGATGCAAACTACATCATCATATGGTGTAACAGTCTAAAACAACTGGTAAAATACCTAGAAATTACAAGTATAGCAGGCATGCCAATCATAGTTAAAAGACACAGAGCAGCCGAACCACGTCAACTAAAAACTACCCCAAATGACATCAACATAAATGATAACACCATAACACCTACAACCACGATCGGAAACCAAGAAGAAAACAAAGCCAATAAAGGGTTCAAAGCCGTACTTAAACTAATGGGCAATCTGCAGTGGAAAACTACTAGTGAAATAGCATATGACCTCACATACCACAACATCAAATACAGACGCGTCCATTGACTCCAAAATCAGCTGGGAAAAGAAACACCAACAGTCCTACTAGAATTTGCAGAACCACCACCAAAAACGGTAAAATTAGGGGGAGCCATAGGAAAAACTATCAAATTAATAAAATATATAAACAAACCGCGATTTTGTAACAACTGCCAACAGTGGGGCCACTTCACTTCTAGTTTCCGATCCCATACACGATGTGCTAAATGTGGTGACAAACACAAAGGGCAATGCACTAACAGCATTCCTAAATGCGCCAACTGCAAAGGAAAACACACTTCTTACTCCAAAGACTGCCATTATACCATGCTGGAAACAAAGACCATACAAACAATGGAAACTCAACAAATGTCCTACAATCTAGCAAAAACAAAAAAAAATACTAAACCAAAATATCAGCAAACAACAGACACCATATTCTCAAAACCTGCAACCACCTACACAATTAAAAACAACCCCCTTGATAGGAAATCAAACTAAAAGCAGCAAACCCCAAACAATCAACAGAAACGACCCAAAAAAAATTATTTCTTACCATATCAATGAGGAATACCTCAGCTATACACAAATCACAAAATATCTCAATGAACTGAAAGAAGGAATCCAGTAAAATACAAAACAACATCAGATTAAGAAACAGGATTTGTTCCAACTGCTATTTAAGATGTTAGAGATCTTTTTTTCTTCAGAAGGATAATTAACACCTACCAGTCAACATTAATCACAACCTAAAACAGAAACCATTAACAATGAATAACTTATATAAATCAATTCACCATATGGCAGTGGAATTGCAGAGGCCTAATATCAAATCATGGGGAGTTGATAGTGGCCATGAAAACTGCCATCACCAAACCCCACATACTATACCTACAAGAAACACACCTATCTGAAGCAAGTAAAATAATACCACAAATAACAGACTACGAGACAAAGTTTATCAAGCACAGACCCAATGGAAAAAAAGGGGGAGGACTAGCTATCTACATTCACTACACCGTCCCAGAGATAATTGAAATAAACCAAGACATTGATCTAAAAGAAAACCACATCGAATATCAGAAAATCACTGTAAATTTAGGTTTTAAAAAACTCAACATCTACACCATTTCATGATCATGGGGTAACTAGTGTCAACTCCACCCAAAACTATACCGATATATTCAAAGAAAAGAGCACAAACAGTATATTTTGCGGGGATTTCAATGCACAGAACATAGAATGGGGTGGAGATCACGTCGATATAAGAGGGAAAAACATTGAAATATATGCTAGGGAAAACAAGCTCATAATATTAAATACAGGCACTCCCACCAGAATCAACCCAAATAGTGGACTATTAACCCCAATTGACCTCACACTAGCTATACCAAACATTGCACTGATTACAGACTGGGAAGTCTTGCAACAAATCACATTGGGCAGTGATCACTTCCCAATATGTATAACAATACATCAAAGAAATCTCAAAGAACAACAGCAAAATATACCAAAATGGAAAACAGAAAAGCCAACTGGCAAACGTTCCTCCAATATTTGAGACAAATACAACTAGAAGACATCTATAATGAGGACACCAACCAATAATACAAACATATAATTGAAGCAATAAATGGAGCAGCACAAAACAGCATACCCAAAACAAGTGGGAAACCTAGCAAAACCAGTATACCATGGTGGACCGATAACTGTCCACTGCCATTAAAGAAAAAAGAAAGCCCTCAATCGCTACAAACACACCAAAAGAGCTTCGGACTTCCTAATTTACAAACAAAAGGAAAATATCACCAAAGATGTAATAAAGACAGCAGAAACTAACTCATGGCAAGCATTCTACTCCACTCTCAACCATCACACAAACTCCAAAGAAGTCTGGCCAAAAAGTAAAGCCATGAGAGGAAAAAGACCTCAAACGACAACAAAACTAAAAGGAACTGATACCAACCAAGCAAAAGCAGAACTACTTGCGCAACACTTCTCCAATTACAGCAGCAACAAAAATCACACCCAAAGATTTGCGGCACAAAGACTAACACTAGAAAGAGACTTTCCACACCTATTCACGGATCAAAACAACAAAGAGTCACCACTCAACGACCCATTGAATATTGCAGAATGGAAATAAGCATAGCCAATAAAAAGACAACATCCCCATGAGAAGAAAATCTTGGATACGACATCTACAAACATCTACCAACAAATATGCAAAACATAACACTAGAACTAATCAACCTAATATGGACAACAGGAAATATACCAACATTGTTGAAACAGGAAATAGTCACAGCCATACCAAAATCAGGCAAAGACCCCAAAGTCCCAACATCATATAGGCCAATCTCTTTAACAAACACCATCTGTAAAATCATGGAGACGATGATCAACAACCGATTAAAGCACCACCTGGAGAAAAAACACACCTGCTAAAACAGAAAAAAGCACATTTAGAAACAGACGCTCAACAATCGACCATCCAATTAGATTAGAAGCAGACATCAAACTAGCATTCAATTCCAAGAGAAAGAGATACCTGATTGCAACATTCCTAGACCTCGAAAAGTCGTTCGATATGGTCTGGACCAAAGACCTCATCTCTAAACTTAACCAATATGGCATAACGGGGCAAATGCACCAATGGATAGCAAGATTCCTTACAGGGAGACAAACCAAAACCTGAGTATGTGATGCTATATTTGACACCTACACTCTGGACTATGGAACTCCCCAAGGAAGTATAATAAGCCCCACACTCTTCAACAAACATACTTCCTAGGAATGTTAATGGATGAGACCCTCACATGGGAGAAACACATTAAAGAACTAACCAAACAATGCTCACAAGACCTCAGCCTACTAAGAAACATCAAGGGAATAAAATGGGGAGCTGATGAAACAACAATGCTCATCCTCTATAAATAACTAATCAGAGCTAAACTTGACTATGGCTGCCAAATATATGCGTCAGCTAACAATACTATGTTCCAAAACCTAAACAGCATACAATAAAAAGCACTCAGACTTTGTACTTGAGTTTTACCCAACACCTCAGTGGAAGAGCTGCATACATTAACAGGGGACCTACCATTACATCTGAGACGAGAGGAACAAATCCTAAGATATGCCACCAGAAACTCAATCCGTAACAACACCAAGCCAACTAAACTTGCGATCGAAAGATGTAATACTCCGTTAAACAAAAACATTGTACCCCACCCACCAGCAGGCCAAAAAGTACATACACTCTGCAAAGAAATGGAACTTCCAGCCATTCATGCAAAACCATACAAAATATTTGATCCCACCCATGGAAAAACAACATCGCCAAAATCAATCTTATTGCCCTAACATTTGGATCCAAACTGCACAACCCTACAGGAATAGTATCAGAAATACACAAGACCATCGAATAAAACTACTCTAAAGACCTTAACATTTATACTGATGGTTCCAAATCCCAAGAACTAAAAAGAACGGCTGCGGCAATAATAATACCCGAAAGTAGGATAACACTCGAAGACAGACTCCCAGATGCATGCTCCATCTATACAGCAGAATTTTGGGCGATAAACAAGGCACTCCAAAGGATAAAAACTAAACCACATAAACAATATGTTATCAGAACAGACTCTCTATGGGTAATAAAATCCATAGAGACTGATACAACAAAAGGCAGAGGAAACATGCTGGAAGAAATACCAATGTCCATTCAAGAGATTGAAGAAAAACAACACAGTGTTGAATTTGTATGGGTACCATCGCATGTCCATCTAATAGGAAACGTCAAAGCAGATCAACAAGCAAAACTAAACCTTATAAAAACCTCAGTAAGACATCTTGACTATAGTGTACAAGAGATATACAGCGAAATAAAAACTAAAATAAACAACAAATGATAACAACTCTGGGAAAATACCAACAAGGGCAGATAACTATTCCAACTGCAAAAAGAGGTCAGCAGAACCATCATAACACCTAAAGACATAAATACCACTGACCTCCGTGTTATCAACAGACTTAAAACAGGAAAAACCTTACTTAAAAGCAGCTTTGGAAAGTACCTCAGCAAAGAAACAAACCAAAACATAAACTGTCCCCATTGTTCAAGAATAGAACAATTAAACCATGTTTTCAACACCTGCCCTCTAGATTAGAGAAACATTAGGGCCAAACAGCTTTGTATAAAGTGATCAAAAGCCTATGACCATCAGGCCCTGCTGTACAAGGTGGCAAAACACCCAACTAATTGACGTTTACTTATGGTCCCAAACTGTGCAGGTCGACACCCCCTAAGATCTATAGTTACCGAAAATAAAAACAAGTAGATTATGTAAGACCCCACAACATAGATCATATAAGGTGTACTAAGCCCAGGACCACCAGGGCCAGTCACACAAAGTGACAAACAAGAAATTAAATAGCATTCAAATGGCTGTCATCTAAGGTACCACTTTTTAACTACCAAATACAAAACAGCACAGAGGTTTTCACAATTCTGAAACTTTCAGGAAATTGTTGGCAATTCAGTAGAGGTGATCGGCGCCTGCCTGCATGCCCTACGTCCTCCTTTGCCTCTGCCGGGCAACAATTTAACAGCGTGCAATGCGATCATAAATGTCATACCAACATAAAATCTCTACAACGAAATATATGAGCAAGTGCAGGTACTACTCCCACTCATCTACTCAATTTTGGTATAGATGGACTAAAACATGAGTGTGTATTGGGTCTTTCCTTATTCATACATATATATAGTGCATTAATTCGGTTCTAAATTTGAAGAGAATAAGGACATGCTATTATGTACAAGCCATAGAGGGGCATGTAGGTGTTTAGCACCGTCTATTTCAGCAATCGGTGTAATTTTTAGAATTTGATCGTACATACCTTAGTGAAGATTATTCATTTCGCTCGTCGTAGATTAATGTTCTTAGGTAGAATGTTGCATCCACACCCTAAGAAATATATACCGTAATTTCAATGTTAAAGTACGAGGTCAGGCAAAAGGTGCGATCCAGTACAAACCAGATTGAATGTTGCAATTATGTTACAATGAAAGCGCCTCATAGTGGAAATTAATGCATACTATTCCTGCATTGGTAATGATTAAGCTTGACATATTTTCTTGATCTAGGTTAATACCGATATATAATTTTCGTCTGGAAAGTGTCTGATGACAACAAATCTTCAGAGCATTCAACAATCAGCCGGAATGGCGCAATGCACCATAATTATCATTTTCTTAAATACTGTATACATAATCTAAGTATAGTATGGGCTGCATTACCTACGGGAAGGGAAAAGGTTTGATTTGTTCATATATTGTCCCACTCTGTTGCCCCATTACAAAAGTAATATCCTCATAAACTCGCAACAAAAATATTTTGAAACATATATTAAAATTCTGGATACTACATCTATGTTTGAAGCCATACACATTTCATGACCCAAATCTGATTTTGTCAGGTTTCTCACACCAGTTCTAGCTCTTGATCCATTATTTTCAGTGTTTTTATTGTTATTATTTAATGTCAAGAGTCGTTTCACTGAGTGTAAGTAGCAATTCGCGGAATTCTATTAGACAGATGTGTTGGCTGAATTGCAATATGCATTGGTCGAGTCGGGACATCAAGACGTCAGAGCTAGGGTATGCCACTCTGATTAATATTTATTCTGACTAGTCATATCGCATGCAGGTTTTAAAAGGTCTGGTCAAATTGTTAGCCACATCTTCGGGATGTAAAGCGACCGCAATGAGTCTTGTTATGACTGATGTCGTTTCCGATTCTGGAAGCTCTGCTAATTTCTGCTTTGGTATCAGTGTACCCGTCATCATTGGTTGAATCGTTCCCCGTATTATTCATGGCTATATCTAAAGTGTCAGGAGTCAGATCACTTCATATCTCCACCCGCTCGCAATTCAAATCATTTTTTGGGTTGTCAGTTCTAACATCAACTGTAATATCGCTGTTAGCGTTAGGGTTCATCTGTTATATCTGTTCAAGCACAAATTACCCACCAATCAGGAAATATATACTTGTACACATGCCTCTCCGTCAGCATTGTACCTGGGTAAGTGATCTTGATCTTGAATTTGTTTCATCTTCTGGATTTTCATCTCTGGTGATAAACATTTTTCTTGGCGAGAGTCACAATATGTGCTAAATTGTGTTCCTTTGAGATTTGTTGTGATCGAAGAGATAGTTTGACATCTTCATAATCACGGAATGTGGCAATGAGAGGACTGTACACAGTCTTTTCTTACTCACCAACTCGACGTTAATCCGATCTCAGAAGCCTTCTAATAATGTGAGCTCAACGAATGTGTTGCACCAGGGTTTAGAGATATTAGTCTTTCGAAAATTCAGTCCTTATTGACTATTTCAGGTACTTCATTACATATCTGACCAGCCTCCATGTTAACTGACTTGTTATTCAGTGCTGTCATTTTATAATTTGCCAACATTAACTGGTTCATGAACCTGATCCACTATTTGAAAGCATCTCAATGACTGTTTTCGCGTATGGTAAACAAAGATTAATTCCAATTTATCATCAGCGACTAATGATTTGAAGCACTCGCTGGAAAGTTTACTTTTAAGCTTATTTCTAGCGACAAATGTGCCCCTTTTTTAGCTTGTAAAATCTGTACACGTCCTGCAAAGCTATTGTACATGTACAATGCACCTAGAATGACAGGTTCTTTATCTCACTACAACATTACATTGCTCTGAATAGTTATATCCATCAATATTCAATGCAGGTATATCATATAAAGTGAACTAACGGGATGTTTGCATTTCTTCGTACCACGAATAGGTTCTAATGGAAAACAAAAAGACCGAAGACATGAATGATAACTCTGGAAGGCATACTTACCTCCACTGTTTTATAAAGTTAACCATACTATAGGTAGCCATTTTGAACTACCGGTCTACATCGGCGGATAATCATCTGCTCATTGAAGATCAACTAATCACTCTGATTTTATTTTCGCGCATTCGAAATAATTTGGATATTCTAATAAGTTGATTCAAGCATCCGTTGGATTGCCCTGTGACTGCCATGTTATGAATACCTTACGATTCAATAACGTACCAAATAATACACTGGACAGAATTATTTCACATTGTAATCAAAATTGCTTAGCTTTCTGTCATTTAATCCGTTCATTGTGTAATTTGGTACTACTAAGATGTAAAAGCCATGACTCTTGACCCAAAATATTATTGTACCACTAGTGACACAACTCAGTCAGTCCTGTCAAAATAAACCACTATTGTACAAAAAAACATAGTTCTTTTATCTTAACTAATATGTTCATATTCCTCATCAATGTCTCAGTTTTGACGGAGTCGGATCATGTTTCATTTGGGTCCACAGAATGCTCCTTATCATCCATTTTGTTATGGAGCTATTGCTCTTCTCACCTCTCATATTTGTGTATTGGGCTCAGCGTCCTGATCTTTGTTCTTCAAAAGGACCAGATTCCATTTGTAATAGATACGATCGCGAGAGTGAAACAGCATTACTCCGACTTGTTATATTTTACATCAATCATACGGTTTGCACTTATAGGTACTGGAGAGTGAAAGCTATTTTTCTGTTGTGTGATGGTTACCATATATCTTCCCTTTAACCAACATTTATAAACCTTTCTATTTCATTCGTTCATCACGTGGATTGACCTATCCACCAAGCTATGGTAATTTAGACTTCGATCGAACTTTGATTATCCAGTGTATATTGTTTTCTATCTTTCTATGCAATTACAAATGTGGATAATTATGTTCTGCAATCTAATCGTTCCACATGGACAATTGTAATTGCTTTTTACGTTGATCTCTTTTGCGATGCTCGTTTTCATTTGTGTTATTTCACGACGAACTACCCCACTGTCCTTACGAAATGAGTAATAAACAAAAACTTAAAGTGTTTTCATTTGTCGCTCCTGAAACAGTAGTACAAATTTAGCAAATATCTCTTCTAATTTGTCTACAATATTCCTCGTTTATGTACTCCTAATGATAACAATCTCGATTTATCAACTATAGCAGTATAGTACCATTAGTATACTTTCTTGCATTGAAAAAGAAACATCTAAGCGGTCGTGAAATCTTGCCATGTTTGATAAGGCAGTGCTCTTCTTGTTATTGGTTACAAAAGGTACGTTCACAACTGAAGTTACAGCACATTTGCCCATCACGCTTCTGTTCGTAGTCTCTGGCTTGTTTATGTGATCCCTTTATGCCCTTCATGCACAATGCACAATGTTAACTTTCTCAAGTTCTTTGGAAGTACATTCCTTCTAGTGCCAGCTTTCCTGGACTGCATAACTATTCCTTCATCATTGTATATATGACAACAAACTCTAAATAATCATTCTAATGATGAGCCTAATAATCATCACTTCCGCTTCGTTTGTAGATTTCAGCTCCAGTTTTTATATCGTTATGACAAGAAACTGAAGCTTGTGTGCCACAAAACAAATGTATGCTGTGGCTTCATTTTCACTATTTCATTCTCTACAAACATTCTTCAAAACATATATATATATATATATATATATATATATATATATATATATATATATATATATATATATATATATATATATATATATATATATATATATATATATATATATATATATATATATATATATATATATACATATACGAGTCAGTTTTGATATTAAAAGGTTCATCTTGTAGACTTTTGACAATCGCTTTTTCCTGACCTGTAGGACTAGGAGCGTCAGCAACAGAGAGGGTGAACAGACAACTTGCTTTAATGTCCATTTATGAACATAAAACCCCATATGAAAAAAAACGAAAAAATAAGGTCAATAACGTCAAACCAAAGCCTCTGGCTTACCGAAAGTTTCTATAATTCGGTTACTTTATCTTTGTCGTTCGTGTTTTCAACAAGTAGGTGTGTTTTGTTTACCTTTCGGACACTCATTTGAGGTGCACTGTTTTTATAAATGTGTGAGTAATTAAATCATTATTATATCAATCTCAACCAAATATTTTATCAAGACCTATACGATATCGCGATCGAGGATCATGCAAAAGTATTGTTATAAATCAGCGTGTAGCAGATTGTGCTTTTAAAATAAGTTGTTGAACCTCATAATATCCAAATCCCCACTACACCAAGTCTGATGAATGTTTCGCAAAGTATGTGTATCGACTCCATTAAACAAAACTAAAAACTTGCAGTTATCTCTAATCACTTTAGGTATTTGTGTATATCGTTGAGTAACATAAACCACGTCTTTGTTTCTGTGTCTGCCTCTAGAAAATATTCTTGTGGATTTGACTGTTTGTCCACCATTAGGTCGTCATATACTACTAAATTTTTAATAAGTCATCCAGGTCATGTACAGATGGGGCATCATCAACATCGGTGGTAAAGTTAATAATATTATTACCTTCCTCGTCCAACAATTTTGCATTTTTATTAAAATCTTTAAGTACTTCGTAACATCTCTGATGATCAACTGACGGAGCTACTAAATATAACTTATCCCATTTGAGCCATCTCATTATCAAAGTAAGTAATAATTGCGCCTTACCAGACCTACATGGACCTATGACAATAGCTCTGATATAATTTGGTAGGGCTGGGTGATTTTTTACACGCTCTTGTTTTCGTGTGGCTGAGAAATCTATGACATCCATGTTATACAAATATAAAAAAATAATATGGATTGATATTGTGTTCGATGCAGAGGATCCACCCCCACCCACCGACCCCCCACACACAAGCGGATTAACAGTAATAATAACATTTTTTAAAAAGCGTGAACTTACAGGCAAATGTGTGAAATGTGGTACAAATAAATAAAAATGTATTTCTTCTCTTATGAAAACAGGTGGTGATATCGCTACTTCATTGGGGAAATTGCCAGGAACACCATGGGCAAAATACCCAGGAGAAAACATCTTCCAAGATATAATTAGTATGGTCCTTGAACCCGACTTAATATCCGACTTGACGAGCGTGATCAACCAAGACCTGGAGAGTATCCAATAAATGCAATTGATCAAGCATATTAAGTTCATGATGTAGGTTATAAAAATCCTGATCTGCAGCAACGACATTTTGCAGATATGACGTTGATTCATTTGTTAAATTCCATAAATAAAAAAATCATTTAGAGAATCATTAGCTAATTGGATAACATCTGCATTGAAAGATAGGCAAGTGCTAGGGGCTGGTAATTGATCATCCTATTATTAAAATAATGAAATCGATTTATTATAACCGAAGAGGATATTGGAGGGGTAGAGTAGCGATTAGTAAACTTGCTGATGCAGCAAATTTTACACGACAGGCAATATGGCAAAACAAATTACCACCACCTAAAATAATTCAGCATGCACAATTTGATGTCAGCACTCCTAATGAAGTTCATCAAGCAGATATTTTGTTATTACCACACGATACTATTAAAATTGGTTGACGTCAATCACGTACATACAAATACGCGTTAACTGTGGTTGATGTTGCAAGTAGATCTAAGGAAGCAGAGCCGCAATCAACTAAAACAGCAACTTACGTTTCTTCTCCTTTTGAACGAATTTATCAACGAGGACCTTTGCGATGGCCACAGTTACTACAGTTTGATCCTGGCAAGGAATTTCTTGGTGCAGTATCAGCTCTGATGGGAAAAAAAACATAACGTCAAAATTAGACGAGGATATGCTGCAATTCATCGTGATCAGGCAATTGTTGAACGATTTATCAAACACTTGCTGAGTGGTTATTTGCATATCTATATGGAAAGGAAATAATTCATAAAGATATGAGGTCTAGCGAATGAGTTACAAGATTACCATGTGTGATAGCTGTGTTAAATAATGAAATTACTGCCATGAAACCCATTAATGCAGTTACAATAAAACCATATACCAATACAACGAAACGACCTTTCAAAACAACCAGTATTAGGTTATATGACTGTAAGATATCTGTATGAACCTGATGAACTTGAAGAAGGTAACAAAAGAGCAACTGATCCTATTTGGAATATTACGACACATAAAATGTCTAGCGTGGTAAGATCTACGGGTAGACCTGCATGCCACAGACTAGATTCAACTGCTCCTCAACGTGGATTTGTACGCGAGCAATTACAAGTAATTCCTGAAGACACACAATTCCCACCGCATTCACTTTTGTAAACTAGCAGCTCGACATTGATTACATTCAAGACAGGTCATCATCACATTTTCGCTAGTATGACCATAATTACTATTAATTCTATCTACGGTAAATTGTCTTAGATTATTTTTTGAATTGCCACAACATTACTGTGTTACAGCTCGCACAATGATTATTCTGTTGTTGTTTTAATGTCATGATAAATTCAGCATCGGGATCAAAGTTGCGTTTATTTATTTGTCACCCTGTTTATACCTATCTAATTATTTTCATAATATATCATCGCCATTGCCAGCAACGGTTTTCTGAATTTGATTATTATTTTCTGCGAAGTCTATGAGGTATTCATCTAACTCGAGACACTGCGATATAACTATATTTGACCATTCGATACGATCATCGACGATCCAAACATTTGTATCAGAGATGTTTAATCCTTGTGATGAATTAATTGTAATTTCGTAGCCTAGCGTCCATGGACTTTTTTCCATAGCTAACTCGTTCTCAATAACACTGATAGGAACAAAATCAATATCATTTAATACAGGATTTTGTTTTTCTGACGATCCTGGTATACCATCGTCGGTATTGTGTCGTCGCGTCGCTGCTGGTCGAGAACACAATGGTACGGGTAGATTTTTAAAAAATTCTTTATGTAACAACTAATTGTTGTTGAAGTGTATCACGAACTATCTTTGTACTTGCAACTATCAAATCGTTTGGTTCCCATCAATTCCAAAAATTGTTAAAAGTAGTTTCTGAAATTATTTCACGCATTATTTCACATTGAATTATATTCGGTTGTAGTCTGATTAATTATTTAAACTCTCTTACTTCTGGATCAAGTGCTCTGTGTTCATCAGTTATTTCTTCATAATAAGCTACAAAATTCCTCTATGTATACGGAGACAATCCAAAAAAAGGTGGTAGTTGACCATGATCGCCACACATTATCGCAGCATTATTTGTGTAAATAACCAATGAAGAAATATTTCATCCCAAACAATAATCCTTGGAATATATTTCTCTCCCATTCATTCAGGAGTCAATTTATCTCCCTTCCATCGAAACAATTTGTGATAAGTGCATGATTTTATATTTCTTTTTGTCTCTTTGTTCTTGCGAGTCTCTGTTTCGGTGTTAAAACAACTATTTCTGAACAACTGTTTAAGAATAATTTAATCACACGAGATGTTTTACCACAACTCCAGGCCCATTCAGATAAACAGTTTTATGTCTAGCTACAAGATTATATACCGATAGTGCTGATGACAATTTTGATATTTGATTATTTTGCTAATAGACATTCATAATTTCAACGTGGGCGGATTCAGAATAATTAAGTATATTTTCTTGTTTTTTATATATGTTTGCCCCATTATGCATAAGTGCAAATATGTAATTGTTCTAGCAATCGTGTATTTTTTATTGATATAGAATGAATCCGTAGCGACTCTGACAACAAACTCAGGAACTCTTTTTATTATTGATAATATATTTATGGAAACTTACGAGATCATTGAAAATCTTAATGAGTAAAATGAGGTGACTCACCATCAATATAACTCGCAGTCGTACCTAATTTAGTTCCGTCTGATAAATTAATATTTCTTCGACTTATAAATGTGTTTCTATTTGTTGTCCCAGCAAATATAAAATGTAGTTCAGCATCAGCTGTAACTAATCTTGCACAATGTCGTTTATGATCATATGATCCTCCTTGGATGAATTTACCGAATAGTTTTCTGCCAAGATATTTTGGCATTTTTTCTCGAAATCAGTTATATCAGGATTTTCATCATTAGAATATTCCTTTTGCTGTGGTAACCAAACTTCTTTTTGCGGACGATATGCTATAATTGCTTCACTTACTGTTAACGATAATAGATCGAATCAATATTCAGGATTAATCTTCATCGCTGATAATAACTCTTCCAAATAATATTTAAAACAAATTTATATTAAATTGAAAAGTGTGTGTGTGTGTGTGTGTGTGTGTGGGTGGGTGGGTGGGTGTAACGATTCAAACAAAGAATAAATGCAAATGGCTTATGAGAGGCGCTACAACTCCCTGTAACAAAGCGTGCGTAAGTGAACTCTGTAGACTTCATTTACAAAGTGGACGGAGAGGAAATTTATGACCTAAACCGTTTTTGAAATGTGATGTTGAGGTTAGAGGAAAAACACAGTTGTATGTGCAATGTTGTGGTAAAAAATATTAAGATCTGAAAAGATATTATGATATAAAAAATGAATACTGATAATAATGACAAAATGTTAAGTAAATGAGAAGATTATATCGCTAGATTTCAAAATAATCATTTAGACAAATACTATTATATAAAAATGGAATGTAAAGAATTGGTGACATCAATAATTATTTTGATGTTGTAATCAGGAACTGTCGACTATAAAAACCAGTCAGTAGTGTCACTAATACTTATTATCTCATATTCAACAATGGGGAATAAAATATATCTTTGTCATAAATTCGTGTAGGAATGTTTGGGGGGGGGGAGGTGTAATCGAAGACGGCCTTGGGATCGATCATATAAATGGCGAAAAACTCAGTGACTCCATACAATTTACGAGTCATTACTCGGAGCTAAAACTGTGTAAATTTGGAAATAGTGGCCGTAGTAGCAAGATTGCCAGAGCAGTTGCATCTACAAATGTATAAACTGGTGAAGAAATTATATTTCAATCAATGAATGCAGCTGGCAAATATTTTGACATTTGCATGCCTTCGGATCAGCGAGTCGCAAATAATATTACCTGATCCGCTTTTTCTTAGAAATATAAACAAAATGTAATTTTAAAATTATTGTTGAAGGGAGATAACTCTGTCAAGCAAAACTCTCTCCCGCCTGTTACTGTGACTATTATGTTTTTGTCATCGTAAACTAATAGTATATAAATAAACAATAATTTAAAAACCGTGTGATAATTAGTATCAGTAAAGTAATATAATTTTGTAATAGTTCAGATTATTTACACGTTTTAATTTTATCCTCAAATGAGTTCGTCTCCCTTGACAAAATCAATAACACGCTTTGTAATGCAGTAGTTATTTAGAGATTGTTTCATACAGAAATATATGTTTTAAATCTGATATATTCAAGTGCATACATAATTATTTAGCACAATGTGTGCTGGAAGATGGAAAATAAATTCACGTTGTGGTTCATTTGTAGGAGATCCAACATAGTAACATTTATAATAATTTCTGAAACATTTATCTATAATATTTGTACAGTGGTACAATGCTAGAGTGTTGGATTCTCATACTCGAGGTCGGACGATCAAAACTCGAAAATACTGTCGACGGAGGCGTTATTTCGCAATTTTTCATTAAAAATGTCGGGATCTACCACAGGCTCGAACTTCAAAAGAAAACACACCTACCCCACAATGTCACCACGTGGTGGATCCTCTTTTGCACCCTCCCGGGGTTGATTATTGTCGGGGATGTGCAAAAATCTGTTGGACATAGAGACGGCTCCCGTATATGTATTGTGCCGTCCTTAGAATTACGATCATATGTATCGTACCCTCCTTAGAATTAGGTTAATTTAGTTAATGTTGTGCCGTCCTTAGAACTAAGATTGTATATAGTACTGAAAATAGCTTAATACAATGCTGTAAATATGCTACTATATATGCCTTAAATAGCTTAATACAATGCTGTAAATATGTTATTGTATACGCTTAATACAAAAACTTAATACAATAAATATGTAAATATATAATGCACTACGAAAATATTGATGATATTATTTCTGCAATTAAAAAAATAAAAAGACGGCATGCTAAATACGCTTGATCCAGAAAAAAATTATTTGCGATTTTGAATATTTGCTAACACAAAAATTGATAGATAAATACTATCAGCGGAGTATAGATTTATTAACAAATCCAACAGAGTATGTTCGAGTCTTTGATGTTCCAATCTTTGGCTTCGGGCAAAGATAAAAAAGTTACAAATCTTGTATTTCTCTCACGCGCAATTGAGAAAATTAGATCAGAATTAGCTGACTGATGTGAGGGAAAAAAAGTATTAACATGCGCGTGAGGCAGTTGAAATAATTTATGTTAGATTGTGGAAATGATGACAGTAAAAGTGAAAGTAGGAAATGGGATTTTGAAAGTGAAAGGAGTGAAATTGAAAGTTATGGCAACTGGGGTCCCTGTCGTGGCTAGATTTATCATTGACTTTGTCAAAAAAAATTATTCTGTTATTACTTCATTTTTTATTTTTTGATGAGATTTGCAATATTTTTATTAACTATTACCCCATCAGATTACAAGTCTAATTGATTTTCATTTTGTATGTACTATTTACCTCAAATCCGGACAAGAATCAGTAAAAAATAATTATGTTCTAATTCCTGATTCAAAATCACTATGATCTTATATATAAATTAATTTCTTTTCTTAAATCAAGCAAATGGTTATTTTGGTCAGTTAGTTTGAAATATATTCTTGATAATAACGGATTATGACAACGTAAATAAACCGGATAAATGGGTTCTTGTACAATCAAAGATCTAGGAGGTACTTGAGGTGTAAATGGATATAAAATTTATGCTTCCTGCGTCTGGCTAGATTTTTCAATATTTATTTGATAACTGCCATCAATTACATCACATTTATTGACTGCGTTTGTTGAAGTCATATTTACATTTCCCGGTGAAGAATGTCTACCGCCACCGTACGGATCATTGGTATGTTTGAGAAGTATTGATGGTGGCGGTGTATATTTTCATGACTCAACAATTTGTGGAAAATATTCATAGATAATGATGTTGAGTTTTCTTTTTATTCAGTCGGTTTCAAATCCTGGTATTGCAAACGCTGGTAATTCTGCTTCAGTTAATCTATAATAATCAAGAAATATTTCTTTAGAATTTTTTTTTCTATTGTGGTATTGCAATCTCTGCCTTAATTATATGCTCAACACCTTTTTGATTAATATAGTCAAGGTCTGATACAACTTGATTTAAATATTTTATTGTTTCAATGATTTTCTTTTTTCAGATCATCATTTAGATACTCTAGAATATAATTTTTAAACATATTTACAAACGATGCAGACATAGTTATATGTTAATTTCTAATTGTATTAATTAATGATTTGAATACTTCTTCATTCACAGCATAAAATCCTTTTACTGATCTGACTCTAATTGAAAAATATAAATACTGAAGATTAGGATGCAATGGAGATTCTTCTTCTCGATATTTTGGAGTTGTTATAAAAAATCATTTGTGAGGAATTCATTTAAGTTTGGTTCTGATGTTTTTTATAATCTGGCGAAATTTTAGGCCAACCTAAAACAGATCGGATTGACGATTGATAAATACCTACAACATAATCTTGCGAATATATTTCTATCGCAACTGATAAAGTTGGTTTGTGAACGGCGATAACAATTGTTGATTCCTTTCCAGTTATATATTTGATTCTGCGTTGGAATAGATAATTGATGTGTTCACTCTGACAATTACCTGTTGGAATTCTGATAACTTGTCTATCGGGATTTCCATAATCTTTATTTTTATATGAAAATACAAGTGAATTATTTGCTGGCATTCCACCGAATGATTTTGATCTGATATTTGGCCAGCTGTAATATACTCGTAATTGTGCTAGCGCTACGTCGTTCGCTGGAATTACAGTTGGAACGTTAAAGCTTAATTCTGGATTCGTTAAGCTTATCGATATCATCGTAGTTTTTGACGGAGTTGTATTAATGACAATCTGTTATAGTAATTCGTTCACAGATGAAACTATTATATAAATCCGATTATTTAAGTAAAGCATGGATTCTATCTAAGTCATTGTTTCCTTGTAGATTTTAATCATCTCAGTGAATTCAAAAGTCTGATATTTTTTCATCACAAAAGCTTCTTGATAATAACGAGGATAATTTGAAGTAGGCTAACGTCGCTGTGTGTAATTTGTATTATATAATCATGTAATTTTGTGTTTGTGCACGTGCATATCTTTTATGGCGATAATATTAAGAAGACCAGCAATTGTTGCAGCTGAATCACAAATTATTACAAATGCTGTTACTATCACTAGATACGGTGTTATTGTTAATAATAATATACCGGTTCCAGTGAAAACGCAGACACTGAATAAACAATTATGTCAACAACTACATGTCTGCGGTATTTATTTATTTTTACTACATATTCTTCAACGATATTTTTTAGATTTTTTGCCATTCACGTGCTTGATTATATATCTAATGTTGCGCAGCACGTTGCACGTTCATTGGAATGTTCATTATATTTTAATTATGCGGGAATTAGGCAATTAATTCAAGACACCAATAATAAATCAAGCCGAGTTTTTTTTTCTTCTTCGGGTTCCAAAGTAAATGTTTCTCCATCGTTTTGCTCCAACATCAAAAACATAAATCCAGGAGATCCAACTGACGAAGTCAGGAATGGATAACGCCGTGAAATTGTGGTAGATATTATAAATGCTGTATCACCAAGTACTGAGAGCCTGTATATAGCAGCATCCTCACCGCGATGTTTGATATGTTTATTAAGTGGGGACCATAATGCTTGTCCAGACGCTACTGTATATACTACATTGTCGGTAAAAAAAAATATATCAGAGAGTTTAATATCGACGGCTGGTAGTTTTCCAAACATTCATCAACAATCACATTTTTTCTTTCACGATAATCTACAAATGTGTTCACATGAGTAGTATAATCAGTTCTAAATGAAGTCATTTCATTTTTAACTGATTTAATGTGATGTGATTCGGATTTATAACGTAGCTTTAACAATTTTTCAGTCATATCGCTACGATGTCTGCAATGTGTCAGCTTAAAGTGCTGTCTAGCACTTGGGCATCATGCCACAGACATGTAGCATGATGTTCCACCCAGTCACATTATCCTGACACCAGGCCGACCAGTCCTAACACTAACCTTTTAATGCTGAGCGCCAAGCGAGGAAATCTTAGTACCATTTTTGTATGTCTTTGGTATGACTCGGCCGGGGATCGAACCCACGACCTTCCGCATCCAAGGCAGACGCTGTAGCCACTAGGCCACCGGAGCGGTCATTTTTAACTGAAACTAACGACTTCATCATCGGAAGGATGTAGTATGTTCGTTACAGCGTCATTGTCTGATTCTGGTTCTCCAAGATCAGTAATTTTATTATTAGACATATTGAGAGAACAAGTCATTATATCACCGGATTTTTGTACTCGACCACGAATACTATCCAATATTGTTGACATAATGACACCGGGTTTAATTTCTCCATTATTATCAAACACAGCTATACCACAGGGGCTCGTTACAAAGAAAATCAAGGGATGGGGGTTCTAACCTGTAATAATATTATTACAGGTTAGAACCCCCATCCCTTGATTTTCTTTGTAACGAGGCCCTGTGGCTATACTATGTCCAGTTACTCTATTAATTTTAACGATAATGTCTTTCAATGAAAGATTGGTTGTTTTTAATTTTCATTGTTTATCTTGAAATACAACCATTTCGTTTGGACCTACATTTCCAAGATTTTATAATTCAGATATTTCATCACTGATCTGTTTACTTATATTTTCATGATTAATTTCGGCGTTTTTTTAAAATATTTATTTTTGTTTAGATGAATATCTTCCGTAAAAATCTAACATTATACTTTAAGATCTGTTTAAAACGATGCGTCTACTTGTATAATAGTGCACGAATTTATGAGGTGGTAATGTTGATGACGACACAGCGTCGAGTACAGAAATTACTTCACGGCCACATATTGGCTGATGCTTATTGTTTGTATTGGTAATGATGAATACCAGACTGGAGTATGTATTGTGTTTATGTAATTTAAACATTCTTTTGGTGGAGAACACCCATACGAATCACAATAAATAATTTCACGTGGATCAATCGCGTATGCCACCCAGTGAGTACCAGAACCAGAACTAATATCGAGATTAATAATACCAGTTTCAGTATTGTACGGCTGTTTTGGCAGTTGGTTACGCATAAAAACACCTCTGAAATTTGTTGTTTAATTTTTTTTCAGCATCAAGTAAATCAGTATTTGACATCGGAAGAATTAACGAACTGTTCCTATAAGTCTCAGACCTTTTCCATATCGATAAGCGGTTCCGGGTAATCTTAGATCCTTTAACTTTTTCAAATCCTTGTCCTGTTGCTTTCTTTAATGCCAACCCAGCAACAGTTCCAACAGCACCAAGTGCAGCTGCTTTTGCAACAGCTGCGGCTGCAGCGGCTATTAACGTTGGTATAGCTGCAAGAAGTGGAAACATACCATCCGTCTTGATCGAGTCTTTAACTGCACCAGTAGAAAGATTGAGTATGACGCCTGTTTTGGATTGTTTGGCTCTAATGAAATGTCTGAGTTGACGTTCTGACAACGATTATTTTATTTTGACCACCTGTGTTATGGCCTTTTTTTAAGTGATATTTGTATTCCACAGTTCTTTGCAGAATTTGATTGTAGCTTTTTAATCTGACCGGGAGTCAGACTGACAATTACATGATGATAAGACATTTATATAAGTAATAGGAATTTGTAACTGAACATGTTACACGTTTTCTATCGGTGCGTCAAAACCCCGCATTCGCCCACCAGTGCCTTCAAGTAACATTGCTTTGTCGCTGAGAATAATGGAAATTAGCACCAAGGGGGTTTACACGGGCTCGAAAGTGAATATCAACAACACATTTTTTGAATAAATCTATATGCTCCAATGAAAAATAATATATCTGATACATTGTAAACTCCTGCTGTACATTTTGTAAATTAGTATCTATATTTACATCACATCCCATAAATGTCATTTAACGATGATATGCACGTGCTGCATGATTTCGGTCAAACTTTAACGATATATCTTCAGATGGTATTTGATGTCCATTTCGCCATAAAGAAACTTCACTAACTGCAAGTGTGTTAATTATCATATGGCTATGGCTGTGTTCTTGTGAATCTAGTCGAACAGTGATAAATATATGCCTCGGTGCAGATATTCATTGTTGCGATGCAATATGCCATGTAAATACCCCAGAAATATTACTCTGAATGCTGTTTGTGGTCATTGTGAACCATGGCAGCAATGATTTTCGACCTGAACTCATAAAACTAATTAACTTGTCTTCTTCACCAACTTTTGGAGTCATTACTGGTATCCACTGTGAAAATTTGGTTAGTCTTATCATACAAATGACAACATAAACAGGACACCAGATTGCATCATTTTCCGTGGCTTTTATTACAATTACAACTGTGTTTAGCAGCTCCAAAGAAACATTTTCTGACATTTCTACAGAATCAAAATATATGTGATAGTGGAATTGCGCATGAAAAAGCGTCTTCATTATTTAACATTGATCGACGTGTAGCAAAGCCTAAGTTGTCATTTGCGTTGATTGATACAAATGCTGGTCCATCAGCTCCTCCTCCAGCGGCTGTTACAGTACTCTCAACTTCCCTGACGTGTTCAGAATGACTAGATGTATCTTTGACAAACATCATTGATTGGACCGCTGATCTTGTATGATCATCTGAATATTTTGCAAGACCAAGTATTGATGTAGCAACATCAACGTCTTTTTGATTTGCTTCCGTATTTCTTCCGTCAATCATGTACGTATCGGTATCAAACGACGCCATAATACCATTGTTAACAAAATCAACTATATTGCCAATTGCACCTCCTGTAGAATCATCTTGCAAAATTCTACCTTCTACTTCAATAAGCGCTTCAGCAGGTAACACATATATGCTTCTATCTTGAACATGTAATTCAATTCGACCACGTTGATCTGGTTGTCGTGCGTCCTAAGAATACTATTGATAATCGCGTATAGTGTCTTCTTTAAGAACTGGTGCGTCCATATCAAACGCTGGATCGGATGTACGTTTGAACATTTTATTATAACTATCTTCGTTTAACACGAAGACCGCTTCCTGCGATTAAATATGCTGTTATATTTTATTCTTTTTTTCTTAGTATAATTTTATTAGTCAATTTTCCATTAGTCAATTCTGCTAATTTTTCATTATCAACCAGTTCTTCTAGTTTTTCATTATCAATTAACTCTGCTAGCTTTTGATTTGCACCTTGATGTTTATTTTACTGATATTTGTATGCATAATTTCAGTACTTGGGTATTTTACTGATTGTGGTTTTCTTCGTACTAATCGAGCTAATCTTTCTTTGACTGATGAAAATGCTTTACCACCAAGATTATCAACAGAACATAATTTTTTATGTCGAATACTTTCAATAGCTTTCATCCCTAATTGTTTTGCAATCGGTACTGCTTTTGGAGCCATCCTTCTGAATAAATCCATTACGACATCACCAAGTCCATCTCCGTAAATCGCTTTGTACGTTGGTAATCGCGAATTTACTAACTATTACAGGTCTACGATGAGCATTGTGGGTAATTAAGTACAAATTGATTAATTAATTTATTTCCGTCTCTGTAATAATCATCAGCAATTTCATTAATGAGAGTGATAAATTTTACTATCCATAACATTGCCTGTAAATAATCTTCCCCAAATATCAGATATTGCATTAATAATTTCTGGAGAACTATTTCCTTCGCGTTTTCCTCATTTCAGAACTTTTAGACGGTCAACTTCTGCAAGAACACTGTCATGACAAATTCCTAACCCACTTCCTGTTTTTTGTTCAGAGCTTTTCGTCTTTGTAATCAATCAGCAAGTATAGTTTCTTCTTCTCGTTGTAAATGTTGTTTGCTTTTCATTATCCTATCTGCGTATATTTTAGTTATAGCTGTATCATTAATAATATGATAACCATATATGGTATTAAGTAAATTTGTAATCCATTCATTTTCTGTCATAGATGTACAGGTTTTAAGTATTTATCTCAATCATTATATTTAACAGCAATATCTACTAAATCATTAATATCTTCTGTACCTTCAATATTTTCTAAAGCATTAGGTGTAAATTTACTCCTAAAATCATCTTAAATTTTTTCTACACGTTTTTTCTTCTAGACTCAGGAGATTGTAAGTGAGAAAAATAGATTGTGACTGAGAAGTAGTAATGTGTGGTTGAGGTTCAGCTTCAGTTAAAATTTGTGGCTGAGGAGGTTTTTTTCTGTTGTTTAGGAATCCTTGAAGGAGATCGTGGTTTTGCAGGCTGAGGATGCTCTCGTTTTCTTACTTCACCTTTCAGTTTTGAGAGAACTTTGTTCAGGAAAAATAAGATATACATTTCTAACCCAATCATTTTCTGTCCAAGATCCAACATATTTGGTTCTTACATATTTACCTATATTTTATATTTTGCAGCAATATCACAAACTTCTTCTGCTTTTGCATTCTTGATAGCATTAAAACCTATAAGCGTCAATTTATCTTTAAGAGAAGCTTGAGGTTTATGATGGTTTTTCTAATTTAAGGTTCAAGTTGAGGAGATTATTGTTTTTGTGACTCTGCATACAAAATATTTATCTCTGTAATATATCGATGATATATTATGTCATTATCTCTAACCTTTCCTTTGTTGTAATATATCCGATATACCCATTAAAAAAATATTAACATTTACACCAGCATACTCAGGTTTTAAAAGCATATTTATTTGAAGAACATCTATCATTTCAGCATTAGGTAAATCTTTCTACTTAACTTTTCCAACTATTCTAAAAAAACTTAATCAATGCAATATTTTCTTTTCTTTCTTCAGGTTTTAGTTTTGGTTCAAGATATGTTTTTATTTCACAAATGCATTCAAGTATCTCTGATTCCTTTCCAGCAGGTTGAGCGGCAGCTATTCCAGCTGGAAGAACTCTTAAAATCTTTTTTGTGTGTTTGGTTCTTTGTGCTATCTTTTCAGTTTGCTCCGCCGTTGTTTCAACGTTGCAAGAAGACCTTCAGTAGCTTCTGCAACTCTTTCAGTAACCTTTGTAACAGGTTTAAAAACAATTTCTTTAGCTTCTGCATATTCAACTTGTGTTTCCTGCCATTCCTGCAGTTTTTGTTTCAGAGCGTCACGAACAGGAAGATATCTTCTAATTGCTCCTAATCTTTCTCGAGCTAATCTAATATTGTAAGATTCTATTATTGATATAATAATGATTTAATTACTCACACATTTATAGCAGCAGAGAAGATGCGACTTCAGATGAGTGTCCAAAAGGTAAACAAAACACACATACTTGTTGAAAAACACGAAGAACAAAGATAAAGTGACCCAATTAGAAAAACTCTCGGTAAGTTAGAGGTTTTGGTTTGACGTTATTGACCTTATTTATTTCCTTTTTTCTTCTTCTTCTTTTTCGTATGGGGTTTTATGTTCATAAATGGACTTTAAAGCATGTGGTCTTGATACCCTCTATGCTGCTGCTGCAATCATTTGTTTATTCTTCCTTGTCTCTTATCATCCGTTTCAGCGTAGACAAAAGCTGCAGAAGGATCATGTGACTTTTACTATAATAACACGAAAGCTAAAATTTTAGTAGCCGTTAACTACTTGTGTAGTGTTGATGCTGAAGAGCCACTAGTTTTGAATATAGAGATCATTTTCCTGACATAACATGTTCATTGGTTCAAAGAATATTATCTAGTTGGTATTATTTTTATTACTAGAGACCTAATCTAAGCTGGGGATGAAATATTGCAGGACAAAAGTACATGCATACTCATAACGTCACCATTTCCAGACCCGCAGGTACGTACCTTTTTGATGCATTTTGAACTTAGACTATCTTAATTAAAATAGAAAATAAATGCTGTGATAAACACAAGGTTCCATTATATCCCTTATAACAGGACAATCATATTATGTGCTAAGATTGATTTCGAATATAAATGGTCGATTATCAAGAAACAGTATCTTTCCCTAGTCTGACAAATATTTTGGAGAGTTTGGCTTGGACCTTATAATTGACATGTAAGCTATTTTTCCAGTGTTGAAATAGACGCTGACTATGTAAACAGAACAAAATATACCCAGGACTATGACTGACATAATTTTTAAGACAAGAAGGTGACTATCTTTGAATCCCAAATATTCCTGTTTTACTATAAACCATAACGAATCATTTTCTGTCATCTGCAAATTTGAACATTCTGTAGTCGCTGAGCAAGGATAACGTTTATTATTTGGTTCTCGAACATTCTTACTCAAATCAAATCAAAGGTCATCTTGCCTCCTTGTACTACATACCATATATGAAGTACGATACAATAACGTTTATGTTTTTTAGAAAACATTCCTTCAATCCAATTGTTTCCAGCTTTATCCCAGTAGAAGTGATCTATTGCATTATAAAATGTTGAATGAATTATAATGGAATCTGAAGAAACACATCCATCTTTAACGTGACAGACACTAATTGATTATCATATTTAAGACGTTTGTTCTTGAATCATTCGTCATGATTTTGTTACTTAAGATAAGAATGTCAGGTGTTCTATAACGCAATTAAACACATATTTAATTTTTATTAATTAGCCTAATCGCTAGGATTATATCTGCAAGTAAAATGCAAGCAGGATATAGATAAGATTGTAACATATAAACAAGGGAGCCTAAATGTATTTTCTCGTGTAACAATAAACAACTGAATATATTACAGAACAAAAACGTACATTTATTGTCTGGTGTGACAACAAACAACTGAATATGTTACAGGCCAAAATAACTAAATACAAAACGTGTTATGGATATTGCTAATCACAAATATTACAAATAAATTCGTGTGCTCTGAAAAGTAAGTCTATACAAATATCGAAAGTAGACTGCATTAAATGTAGTTTTGCTTCGTCATCAATAATGACATAGCACAAGTATTACAACAAACATGAAGGGAAATAAATAGTCAAATGAAAATACTCTACACCATACAACAATATGACAGTATCAAAGAATAAAAAGAAATAACTTTTTGACATGTAGTGTTCGTTCTGAACTGAATAGTCCAAAAGAAGCCGTTGTCTCAGATGTTTCCTCATGACTGACATACTTTCCCAAACGTGTCCCAGGAGTCTGTGTATGTACTTGGATGATACCTAAGATTTAGGGCAACTATAAGCTACCATTCTGAACACAAAATTCCTGGCCTTGATACAAATGTTTCTTATTATATAATATAGACGCATATATTGTTAAAATTATCGAACTCTGTCTACTTTTGAGGACTGACTGCTCTAGAGGAAAGAATACGGGTGAAATGTGAACTAAGAACCTTGATTTATTAAAGTGGTAGCCATTCTTTGTATGTTTAGAGTGATATGTATTGTTGCACCAGTTCAATAACAGTAACCACATAACATCCTAATCAGACACCTTTTGCTGCCCGGTTCGTTAAATGTCGTTGCATCTCTCAGACCAATATGTATATGCCCTCACACCGCAAATGGAGAATTGATTAACATCGGATTTCAAGAAGTAAATGGCCTACACGACTATTTGTGCTCATTTCTTTGATAACATGAAATAATAGTGTAAGTGTCAAATCCAAAATAAAAGGAGAAGAAGGAAACTGTTTAAATATGAGAATAAACAAAATTACTTCCCTACGACCAATATCTGTTTTAATACTTATGCCGTCTTAATTCAGATTTCAGTGCGGTATGGACGTTTGACAAATATGAGCATTATTACATCTATCGTATTTAAACAGCAATCGCTTTGACAGGTTACATCAAAACTTTCTTACGAATTTAAAAATAATACAAATATAAAAGTAAATCCTCAAAGCAAAGTAAACCCAGCGAGATGTTTAATGCAAAGGGCAAGGATAACATCTGAAGTAATATTGAGACAATATTATTTGTTGTACTGAGGCTCTTTGCTTACGTTTGTGTTCTGTTGTAGTCCCGTAATTGACCATAATAAACAGAGTTCATCCTAAGTTTTTATGAGTAGAAACTTAATTTTATTTTAATAAATGTTCTTTATATATTTGATAATATTATATGATGAAAGAAACTTCTGTATATGCGTTTATTTATAAACTTGGAACACAACCATCCACATTGGTCAGCATTTATTTCTCATGTATGTCGCTAAATTATACATTTTAAACAGACGTTCATTCCATGATAAAAAAATCAACTAAGACACTTTTAAGTACAGAAGTTTAAAATAACTTGACGTAATCAGAGGTGCTAAATTTAACAAATAATGACATGATCCTGAAACTAAAAGACTCGCCATAACATCTGCATTTTTGTGCATACAGATCGTAATATAATTTAATTATTATTAATGATCAGTGGAAGAACATAAAAGGCTATAACAAAGATGTCAAAGATGAACGGGTGATGTTGGCTTCTATAATGTATCTTTAAACAAACCATCTACTGACATCTTTTAAATATTTAAATTACTTGTTAAATATGCTGGAATACTGTAAATCAATCTGGTGCAGATTGAATATATACACATATATGATTTGCGCAAGGAGAAAACATCAAAACAAATATTTTTAATTTAGAACAAAAAGCATGATATTATGAAGGCAGAATATGGATAATAATAAACAGCAACAATCATGAATATTATTAGTATTCATGTGTTAGTTTCCTTGTAATTACTGGCTGCAAAAATGAATTACAAAGAAAATCCAAATGAAACATAGAACCAGGACAATTCACTTAATCTGCAATTTAGTGTGTATATTAGAGGAAACCCATTACTACAATACTTGCTATTATTAGTGATCTTATTTATGATAGTACATCTCAAAATATCAGGCTCAACAAGTTAACGTATAAACAAATATAATAATATAAAGGAAATACAAATGAACCCAATATGACGATGAAAAGTAACCTCACAACAATAAGACGCTTTCATACAAAACAAAATAGAATATCTTTGATATATGTGATATTTCATTGATAAAAACTAGTAAGCATTTGGGATACTATTAAAAATAATTTTTTTTTATGTCCTGAAAATGAATATAAGAATGATAACGACATAGATGCAT
Source organism: Sinohyriopsis cumingii (assembly GCA_028554795.2). Taxonomy (NCBI): domain Eukaryota; kingdom Metazoa; phylum Mollusca; class Bivalvia; order Unionida; family Unionidae; genus Sinohyriopsis; species Sinohyriopsis cumingii. The sequence goes on along the minus strand of JAPYKE020000076.1, from coordinate 4,618,501 downwards.
GTTTTGTGACTTAAACTGATAAACAATCCTTTTGATCGTTACAAGCGATTTTGCCGCGTCTAGTAACAAAATCAAGACATGGTTTTCGTTAATATTGTCTTATGATTGACTCGAAAGTTATTTATAATTTATTTTATGTTTAATTTTTTATTGAACAGAATTGAAGAGAACACCGAATGGTTATTACTGACATAGATTTGACCATGCCACTGATTTTCTGATATAACATTCTTTTCACAGCCATTTGTAATACTAAAATCCATTCTGGGATGATCTTTGTTGTTGATCATATTTATATGTGTCTACAATTAATATTTATCCCAAAGAGGAAACCTGATTTTAATTCAAAACCAAATGATCGGACACTGAAAATAAAAACTTAACTTTCAGTTTAATCCTTTGTGTCACAATATGTGAATAAATCTGATATGGTGCAATCGAGATCGGTGAAAAATAGGAGGTAAATAGTAACCCAAACCTATTGATTAATAAATATCATTAATAAACACCAAAAGTGTATAATCGTTCCACACTATGCAATCAAAACAAAACATAATACATTGAACACAATTTTCAACATCAAAACCCTTTTAATTTCTCAAAGTTTCTGCGACATGGTTTTTGAAAACCCTGATGTAGTGTTGCTCATCAAGTACAGTCATCAATTCTTTGCGGTATGATTCTTATACTGATTATTATGTAGAAGAAACAATACGTACTGAACTATTTAAAAATTGATCGACATTTAATTATAGAAGAGACTTACAACTATAACATACCCATGTTGTTAGTTCAGCAGATGGTTAATGGTTTAGCTTCCAACTACAAACCCCCTACCACTCATCTTTGGCCTATGCAGCAATAGTAAAGAGTGTTGCTGTTAGTACTAAAGCAGGGTAATAGACAAGGCTTCTTTTCAGTTGTCGTGCCATGTTTGTGACTTTGAATTTATCACGATAGCGAATCTTTAAAAACATGTGTGTATGTATGTCAAAGTCGAAAGCATTAGAATATGATTTGGAATGAAACATTAAAAAAAACCAAGATAACAATTAAACATGTTCTTTTTTTATTCAGCAGAAAATCAAGATTCCCCAACTATGAGACCTTTCTAAACAATGAAAGAACATTGTCTTAATCCCTGTATTGATTACTCAATTATTGATTATTAATTAGTAAATCTCTAATAGTATCATTATAAAACTGAGTCCTGACTGAGTCCATAGCATTAATATATTTCTCCAGTTATGGTTGATTAATGATCAAATCTCTTTATTACAAAATATGATGCTATTCTTTACCTTCGTTTTCTAAATGTTTTTCAACATATATGCATATCAATTACTCTTTTGTAGATATTGATGTACTTGCCATTTGATCTTCACAATGCAAGCTTTCGCTTAACTCTTACAACTTTCTTTGTTCAAATTACATTATTGCATTGAAATCATGACAATTAAATGCCATCTCTTGGAAATACAAAAATAATATGTTATTAAGAGTGGATGAGTTATCGTGGTTTGATTTCCCTTTATAAGGAAATGTTTAAAATAGTTGACAATTATTCTACTAATGAGAGATGTTCCATAAAGTGTGTTCTTCATGTCTCCCTCTCATCTTAACTGTAAGCTGTGATTAACGTTTCATTTTATGTAAATACTTTGTTTTATGAAAGAATTTATTTTATCTCTATGTTTTTAAGGTGAGCACGTTTTGTTTGTAACTTCATATTTGCTCTATGTTTTCAGCGCACTTTATAATGGTCATAGTACATGTGATGGAATTAATGTTGTCATCAATGTTTTAGGGCAACAAAATCAAATTGAGCATTACTCTAAAACCTAAATGTTAAGATAAGTTAAACAATTTTCCATGTCTCAGTAGCCCTTGATATCATCTCGTGGTAACCACAGCTAGAGGCACTGTTTGCGATTTTGAAGTGATTCATTATTGCTTTGAATGCATTGATATGAATTATGTAAACATTTAAAAGTTGATTTGTTTTAAATCTTGATTCCTGATATATCTGAAAGATAAAACTGTAAAATGCCACGTAAAAAATAAAGCTCACCGTGGACTTAGGTAAATCACAAGTTGTCACGGTGTCAATTGTTACAACCCTATGCTTTAAACTAAGTAACGAAAACAGCGAAACCTAACAAGTTTAGTAAAATTCAACAAATAATATATTTCCCTAGAATACAAGGTAAAATTTTAAAAGGAACTTACAGTATTAGGAATTTAATCCCAAATAGTCCTACAAGTTCTAACACAAGTCTAAGTGTATAACGTTCCATTTCAATGCCAGTGCTGTTCCAAATAGATTGCAAAATTTATTATGTTGATATGCCTGTAGTCTTGAATGTATTAATGTGCAAATGGGATGGAATGTGGCAATGGGTTAACACTGCTTTGATGTATCACAACAAGATAATCCGAAATTTCCGTGACTGAATTCACTTATAATTCCAAATTAATGTTTTAGTCCAAGATTATTTATGAGCTCTTTGTAAATCAGTGAATTGTAATTTTAATAAGGAAATCCACCCAAATAAAAAACAGAACCTAGTAATAAGACTGATTCCGCCTCGAATGACAAGGCAGAAGAAAATGAATAATCCTTAAGTAAAAAGTTCATATACCACTCCACTTGACCTAGGTCTCAGTTACCGTGTTCTGGATACACTCTGTCAACCTAATGAAAAATGATTTTTCTGGAACTTTCTAAGGCCAGAATCAAGACTGTATCTTTAACTCAAACTGGAGTAAACACGGTTACACTTAATAATGATCTGAATATTTAAACTACAATCATAGAGAAATAGCGATTCATTATGATGTTTATAAAATAATGTTACTGGTCAGGTAGATGATTGACTTGATTTTAGACTAAGATCAATTACTAAATACCTATATACAACACATGTAATCATCAAAAGTAAAACGCCAACACCAAATACAAATGAACTATACATAACGCATTAAACAAATAGTCACTTGAACACAGGATATATTATAATAATACATATTTTCCTTTTTAGCGCTACACAAAGCGGCTATTGTCAAATTCACGCTCGATAGACATAAAAAGAGAAATGTATATGAATGTATTACCAGTTCCCCTTTTTATCATGGTGCAGAGCAATAGTGGTCGAAGTGACATTGAGGCAAAAAATGGTGTAGAGCTTAACAATTTCAGCTAGAACATGGGTAATAAACAAGCTTTACTAATTGTGCAATTGATCATGGTGAGAGTGTTTTATGTATTTACTTCCAAATTATTAGGTTTGAAATCTGTATAAATTTGTCACAAAAGAAAATATATTGCATAACAACCTATTCAATCAACGTTAAAACCACAGGGGATAAAATGAATGCCACATTCACCCACTTTGATACTGTAGTAAAATAATTTAAACATGCATAATCATAATGGATTTCTGAATGATACAGACAAATGTTATTTATATCTATCTTTTCTGTAACTTCTGCTATGTGATTTCATTTAATGTTCGTGATTTTTTCATGGTCCTAAACTGTATAGAATATCTTTGTTATGAATTGTGTACGTAATTTGGCTTTGTTAAAAAGTAAATTACGTAGGATCCAAAGATATCTACGTACGTGTTGACAATTAGTAATTCTAATTATAATAATAAGACGTAGAAAGGCGTCCATGGCAATTGTTTTCAGTGACTGATGGGATATCAATGTTTCCAGAATAATTATGTGGATTCCCATTGGTTGCGTGAGGTAATATATATATTATTAGTTTGTCGAAACTCAAGATTGTATGTTGTCACAACGGGTCTATTGGAACTACATTCGCAGTATATGGTGTATTCCTGATGTAAGACTATAGACGTGTTTTATATTGTACTTAGATATTTTTCGAAAGGGAAAACATTTGTTTGGACTGTTCACTGTTGACAGAAAGTGCACATAATTTGGACAATAATATTATTCTGGAACTGTTGTAAGTTATTCAAAAGAATTGGACAAAGCCATTTTGACAACGTCACGGTTCTAGGAGGACCAGTACATTTCCGGTATTGAAAATTATATTGGACGTTTTATTCGTTTAGGACATTACTTTAATAATTAAACCGTTCTTAAAGTTTTGCAAAACTTGTTGGTTTTTCTTTTTTCTGTTTCTTAAGTTTGTGACAATACAGTCGTAACACAAGATTAAAATATGAAAATAGCTGTATGTAAAATAAACATTGGTAGAAAGTTCGAGACCAAAGACAAATGTTTTTAATGCAAGAAAAACAAATGTGACTAAACGCTGATAGTTACGTATATACTAAACGATTTGCTTTTCGTATATTCTTCAATTTATCTGTAGAAACTATCTATATCCATTACCTTTCAGATACTATAAAAATCAACTAATCACGTACAATTTATTAAATTGTATCTGTCGACCATGACTCAGTAAAAGAAGGGAATGCATAAATATTTAGCTGCCTCATGTTCTTTCTCGCTGTATAGAGAGATGATTACTTGGACTATTCAGACAGGGAACGAATTAGTTCTAATGCATGTATCTTTTTACCCTTTCTTTTATTGGTTTCCAGCATTCTGGACAGAAATTGGTCTTGTTTGCGCATTCATGGCAAAGACAGTGATGCGCACATGGTAACAAAATTATGTCTTTCTCCCTTGCTTGACACTGTTTGCACAACATCAAGTCCTTTAATCTCTGAGTTTCTGCAAGTAGCTTCTGACATTCTGAAAAAGATTAAATAGATAACGCGTCCGTTTTGATCGTTATGTCTCGGTTCCAGTATGTGACCTTTTGCTTTTGGTTCGAGTGCACATTTATTTAGCAAACTATTTCATTCATGCAATATAAAATATGTCCTAGTTTACACACTCGTCAGAGGAAGGCAAACAATAACCCAAGCCAATACAAAGCATTGAAGCAGGTACCAACAAAAATGTAATCGGGTTCTTTAGTGGCAAAAGGCTGCATCCAACGCAAAAAATAATTAAATTACTTTCATACGTTTCAGAAACTGTGTTTATAAGAATATTAATTACTTTTGTCACAATATGGATGCATTTTTGAGGCACCAGCAATTTAAAATAGACATATACTAGGTTTTGGTTGTTCTGTGCAATGAATAGTCTCTGTGTGTGATTTAATTTGTGAACTTCAATGTTCTGAAAATGTAATTATTGGGCTAATGAATTATGAATAAGATGCACCCGTCATGTTGTTGTATTGGTCTAATGAATTATTATTAACATGCACTCGTCACGATGTACTTAAAATTATAGCATCATAACAATTTAACACCCTTCAAATGAAGGGAAGCAAAAGAAAGATGCACTTTATGCTTAGATGAATCACGTACCGTTTGCATTAGTCTACAATAATTATAAATATTACTAATCGTTCATGAAAGTTTGAAAAAGTTCGAACGAACCCGACTGATTTTCATTTATCTATCACCTATTTCGCATTATGTGTAAACCTGTTTTATAGTTTTCCATAGCAAATCCAGATGAGCCAAAAAGCAAGGTCAGAGATTTTGTCTGGCTATTGGGTTGAATTGGGTTGTGATATGAATATATCATACGAAAATGTTTTTATCATTTAATACATTACTTGTTAAAATATTTCGGACACATCAATCTTACATTATAATATTACCTTTTCCTTTTTCCTTTCCTGCCATAGAAATATGAAAGCTTATAGCCGGATTAGCGGTTGAATGAATGCCAAATCACTTTTAAAAGTTTACGGGTAACTGACTTGATGATTATTCTTTAAACATGTGCTTTTACATCAAAACAAAACTTAATGAATCAAATCAGCAAAATAAGTACCTCAATAAACACATGAATTTTGCGTTGGGTTTTATTTTGTAGTACATGACCTAACATTTACACTATTAAACACCACGCAAATAATGTGGAAAATGTGCAGTTTTAGTTATGTCTAACCCCATCACGTTCTATAAAATATGTCTCCATGAATAAAACTAGCATAATTCGTGCTTCTTTTACCAATAAACTTATGTCTTTCCTCCAAACACATCTAACTTTCTCTATAATTAACTTCTTGCACACTGTGCCTCTTTCTGTTTATTTGCAACTCAATTTTCTCGCAGTGTTCCTATGATTTTGTTTTTAAGCAAAATCTTTGCATAGTAATAAAGGGAGACACACCCCAATCAATTAGTTCCCGTCCAAAGGGTATGATGTGGACTGGTGAGCATAGTACACATACGTGTTCATACACATGATGTGGAGAGCTAGAATAAATACATAGCTAGAATGTATCACTAACGAGATTGTGAAAACAGTATGAAAATATTAATCAGTATTAATATCTGGCATCCTGGGTTAAAACGAGAATTAACCTTAGGCCATATGGTTACATTATGACGCACCCTGGGGACAAATATCCTATCTTAAAATTGTCCATATGTTTAATTAGGGTACATGGTAACACTGTTAGAAGCTGTTAGCATCAATTTTTGGGGTCTAAGGGGAATTTAATATGCAGATGACATAATGGACTCAGAACAGGATTTTAATATTGGATGGGAGTATATAATAAATTGTTAGACATGGTTGATCTCAAATGGGTCATCAACATCATTAGATGTGACTGATATCGGATAGCACATATACTATCTAATACGCCGTGATTATCTCATGCTTAATGGCCATGTATTCGTTAATATTCATGAATATATATAGCATTCAAATGGATGTGAGAAGATGGTGCTAAAATCAAGAATATGGCCCAGAATGTAACAGAGACTATACAAATCCTAGATCATTAGATTAAGCTAGCTTAGAATAAAAGTAGTACTAAAATTACGTAAATGCTCGCACTATAGCGGATACTAAAACAAATCGGAACATTATATGAAAATGATTGAGAATAAGACTAGAACTAAACTTGAGACGTTTACACATTTATAGTTTTCTCACAATTATAAAATTAACAAACTAGACCAAATTTTGTAAAGATTGGAAATCCCAGGAAAAGTGTAACATTACACAATGTGAAAATAAAATATAATAGTTTCATAAAAGGTTTACAATATTGTGAAAAGTATGCATATTAAATCTTCACGCTGTTTGCAGTGACTAGCACCAGATGCTTACTAACCAACAAGAAAAGGAGAGTGACCAACGAACCTAATTTGGTACCCACCACAATAAATTTACTATCGAATACCCGACACGTATTATAAAACATGTCAATATTTGTCGGTTAATGTGTGGTTGAATATTTTATCATTATTAAAGGAAAACTATAAAGTCTTGTGAAATGAAAATTACAATTAAATTATATAAATCACCTCAAACATCTTTATTTTTAATGATTGTCTCCATTGATTTTTTACTTTTATTCTATCTTCTACTTGTCTTGACCTGATTTTCTTTTCGGTTTCTGAATGCACTTTCTGTTTGTCTTGAATGCTTTGCTAGTGACACCGTGAAGACCCGTGTCCTTTTTCCCTGTCCATTAACAGGAATGTCTTTCGACCATTCCATCCTTTTCAAACTAATCAAATACAATGTTTAAACATCCATATCGTAGAGGATACGATTGTTCTTTTGTAAAGAATAAATAACTAATTTATTTTTTTACTTGTCTTTATTAGAAAATTATGATACTGTAAGCGGTATTGTGAAGAACTGATTCTTCAGTAATGACATATTATACTTTTATACCTGTCTATTTACATTCAAGTTGTAATGACTGAATAGATATCACATTTTCATGCGTACCCATCCACATAAAACCCGGTTTTGTACTGATCTATACATTGTAACTTACCAAATCCATTTTTTATTTTCTGTTGAAATTTAATTCTCACGTTTTAGTTTTTTTTAATCTTTTTTCCAATATTTAATTTTCAATCTTCATTTTTTATTTTCATTTTTATAAATGTTCATTTACAAATTTTGTATTTTAAATTTAGATTTCTCAATTTTTTAATTACATTTTACATTTGTATTTTACATTTCAGTTTTCATTTATTAATTTGGTTTTCCAGTTTTCATATTTTCATATTTTATTTTCAATTTTTTATTACTATCTTCAGACTTACTTTTCTAATATTGTTTTCTTCAGTTTTTGTTTCTGAATTCTTTTCTAGACATGTGCAGTTTAAATTTTGACTTTCAATTCTCACCAATAATCTTGTTTTTCCTGTTTCATAGTTTTAAAACTTATATTTTGATTTTACTTTCTTAACCTTCATTTTCAACTTTTTTAAAATTTCATTTTTGAATTATTTCTGCATTCCAATTTTCATTTTTAAACCAAGTGTTAAATTTGAACCAAAACTTTAATCTCTCCATTATGATTATCCTTCTTGTTAGATAGTTTACAAGTATATTTGTGGTTATAATGTGCGCAAGTCAATGCGATCATTTGGAATGTCAAAGGTATAACTGAGGGAAATAATTAACACAGGAGATGTTCGCATTGGAAAAACGAAACAACAAATTGGAAGATATGTACGGTGAAGTGTACAAATGAATGTTTTACTTGCCTGATTTACAATGATTGACTAAGAATGAAGTACGAAATCGAAACATTCTCGATTGTAAAACACTTCCCTATTGTCTCCTATCTGCAATCGATCAGCATGTTTCCCAAGGACAGTTATCCAAACTTTGGCATCGTTAGCAATATCCCTTGTGTCAATCAAAATTCTTTAGGATTCCAACACCTCAATGTGTCCAAGGCAAACGTTGACCCTAACTTTGCCTAGAAAAAAACTAACTTGTGATCTTACTTGATGTTGTTTGAAGGCACAGGACAGTTAGGTAGCAATAGCAGTTACGGTATTTCGTAAGAAGATTATACAGGAGAATAAGCTTACTAGGGTTTTGATTTTACTCCAAACCGATACAGCAAGGAGGGACATTTCTAAACTATCAAACAAAATCGACTTCGTATGGAACCTCATTTTGCAGTAGTTCTTGCATATACATTGAACGTCATCTTGAATGTAGAACTAGACAATACTCTGGCGATAAATAGTCTAAGGGAACTGCTCTTAAATTTTTGCAGAAATAGGGAACACGAGAGTCCTATGGAAATAAGCGATGAGAATGCGTTTGATCCAGGGCAAGAAGACAAAATACAGTTATGATGTCAAGATGACCAGAACAAGAACAATATCCCTGTTTTGCTACCGACTTGGCTGAACGTATCACATGCCTTGCTTGAGAACATTGTTATGATTGTCAAATTGATCCAACAAAGCAACACATGTTTAATGATGAGTTCAGAAGAAATGTTGGAAGAGTATCTGAAAGAGGCATGGACTCTCATCTCAGAAGAGAAGATTTTGAGAAGTGGTATGAAGAAATACGAGACCATTCCTTACATACATAGAAGTCTCTGAAAACCAAACGCATCGAGGCTCTCTTGCAATATAATACAAATATTACCCGTTTATCGACTTACTTGACAGAACCTTTGAAAAAAAAAGCCGGATGTGAACTCATTGCCTATCGTTACCCGTGAACAAAATAAACACAGACGAAAGCCTTAGATGAGGAACCCGTTGGGCAGCCGTCCATTTTCCCAACGATCCCAGCGTTGAATATTATGATTCTTGTAGTTTACTTTCTCTACAAGACGACATCGTTGACTTTATGAGAAGAATCGCTGTTTCGATTCGATCAATAAAGTGCGATTACACGGAGCAGATTCCATGATGTGTGGACAATAGTGTGTGTGTTTTCCTCATCAATAAAGTCTAGGGTTTTCCTTAGAAAATTTACTGATTTGTTTTGAGCTTGAGCACTCTGGCAATGATAAAAAGAAAAATCATTTTGTGAACATTAAGGCAATCTCTTATTTTTTAGCTCAAAATCGTAGTGTGCATCCATGCCAACATTGCTATGGATTTAATTAGTTTGACTCCACAACGTTGTCAACATTCTAAATTCCTTCAGGTTTAAACCTTTGTAAGTATAGTATTATTGTTTTTTAAGTAGATACTCTTCTTATTATAATTTAATATTCTGATTTTTGAAAACAGTGTTATTGTCTTGTTCTTGTGCTGACTGAAAACAAATTGTATTGACATGCTCTTTCATATTTGTCTCTGTCTTGGTCATGTTTTCTTTTAGGCCCACGTACATAATCAGACTGATGTTTTACTTCAAAAAATGCTTCTCTTATATAAATTGATGCGATTAACAATAATGTCTCTCATCGTTGACTCATCAACTTCTAATAATGTCGTCAAATTTGCCATTTTACACGAAACCATAGTGCACATGAACCAGGTCAAGCAGCACCCGGTCCAGAAAAGACAAGAGACGGACATTGTCTGAAACATGACACAGGACGTGGTAGAAAATGTCCCGTGCGAAGAAATCATTAAAATAAAAAAAGACATACATTGAGGAAACATAAAGGTAGCAGAATCAACAATAACAACAACAATGAGAAGAACAATGGCGACAGAGAAGTTATCTTTCTTCTTCACAAAGAAGCGCCTCTGTGCTGTCGAGAAGCCATATGCTGAGTGGAGGAAATCTGACTAGATGTTATAATTTAGGTTCACAAAGCAAATAAAACTGCTCTTTTCAGGGACATACAGAAGTCTAGGAAAAAGAGATACTATTTATTTCGCAAAACATGTCTGTTTGTATGTTTGTGTTCTTTTGTATATGTCTTTGTCTTTCAAGAAAAACCTGAAACATAAAATTCCTTTCAATACAAAATATCTTTTGTTAGGTATAATGTGTTAATGTGGGTATGAAGTATATCATGTTTTGTGTATGTTTTCTGTATGTCTTATTGCTTCCAGTGAAAAATTTAAACTTAAAATCCCTTTACCCATTTCTTGTGTTTTTATGTATGTGATAATTTATTAGTGTGTCAGTAAACATTTTCTCCCTGTGTATATAAGTAGATGATGTGTTTATCAATATTCCATCCCATTTTGTTGCACAGAAGGGGTGTATGCTCACAAATTAATCAATGCTTTGATACTTAATAGCATATGTGGTGTGCTGGATTGTAATCAAAATATGGCTGCTGGATTGCAGGGTAGTGTATTCGGATAACTGAGGTGTGTGATGGATTGTAGATAACAAATTTTAACATGACATTCTCCTTTGTCGCCAGATTGCCCCATCTGAGCCAATTTCTAGAGTAGTCTGAGAACCATATTGGCCAATTTTGAATTCCCCTTGTACTTCGACTGTCCCATCTGACCTCAATTTGTAGGACAACCTTATTTGAATCTTCTGCAGAATTTGAACATATCATTTTCCCTAGTCTGCAGAGTACATCTTAATTTAATCTAAAGGCAGCATGTTAATTCCCGTATCACCTCAAGATACCTAATATTATTACTTATTGTTGACACCGCACCTTAGTTGCAATAGTGTATTCCAAGACACGCAACACTTAAATGTAAGTTCAAGTTTGTCTGACAGTGTCTTGTGAAAGCGATTCAAGAACCGCACCGAGTATCCTGGACTTAATGCTTTATTTCAGATACTATCATCCTCTTCTTCATATAATGAGAGAAGAGGAGGAGGTGAGAATGATACTAAAGCACATTACCTTCACTATGGCTTTGGACGTTCTTGCATTGGTATTCCTGTGACTCGTACTTGAAATTCTCAGCTAGATCAGTGTCATTTTCTTCGGCATCAAATATGACTTCAAGTATCTGGATTGCCGTTAACTTTGTATCATCTATAACATTAGGCAAAAAAAGTAAACAAATACCATGAATTAATTCTAAATTATTTCAATAAAGTATTGTTTGCATATAGAAAATGAGTGTGACCTTAGGAAAAAAATTAGTTACGATGCACATTAATAGGACAATTGACAATTTTAGATGCTGTGAAAGAAGTCAAAGAATGCTAAAGAAGATTAATTCCATATAGACTATCAAACATTTCATTATTCGTTAAATCACATCCTTGAACAATTGCTGCTTTAGTTATTTATTATGTTTAGATAGCCGTTCTAAGAAAAATCTTGACAATTTTGAAAATCACAATGAATGCGTGCATGCATCTCTCGAAGGAAAAACAACCAACAAATTAACGATTCAAAAAATGACTAGGTAGAGCATGTCGTTGAAGACAATACCCTGAATTTAAATAAGACGTCTTTTAATTCTAAGACACATACCGACATAACGATCTTTCTGACTGAACAAAAGTGAAACGTTGAGGAATTCAAAGATTAAATAAACCGTACTAGTCTATATCCAAACAAATGGGCAGACTGGGTACGTCCAGTTATGTATCTATGTAACTGTTGCTCTTGGTGGATGCATTCAAACAGATATACATTTGTGGCATCATAATATGTATCGATACGTCTTAAACCAAGCATCAAAATGATAGGAAAAGATCTAACACAATCAAGAAGATAATAACTGTGGTCAACGTTAAAACACAATAGTCAAAGTTACTAACTGCGAAAAATGATTTTACCCCTGAAACAAAACGTTTGACTATCTATTTTTTAGAAAAAGACAGTTATTACTTTTTTATAAGAAGAGTTCACAAGTAGAGTAATCTCGCTGGAAAAGGGCCATAATATTGTTATGCCTCCTGAAATAATAGATATGTGTAGTTTATTAGTAAAGGCATTATGCCGCCATGATGATGATATAACTCTTAATATGATGCCGTGCCAAAGAGAATAAACGTCTTTAAATATAGTTTGAAATGAGATAACAATCTTAAATTGCAGGATCTCAGGATACGAATGGTGGTATTACTGTTTCTACTATCTGTTTCACGGGTTAGTTCGTCCCCAGTAAAGCTAAATTTACGACAGTAGAACCGCCAGCTGTTATTTTATGTTCTGATTAGCATCGTTCTCGCAATGTTTGTTCGGTAAACAAAATTTAAAATATGATATATAACTGGAGTCACTTGTAACGCATTCATAGTCTCCTTCGTTTATCGTTCAAGATGTCCAGCATGCGTAATTCCATATTTCATATGGAGACGGATGTCAAGAACGAAATCCTTCACTATCCTTAAGAACTTCCTTGAACGAAGTACATCAATGAATGTTATGTGTACCATTGATTGTATTGTGCTTTAGCTAGAACTGTTGGTAGTCTTGATGTTTAAATCACAGAATGAAAGCATAGCATGTTAGAACTTAAAATACCTGTGATGTTAAGTTTTCTGATTGCAGCTAGAACTAACTCATCTTTATATCCATGCTCTAGCACGCTCTGTGCAGCAGGAGTGTAAAGAAGATTGGTCAATGCTTTCTTTTTAAGATAAATCAGATCTGCAAGAGAGATTTTGTTTTAAGCATTAAAAGAACTTCAATTTGTTCGATTCTTCATGTGTCTTCAAGGATAAATATGATATGTTTTTTACACGAGAACTGCAGCAAAAGCATTACGTTTCGTGGCTACATTGGAACAAACAACTCTTTTAATCCAGAGAAATGTAGAGTTGAGGATGCGTTTGCAACATGTTCAATATTGACTGCTCTTTGGTTTAGACAATACTCTTACGATACAATCAATTCACAGATATCTTTATTTTTCCTTCATGAAACCAAGATACATATTTACCAAAGCTTGTTCCGTATACCGATTGTTATGCATGTTACCATTTCGATTTGAATTTCCCAACTGGGTAATAACATTATCGGGTTCTGTACTGCACTCTCCAAACAAGACTAATATCATTTAGGAATCATATTTGGCATCATACAGCAAATACTGTGACGAAGTGCTCTGAAGGACTACAATTACATAGAGGAGTCGTGCTTTTGTGGAAATATTATAACTATGCAACTGATTTTCAAATACTCTGACAATTTTGGCCTGAAATGGAAGAATTGTTTTCTACGAGAGCAATTAATACAGGAAAACACAGGGAATGGAAAATTCTAAACGTTGCTGACGATGGGGTCTTCCTTAAAATGCAAGGTCAATCCAGTACTGTACTTGGCAATATTTTGTGTTATCTATGGTTTATATTACATTGTTAAAAAACGAAAATGAAAAAGGTACCTATAACAGATGTAGAAATATTTTGTATTGAGTTATTCTTGAAACAGTGAAACAGATGACAACAGTGCAAGCAATGCATATGAACATGTAAGAATCTTCAGTAATTTAATATGACGCAGTTTAAAGATAACTCAGACCAACTGGAAATATTGTTTGAAAATTCTGATGATAAATTTGTAAATATTGCAAAATGTTTACTATGTACATTGGACAATGAAAAGAACATCGTGGTATATCTGTTCACAAAGCCAAACGTACATGTTTGAATCATAGACTTTTCATTTTTCAACGAAGTGAAAACGTTGCAGAAATCGGCATAGTTTTATTACAGGATTACAGAGTTTTAAAAAAGATCAAATAAACCATAATTATAAAGTTTTACACATTTAGACATGTACAAGCAGAAGAACATTTCACACAAAACAAGAAAATAATTTCAAAATAATGTCTGACACCTTCGAATATTGAGGTCCACTTCTGAAAATCCTCCTTTTCCTTTTGAATTTCTCTCTTACATTCCCCTGCCAGTTCCCGCGGACTCGACGAGGGACTCGGTCTCGGCAAAAAGGTGTTAATATGCCTCTTACATAGGAATAAAAAAACGTGATTGAAAATGGACTCATTTACCAAATTAACTTTCTAAACGATGTCATACGATTGAACGTATCTTTTAGTTTCCTGCAAATATGAGAAAAATTGTATGTTGTACGTTTAACATCACCTTTGTATATATCACATAATGATTATCACGTAGCTGTGCGCAAGAACATATAGTTTGAATTATGTTCGAACATAAATGTATCAGGCTTTCTGGTCACTCATTTCTGCACGTTAATACCATTGATAGTATATGTTGTGTGTGTGTGTATGTGTGTGTGTGTGTGTGTGTGTGTGTGTTTGCTCGCGCGCTTTTGAACGTTACAGACATCGATTGTCATTATCTTCGTGACAATCTAATCTTCCTCCTTGGCGATTAACAATACACAACCATATTTGTTTATAATTCCAGACAATGATCATATTTGTGTTATTTATAAATCAATGAGATTTGTTCACACAATCCATGTATTGATAAGAATCAATTGATAAAAGACATCTTATGTGATTAATCTTTGCTGGTGGTAACCGCTAGGGAACAATACTATTTTGTTTTATTCCTTGCTGACCTTTGTGCAGAGGGTAGAGCTTCCAGATCCTGGAGTTTAGTTTAAATGCGGTACAAATAAATGTGTACGTTATGGTGTCAGAGATTCCATTATCTTTCGTATTTACATTATAAACATTAAATTCATGTGCTTGCCTAATGTGTCTTTATCCTGTAACAATGAGAGCTTAGCTATCTTATTATGAAACGTGGACTGTGACACTCAATATACCAGAGATGAACTGAGCATAGAACATTTGCAGATTTTGTACAGATAAGTATACATATAATTGAGAGGAAATCTCGTTTTTACTAACAAAATATTTGTTGTCCACAATTGAAAAATAAAAAATAAAAAGCCAAATTTAAATATATTGGCATTTGACATAAAAATAGTGAATGTTACCTTTGGAATATTAGTTTCTTTCTGAATATGCCTAATGAAGTCTTCCCCCTTGAATTTTCGCAGATGAGCACAGTCTGGTTGATATCGGGCATGCTCAGTATAAGGGTCGTCTCCATATTCCCAGTTTCTTAAACCTAGATCACAGAAATAGCAGCGGACGAGATCGTTCATACCTGAAATTTTAAACACCATGAATATATCTCCGAATTGCTACTTACAAAGTGACAGCACTGGAGCGGTGATGCAAAAAGAACAAAGAAAGAACAAACTAGTAAAGAGAATTCCAAGTCTCGAAGAGGGGTTGGGGGAAGGTTTGGATGATTTGTCATTGGGGTTAGAAAGCTTTTCTTTCCAAATATTGGTGAATAAGATTAATTGGATATGTTGTTCTCGAGCCGATTTTTGGCGAAACATAACCTCCGTGAATGCTTAAAACATCCACTGAAACCTGCTCTACCCGAGGTATCAAATGTATTGATTCTATCAACGTATTTGAGTTCGTTGTAAACAAAAAGGAAATAACTTTATTCTCTCTGATGCGTTGTTTTATGAAACCTTTGGACAATGATGTGCAAACAGCTCTTGGCTCGTTATGCAACATGCTGATAAATTTCTGGTGTGAAAAACAAACCGAAACAGTATTGCTCTGCTATATTCTATGAAACGTTCCTGAGAGATTACTGCAATGAATACAACGTGAAAGTATTTGTCCCATCCCGTTTAAGACTAGAAAGTTTACCCATCATGCAGGAGAATGTAGAAGGAGTCTCTGCTTTGATTCATTAAGTGCGATAAACTTCATTCGCTTTCAGTTAACAAGTCTATGGCCGAAAGAAAGTAGTTATCTGTGGGCAGACTCCACATTATCAGTTTTCAGTGTTGTGCGATGCAATGTAACGTTCTCTGCTCTAGACACCGCATCTTCCACGTTATGATGCGAAGAAGGTGAGTGCTTAAATCACTGGAGATTGATATCCCATCCACAATGATCTGCTGATTTTACTGAAGCAAGCCATTTTGAACATCTCTGTTTCTAACAGAAATCCAAAGTCCTCTAGTCTCAGAAAGAAGGGCAAATGTAATATTAGTGATATCCCATAAGGGGACAGTTTAGCATGAAAACAATTCGTACGATATGCCAAGAAATAGGTTATCATAATTACAATTTAAAAGACTGGAAGTAATATTTGACGCTTCAAGCATCACGCAATTCTGCAATTTCAATACTTTAAAAGTTAGGAAAACATTTTTTAGAAAATCATTTTTTCATTAGTCATCAACTATTGATGACGATCTTAAGGGTGATTATATGTGAAAAAGTCATCGGAAGATAAAATATGTTATTATTAATAAGAACTACGGGCATGAGGTTAGTTGACAAGAGACACTGCTTAAACCAGAGATATTTTTCTTAGCAGGACAAATGCTCTGATTCAGTTCGGTATCAGGAAAGGTTATTAATATGATTAACGACCTTATACATCATGAATCGGTGTTGGAGGTGGCTCAGTAGTTAGAGTACTGGACACACTACTGAAATGGTGAAGGTTCGAATCTTACTATCCGACTAGCCTGGACCAGTAACCATGGTGTGTCCTTGAGCAAGATACACTTTATACCTATTGTCTCGGCACTAAATAACCTATTTGTGTTGCTGTGCCATAAAGCACCAACACAAACATGACGTACCAAGGATAAGATTTTACAGATTTTTCTCTTAGCGATCGTATTGGAGACTCTACAGTACCAACTGAGGTAGCATACATTTTAAAAACAATCAGTTCAGCAGAGTCATATGCCATCAATGTAGGCTGCTGATTCGTTCTACAGTTTGCCATGACCACTCAAAGATCCATTTTGGCGTAGCCTGTCATTCAGCAATGGTTGGCTGATACAACACTGTTATCCCACTCTGGATGAATTTTAAAGCCACTGAAAATAAACATGGTAACCTCTTCACCAGCTCATATGTTCCCCAGTTAAGGTACAGATACCATCAGTGGACTGTTTATTTTCAGCATGTATGTCAAGTGATCCACCTTGTTGTGCGAATATATTTTAGTAGCACAACGTACTTGCAACTAATAACAGATGCTTATGGTAACATTTAGTGTAGTCCATTACAATTTATTAGGTGAGTGCATTTTTACAGGTACTGGTATATTGATAATTTTGTGGTACAGATCCTATACCGCGATTTATAGTAAGTGAACCGGTTTTTGCTGATATAATTTATTCAAGTTTACAAGCTGAAGGGGGGAATTTTAAAAAATAACACTTTGAACAGTTTGCATATTTTGTTACATTTGTAAATTACCATGTAATTCGGTCTATGAAACCTGTTTTGATTTAAACGTGCATATGTCCGTGTTGAGGCCGCTAATAAATATGCAGTTTCAGATTTCCAGAAAACTTCTTAAATTGCACTTTATATATGAACAGGTGATATACTTCATCTACATCAATATACAAGGTGGTTAGAAGAACCATTTCAAATATTTTGGGAGCATCTTACTTCCAAAGCATTAACCCTAAATATTAAGTATTTAAAATGCACTAAAGTTGAAAGCCAATATAGATTTGATTTAGAGTGTATTCTACATGTCTTGTCAACGTCAAAAATGTTACCTTTGGATTAGCACATAAATTGAAACCTTTCTATTTGAAATCACACATCATACAACACTCCACTTTTATAGCTGTCATGTGAGATGACAGTGTGCTTCGGAACAAGCCACATTGGAAAACAATGCAACCAAAACTTCGCAGTCATGTTGAAGTATTATATCAGACACAGAAAAACCAAATGTATTAAAGAGATTTTCGTCCATTTATTGCAATACTCTCCTGACTGAGCCAATATGCTGTAATTGCATCATAAGAAAATTCAATTTATTTATTCTCTGAATTCCTTGACGATTTGCACACTAGTGAAGTAAACAAATGCGTACTCAGTGAAATGCAGCGAACGCCTATACTGAAAAACAACAACCAATGAAATGCCTCATTATTTTAGCCTTTAACGTTTGCATGGAATGACAAATAAAACGGGTGACTTGGTCTATTCCTGGAACGTTATTTACACTAAATATCCAGTCTTTTTATTCAAGTGCAACTACTTTTAGAAAATTTAGCATAACAAATGCTGATGTTGAACAATAATTTTATTTTGGAGACCAAATAAGTCCCAAAAAGAAGTTAGATAGTTTGCTTCATCTGAACATAAGCTGGTTTACATAACAAATAGAGACAAATGACGGAATTTATATAAAGCATATCAAAAGTGTAATTATTTAATACTGAATTGGCGAGCAAATACTGGACATTATTAACAAGTTTCATAAGTAAAATATAAAATCATTACCCAAATGAGATTCTTTTTATCACAATTTTTATTTAAGTTGAAATTATTTAGCAGTAAAAAGAACAAATAATTTCGTTCATTCTGACTGAGAAATTGCACTTTTCATTTGTAGTGCTTCAAACATTGTCCCAAACAAAGTTAAACAAGTATTAACGTTTAAAAGTAGATAATCCTTTATTTAACACATGATAAATCAAGGAACAAGTGTCCTTCCCAATCAAGAGAGCATTTTAATCAGACAAAACATTTTAAAACAAAGAATGGCCAATACATGTGATATCACATTGTTTGATATAGTTCCAGTTAGGGTCCAGTAAACGAAGTTAACACTAAACTGTCACTTCACAACATTATATTACATTTTTGCGATATTCATGTGCAAAGATGGTTACCGGATCCGGCAACTCCCATATTTTTGCAACGTAATTTTGACCAAATATTTGCATTATTTCTTTTGAAACAGAAGGCATAAACAAATTCTATTTCGAGTCAGAACTGTAACACATATTTGCCGCATAAATATGTTTTGGTCGAATGAACTTATGTCAGCTGAGAGACAGCTGTATGTCCGTATTCTTCTGTGAACAGAGGTGAGATTATTTACTTCTATGAGTTAATATTTAAACCACACTTATATACAGGGCAAATATCATGTTACAGGTGTACAAATCAAACTTAATCACACAGACGGTATCAACTGGAAAATACCCTTAGTTTTACTTGTTGTTCTTCTTTTCTTTGGGTTTTGCGCCATTTTTCATAGCATATAATGATATATGTTATACATGGTGTAACGAGCCCTGTGGGGGTGAAAGCACCATAGTAGAAAAGACTTAACATTTTTACTTAATACCCTTATGGCAGTCGAGACATAGTATAGATAAAAAGAAATGGTTCCATAAGGCGGTGTAAAGAAACGTTTACCACGATCGCAGCCAACCTGTAAAGAGAATGTGCTTAGTTGGAGCAATCAGAAACACATACAGTGATCTGTTAACGTGTTTAATATTAAACATATGTGAATGTTGTACGAAATTACCATGCAAGATTAAAGAAGTTTTTCTTATAGTGGTGTACCAAACACATAACAATATTATATTTGCCTTGTCTAACCATACCTTTACGTGCCTTCCCTTAAAATAGTTTAAGGGCACTTCTGTGGTCTAACATTAAATAAACCCTTTTCATGCGGATGATTGTGATACAGCATGTGTGGCGTGCGTCATAAATGCGCAACAACATGTTATGAGAATGTTGGGCTAAATCTACCTTGGTAAAAACTGACTGTCTCATCTTGAAAGCCCAACAAACTCTGTGCAACATAATATGAATGCGAACATATTTTAGAATGCATCAGAGATAAACTATTGCTTTTAGTTTGGCTGGTTAGGCCTGTTTCAATGTGAACAGTACATCTGCGGCAGATACGTCGATAGCAGGTTACTGCTTACATTTTCCAGGCAATTAAATAAACAACATTTATTGGATAATTATATACCTCACTGCTGTGAAATTGACATTAAATTAGTTTAATTAGCTTCCATTTCAGACATTCTGCACTACTAAACCTTGAATATTATGAAATGTAGTTGAATATTAATGAAAACGACTGTAAAACCTGTGTAATAAAATCCAGCTCATTTTATATCTAGGATAATTATTTCATTGTCATTTGGGAATTTTCCAAAGGTGGAGAGCCTCGACTCTTTGTATTGGTACACAGGTCTGTGGATTTCTCTGAACTTTTATTTTCTTCATGACGATCTTTTGCCAAATCTAAAGAGTTCGCTCTCTGCAACTCATCTATCAAGAATTGGTATAATGTAGTTGATATAACTGGTCTTTCTGTTCACGAAGAGCTGCGACAAAACATTTAAATGATGACATATTGGATATCAGATTTTCACTATTTCCACTTAGGACCACCTAAACGTGATAAAAGGTTTTTCAGTGAAAATGTTGATGTGACCAACCATATAAGAATAGTAGCAATAACAATATTTTCAAGACGGCAACTTTATGGTGGCCACATTGATGTCCGTTCAGCACCAATTAAAAAGAACTCGATATCAAAAGAAATCTTTTGGTGAAACCCCCATGTTAATGTGACTTTCTGTTCAAGAAGAGCTGCGATAATAAACTTTTCAAGATGGCTGCTGTGATAGCTATTTTGGACATCAGTTTAGAACCGCTTTCATTTATGACCTCCTATATATGGTATCATCCATTCAGGAGAAGTAGCGATAACAAAATTATCAAGATGGCTGCAATGGCATTAATAATAGTCTTCAGAGCGGTACCATTTTCATTTAGTAGAGAAAAGATGATCAAGGTAGCGGCCACATTGGTCACTAGATATGTACAATTTTCATTCTGAGTCAACTAGACATCAAAACAAGTCTTTTAGTAGAAACTTTATGCCGACAAAAACCATCCATTCAGGATGAGTAGCAATAACAATAAAATGGTTTTAAATATGTCTGATGTGGCAGCCATAATGAACATTGGATTGGTGCCATTTCCAATTAGGGCCAACTAGACGTAATAAGTCTTTTAGTAAAACTCTCATGTTTATATGACTGTCCATTCAGGAGAAGCTATAATAACATTTTCAAGATTAGCACTGTATGGCGACTGTATGCTAAATAGTAACCTTTGTCATTTAAGACCAAGTGGACGTAACAGGTATGTTTTGGAGAAAAGCCAATGTTAATTTGACTTTCTGTTCAGGGGAACTTGCGATAACAAAATTTTCATGATTTGCTGCCATACTTGATATCACAATTTCTTTCGGACCAACTAGACATTATAAGAAGTCTTTTAGCGAAAACCCCCTGTTGATATGCCATACATTCAGGAGTAGTAGTAATAACAAGATTTTAAAGACCATCTGACGCACTGTTCTGCTCTATAACCAGTATAGCTAAATACATCTAGATTCTTATCCCACACCACAATAAAAAATAAAAATAAACTAACAAGATAAGAGTCTCAATATCATGCTCCTCAGAGAGACCTTATACTCTTTCAGAATATATCGCTGTCATAAAGCTGTTGATACCCCTGAGTAATCTAAACTTTAGTACATTGTATCCACGCATTAGTACCCAAGCATATTTTGAATGGATTCACCCATGCATAGTCAGTCCTGTTCTACACCTTGCAAGAAATCAATTTCTGATTTTTTGCTCCTTTATATACGGTAAAATCTTCGCATACTTCACTAAATTCATTGTAGAGACAGTACTGCAGCAGATGCAATCTAAATTAATTGTTTGGTTATGAAAGTGTAGAGTTTCTTCAGGGCAGCATTTCATCGATAAATTTACAGTGTTTAGTTAGTGATGGTGCATCAATTATAATCAAAGGAGGCAATCCAATCTGGCGTATACGCCTGATCATAAAATATATTGTCTATAAATGCTATCCCAAAACATTTGGCGATGCACGAAATGCTGAAGATGGTTATAATTTTGAAATGATGTCACTATTACTGTTGAAAGAAAATTGATATCCAGCAGATCTTAAAATAAATAAATTCATGAACTATTACTCAAGTGCAGAGAATGTGGAAAGTCGCTCCACAAACCAAAATAATACTTTAGAATTCAAACAATAGTATGACAGATACAACTGTACTAACGACATTTATTGTAATACCTGTGTAGTAAAATCCAGCGTTTGCTATATCCTGTATCTTTATTCCATTGTCACCTGGGAATTTTAGAAAAGTGGTTATCCTCGCCTTAACAGACTGGTACTCAGGGCTTCTTGCAGATTTTTTTGTCCATTTAGTTTCCTTCAGATGATCTTTTGTCAGTTTTGGCGAGCTGGCTTTCTGCAAGGCATCTGTCATAAAGAATACAAATAACTGTAGACTAATGAAATATATTTATCACAGCATTTCCTTGGCATCGATCTATACACTTCATTGAACGCAATTAACATACATGCATGGTCTCAAAGAATATAACACGACCTAGAATTTTAGAAATGATCATGTATGATGACAACACTCAGAATTTAATAATAATAATAATAATAATAATAATAATAATAATAATAATAATATGTGGATTTAGAACAGTGAATCATGTTTATAAGCTCCAAGTGCTTTGTAATAATAGATAACACATAAAAAGATATACAATGACAATATCACAAGAACAAATGTCATGAAAATGCAAAACAAAAACATGCTGACAATAATTAAGGACGTGAAAAATAATAAGCCTTGAAGCCTGTTCTTGTAATCGAAATAGGTGAGAGTGAAGAGTACTCTTGAAAGATCTATAGGCAATTCATTCCAAGTAGCTGGTCTCGGTTACCCAATATAACGTTGTATGTATGAACAATGAAAATGTGAGTGTTGGAAGAGGAGCGTAAGTTTTTTTCCAGTAACAATATTATATACTCTTCTACTTGACCTCGGGTCATAATTAGCATTTTGCTTTGTAAAATAAAAACCAGTACCTAATGGAAAATAACCTTCTGAATGGTTCATAATGTTTACAAAGATATAATTTTAGTTATGATTATAAATATATTTTAAAAATTATAATATAGAATCTGGACGATGTCAGGTACCCCAGTTAAATTGCAAAAAAATTCCAATAACCTATACATGGACCCGAATATACACATTTACTTCTATTAATAATAATCCTGATATTAAACTCATACACAAAAAGTATTTTAGCTGTATTTTAGTTGTTTACAGAATAAAATTTAAAAAATCAATAACTTATGTCAAGTGGAAAATAAACTTATTTCTGGACAAGGTTATGTCCAACATACAATGTTGCGTCGCAGTAGCAGATAATTGAAACTCTAATCTGCATGATAAAAAGATACCGAATCTTCAAATTCTTAAAACAATGTATTCTTAAATTCATTTAATATGGTGAAGGTACATGTGTCTCGTTTTTTTTCGCCCACTCGGAACAAGACATGTATCTGTAGTTTTGTCTACATTTATGATCCTTATATCAATGTTGACATCTGTCGCGTATGTCAATGCAGTGGCCAAATGGAATGATGTGAAACATAGTTGAGTCAAAGTTTTGGAATAAAAGTCACAAAAGAAACCACACATGTGATGTTTTAGTTATTTACTAGGGTATGTGAATGCGTGTAGTATATGTAATAATTTGTAAGGCTACGAATCATCCAAGGGTTTTCAGGAGTGCATTTGTTTCTGGCTGAACATGGTCTAATTTTCTCATTTGAGTGTGTTTTCTAACTGTTCCCTCCCTATTGTACTAAAAGTGTACCTAGCAAATCGTTGGCTTCAGTACTGACACTTTAATTTTTTTATCAGTAGGCTCCCCATGTCAGTACGATGTTTTTCACAGTATCAGCTTTATTATAGGCTTAATCATCCCACTTTAGTGACAGCTTTTAGATTTTAATTTATACAACAGTGAAAATACAAGTAGCAAATCCTTCTACTATCAGGTGTTGGCAATTAACTTTTCGGTGTGAAGAACTGACCGTAAATTTCTTTTGAGTTGAAATATTTTCTTATCTTTCTTGCCAAAGTAATTAATATTTTTTTTCTTCAAATAATATAATAGATAGAATATTGTGTTATTTTTCCAAATATTGATAGACAGGTAGTAAAACAGTGTCAGGTCCTGCCCCAACACATCGAATTATTGATCTCTAATATAACTGCGGTGTACTGTGTTACATATCGCGGTATGTTTAGAAATACCGTGGTATACCGAGGTACCATTATTTCGCGTGACTCAGTTGTACCTATCACATAACTGTCTTAAGCCACACAGCCAAAAGATTCGATTCCTCTGTCATTTTAATAGACAAATTTTAAGTCCCTCCACATAAACATGCTCGTAAGAAATATTATTCCGATCAGTAGTTCATACCATGCCTTAATCTTTCTTACTTTATCTTGATTTTTTGCAAATATCAGCGGCAAATTATTTGCTCTCTCTCTCTCTCTCTCTCTCTCTCTCTCATGTTTGATGTTCAACTGAGAACTCCATGTCAAGTATTCTGTGTAATATGTTTTTTGTCCATCTCAACGTTTTCTAATAACTCGTCTATATACTATGAAATGTATATAAACTGCAAGACGCTACTAATGATGCTCTCCGCAGCTTTAAGAGTGTCCAACTTCACCAAACATGACTACATTAATTACATTTAGAAGTGCGTGTTAGCATATTTTAATAATTTAAAATGTATAGCAATAAATTATTCCGGATATTTTATAGGTGGATTATTTTTTAATATTCAAAGTTATAAAAGAAGTTTCAGGCTGGGTACGCGATGCGGAAATTATAGGCGTGCCGTACGGAATTGAACATCAGTATCGCACGCAAGATCAGCCACCTAAGATCGAAGGAGTATGTAATAAAGCTATATTTGTAATATTCAGTATTCATTTGTGTCAAATACAACCATCTGGTGAAAAGAAGGTTCATTTATGTTTACTATTTTTTTTATAAATAATACAAATGTGATTTTAATTTAAGTCGTAACAATATTCTTCAGAAACAGTACATTTCCTTACTGATTGAATTTATCAATGCACCGGTTCAGTACCACCAAACAAAATACTGCATCGGGCTGGTATACCGGTAATAGCTTAAACCTATAGCGTTAGGTACACATCATGGAATTGATTCCTACTTGGAACAAAATGTAACTCTGTAACCCATGTGATTACATTGGTGGCATTCTATAAATATAGCTTTACTGTCCTTGGCTAATAGGATTAGATTTCCATTATCTACAATAATTACCTTGGTAAAATCAACTATTTTATGATTTGAAGTCATTTAGTTCTGTCCTCTATGATTTTAATTAATAATAAATGGGTATATCTTAATGAACATATGCCGCCAATTTCTTAAGTTTACAAAAAATATGGCTCTCTCATTGTAAATTATTAGCTACATATAGACCATTAAGTATTTCATCTTTGAAATTTACTAACTGATAACTAGTTAGTCAAAGAAATTGTTTGAGTTCCCCAATTTATGCTGTTTTGTGACGTCATTACAGCTATACATTTACTATGTTACTTTGGTTATAGCGAACTCTGAGCTCCCAAAGACTCTTAGAACAATATCGCTTGGATAAATTCGGCATAAATATTGTTTAGTATCTAATTTGCATCATCTGCAAAAACTATATTCGAATTCATTATTTAATGGAAGGTCAGTTACTTAAGTAAAAGTGAGGAGAGGGCATTAAATAGAGACTGGGTGATCCCGAATGAATAGTACATGTTGATGAGCGAATATTGTCAATGCTTTGTTGTTGAGATCTTTGGTATTTGAATATGACATAAACTACTTTAAATGTTTTGAAAGTTATCCTGTTCTGATATTAGTTACTGTTGATATTTGGGATGAAATCATTGAACGTTTCAGTAATTTTTTTGTCGAAGTCTTGCTATATCATACTTGTGCTTGAACCTACAGGAAATAGAACCATTGTGGGATGTCATCAGCATTTTTGACCCTTCCACAGGGTGTTGCTGCTCTTAGTTTCAACAACCTATAATTTTAGTTTGCCTGATCAATCAGATACTTAGCTTCCTCAATTTGCGATATTATTTCATGCATTTCTCCTTGTGGAATGTATCCCTTAGATGCCTTACCTAGGTGAACGATGGGGGATGAGGGGGTGGGTGGGTAGGTTGGGAATCCACTGATGGATTAATGACTATTTTTTTAAAAATTGAGAAAGAGCCTTGCAGTGCTAATTCATATGCCTCACCTTTTAGCACTGTTTTTATGTTGTTGGACTCATTTCTTCTTGCATGTTGTGACTGTTCCTTAAACAAATTGAAGGGAAAATATGTTTGCTTTATGAAATGCAAAGAAAAGAAAGAAACGTGACTAATTAAGGATTATAGACTAGATACATATACATGTACTTTTGTAAGACTGAGCTAAAACTTTTATGTTTTCTAATTTCATGGTGCTTTTGTTTTTGTTGTAATCATATAATTATGTAAGTGTTTTATGTTATTGGTGTTGTCTAATGTTTTAAGGTGCTTAGAGCTTCTAAAGATTAGGCGCTATACAAAATCCTCCTTATTATTATTATTATTATTATTATTATTATTATGTTTCCTTTAAATTGTACAATTAGACCTTAAGTCTTTTCCATCTTGGATTCATGTGATAAAGCTTACTTACAAATTTAGTTCTGGAATATAGTAATGATGGTAGTATAACTACCATTGAGTCTCTGGAGTCTTAAATCACGTTTGGAAAAAATCTGTAATAGACAGTTTTAAAATCAGTAAGATGTGTTTCACATATATTAATATAGGGAATCAATATCTTGAACGTATTTAATTTTATTGCATAAAAGCCGTTTCTTTGAGTCTGAACTTATGTTCTTAATAAATATGTAATTAAATTAATTTTGAAATAATGTTTCCTGCTTATACATTATTTACGTATTGAACATCATCAATACAGCACGAATTTAACCTTGAAGCATTTTACGTACTCTGATATCATGATGTAAATCTTCAGGTAGCAGAGAGACTACAAAGGGGCAATCGGGTGAGTGACGGATGTGTTCCAATAATGGATCATCCTCTTTGTTCCACTTGCTGATTACAATGCTACATTCATAACAGCATACTCTGTCCAGCTTTCCTGAATTAACAAAGGAGATAAACATAAAAGAGATAAATCTCAAAAGTATGTACCTGTAGTTTGTGAAAAATTATTCATATCTACTTATATGTTCCATACAACAAATCTAAAACATGTATCTAAATCATTGTTTGCATTTTTCTTTTCATCAGTGTATTAAATCAGACTTTATTGAGAAGGGATAATGTTCTAAATAAATTTTGTCCACTAGGAGTTAACCTGCCATTAGATGCCTCGTCTGCATTTTAAACCGTAAATCTTTGACTCTTATTCGTGATCAAAACTTATTATTTTATTATTATAATTATTATTATTATTATTATTATTATTATTATTTGAACGAAATAATTTTAGACACGTTTGTAGAAAGATTCTTCTGCTCTTTATATCTTACCATGCCCTTTTACGGATAATGGTAAATATCTAATATTCAGGGAAGTATTGCCCATATTCACCATGTAAGAACTCAACTCTAAATGTTACCACTGCAAGATGACGCTGCATCAGCTAGTAGCTTGCAGTGGTAACATTTAGAGTTGAGTTCTTACATGGTGAATATGGGCAATAAATCCCTGAATATATATATATATATATATATATATATATATATATATATATATATATATATATATATATATATATATATATATATATATATATATATATATATATATTCGTGCCAGATGTAATTTACCTATATAGTGTATCAAATAATTGAAGAATATATATTTACACTTACCACAAAAGAAAAACCCACTTTCAGCAAACCTTTTGGCATCAGCAGAGAGGTTTGAATTTGTGAATGTTTCAAGTCTTCTTGAAAGCGAAGAGAAGTTTTGGCGTCTTCTTTGCTTCATTACTTCAGTTTTCTTTTCGCCTTCGTCCTGATGTAAATTTGGTCTATGGTTGGGGACAAGAGGTAAATCATAAAAGAAGTCATATAACATGCCCTCGTCTACATCGGGGTGCTCTACTACAACACACACAGTTCGACTAAGGTCACCGAAGTCTTTTATAAATGTTTCAGTCTGCTGCTCCAATGCACAGTTTCTTGCAACTAATTTGTTGATGTATAAACCAATCAAAATTTTATTTGACAAGGCATCACGCATATATTTCTGCTGGAAATGGTCTGAAGTTTTCAGTCCCTTAATCAACTGATTAAAGTGTAAGCTTTCCTTTGCAAACGAAAGTACATTCATTTTGTCAGCAATATGTAGAACCAAAGTTGAGACATGTTTTGGAAATGTCTGGGTTGTTATATCAAATATTAATGGCATATTGATAAACATCACGATAAATATTACTAATGTGATAACATCTGCATGTATGGTGTCCTGAAAGAATGCAAGTAGCTCTTGAATATTCCTAGGAGATAAGTGCATTAAAATAATGAGTACCAAAAAGAAAACCGCTTGATAATATACGATCGCCATTTCAGTCCGTGGTTTGGTTATGAACATTAATAATAGTCAGGATGTTTCATGTCACCTGAAAAGAAATTTAATAATATTAATATAATTACTTCAACACTTCTTTAAGCGCAATCCTCAGGTTTACAACGAGCGAAAGATTGTGTGTACTTCAATAAATGTCAAGAATAAGACATACCGAATGCTTGCACGACATACCAAGAACCAGAGGAAGCAAATCTTGTAACAAATGCAATTTGTATATACATACCAGTACTTGTAGAGTAAACTGGACTTTTAAATGGATTGGACCTAGATAATGCTATATGTTACTAAGCTCAATCGCACGCATGCAGTTTGCATATGTATGTTCATGCTCGTATTTTCTCATTCTGCAAACATGTATACATATTCTTTAGGTTAAAATAATTTGCATTGTGTGTCAATATTTTAGCTGTGTTTTAGTAGTGGTTATGTCGAATATTTCTATATATAGGAAAGGATTGGTTTATATGCATACAATACACAGTGAAGTTATAAGCAACACAGTTTTACTCCAGAAATGAAAATGAATAGCAGATAAGTGAAAAACAAATAGACAAAAACGTTAAATATATTGAAAATCACTAATTGTTAATAGGGAAAGGAACATAAACGGTCTAATTTGTTAACTGAAGTTTAAAGAGAAATACAGCATTAAGAAGATTTTGATTTTGCCCTGAAAGCAAACCCATGGATCGATGCATGACTGTACTGACAAAAACAAAACAAAGAAAAACACCAAACAATACAAGAATTGTGAATAGCAAAGGCACAGCTAGACTGCATTTTCTACTACACATACAACGTATTATATGGATATAGAGAACAGTTATGCTCTTGAATGAAGGACATATTTATGAACAAACCAATCAATGAATATGTATAAACTATTGAAACTGAAGAATTGAAAATAGTAAATGGCATATTTGTACAACATATTCAAGGAGTGTACCAAACGTCATACACATAACTTAAATGATGCTTGATTCTCCTCTTCCCTACCGAAACTAAAATATGGAAGATGAACACATTGACATGCATGATGAGGCAAAAATTAGACATTCTTAGACTGCAAGAATTATGATTGACGCAAAGGACACCAAAACCAATAGTGCAATATGTGAACCAAATGTAATAAAGTTATGCATTTTAAATTATATGAATGCTGTTAGAAAACCTTTTCAGATATATGCCGAAGTTGTCTTTTGAAATGTAAATTGATTTTATTTCGAAATTTTCATTGTCCTGCTTTATCTATATGTTTTTAAATTCACTTATTTGATAAATATTCCGTGAAACCAGCAAACTTTCACAACATCATCTAAAGTAGAAATCTTTGTTTTAGATCCTACCAAAGAATGTTAGAATCTTTGAAAACGGACGCGTTGCATGAGCTTGACAGATATTATGTTCTTTCTTAAGCGAATGCTTCTTTAACCAAGTAGTGAAAAAGAGTATTTTGGGGAAAATATTTCTGGGATAAAACTACTTTGCATTTCAATATGAAATCTGTACGTGATTTTGATAGTAAATTTTAAAAATTGCAGTTATAAAAGCTAGATGGAAATATGCTTCAAAAATCAAAATTAGGAAATGGAGAGAAAGAGTGGAAAAAACAGAGAAAATGCAAATGCTAAGAGACAAGGAAGAGAGAGAAATAAATATTCAGAGAGATGTAAGGGAGAGAAAGAGAGAAAAAAGGAAAATCAAATACAAAGAGAGAGAAGAAAGATAAATGCAACTGCAGAGAGAAAAAGAGACATTTAATTTAAATAAAAATACCGTGAATATGCAAGCGGAATGCACACACACGCACACACTTTTCACTCAAGTGTAGGTTGTGATGTTACCAGAGATATTAGGTTAGTACCCACTTTTTACAAAGAAATAAATCAATACTTTCTTCATTCTCAGCAATGAGCGGACAATTCTGAATGCGCAATACAGCATTAGAGTTATAATTACAAAGTGTACATATTTGTATCAATAACCTCTTAATTCTTTTTCAGATGTGACTTGACTTTCATTGCAACCACAACGTAATAATGGTGCCTACAAGTCACAGAATATAACAAATGTCTTTTAAAAGCATACATTATAATCAACGCAAATAAACTACGCATGCATATGTATTAACGATATTGAATGTATGTTAAACAGGAAGATTCAATAGCCATCGCAAATGAAAATGTTCATCCATCATAAATGAAATCATCATTACTTAATTAAGGTATTACCATGACAACGTTGGCATGCAAAAACTACACGTGGTTGACACTAACACGTATTCAGTCTTGATATGTTATAACAAAGATATTAATGAATCGCTTTACAGCCCGCGACACTTCTCCTGCAGCTGACGTAGTGAGAAGATCATGTCTACAGTTGACCTGCCAGCTCGAAATCCACACTGGGATTCTGGGTAGACGTGGGAGGCTAGGATCTGCAAGCGTGCCAAGGCAACACGGGCGAAGGCCTTTCCGACGATGCTGAGGAGGGAGATGCCCCGATAGTTGTTGCAGTCGCTACGGTCTCCTTTGTTTTTGTACAAAGTGACGATGTTGGCATCACGCATGTCCTGTGGGATGTATCCCTGTTCCCAGCAAAGGCAGAGGAGTGTGTGTAGGGGTTGGAGCAGTGCTGGTTTTCCGCTCTTGAGGACTTCAGGCGGAATGCCGTCGCTTCCAGGAGCCTTCCCACAGGCAAGGCAATCGATGGCTTTTCCGAGCTCTTCCAGGGTGGGCTGTGTGTCTAGCTCCTCCATGACAGGCAGGTCTGGAATGGCGTCCAGGGCAGTTCCAGTGACATTGTTTTGGGTTGCATATAGCTCGAGATAGTGCTCAACCCATCGCTGCAGTTGTTTCCCCTGGTCTGTGATGACTTCGCCCGTCTTGGACTTGAGGGGGGCGGTCTTGTAGCTGGGGGGGCCTGTCGCTTTTTTGATACCCTCATACATCCCTCTTGTATCCCCGGTGTCAGCAGCTGTCTGTATACTGTTGCAAAGGTTCAGCCAGTAGGTGTTGGCACAGCGGCGGGCGGTCTTCTGGGCGTTATTCCTTGCAATCCTGAGGGCTTGTAGTGTTCTGGGGCTAGGTGCAGCCTTGTATGCCAGAAGGGCTTTCCTCTTTGCCTCAGTCACGGGCTCCATCTCCTCCCAGTTTGCCTCATACCAGTCGACATTCTTTCGCTCCCTCTTCCCGTAAGCTGTGATGGCTGAATTGTACACAGAGTCACGGATATGGGACCACTTGGAATCAATGGTGTCATCAGGTGTCACTTTGGTGAGGGCTTCCTTCAGTTTGCTGATGAACTGCTGTGTTTTCTCTGGGTTGCTTGCACAGTAGGTGTTGATACGTGGGTGACCCTTCTTCTTGGCGTGGTGCAGCTTCTTGGGTAATATTCGCACCTTGCTGGCCACGAGGGAATGGTCCGTTCTTCTCACTACGTCAGCTGCAGGAGAAGTGTCGCGAGCAGCGGATGCCCCTCTACATTGCCTTCATAGACCTGACGAAGGCGTTTGACATGGTTAGTCGGAGTGGACTCTTCAGACTCCTGCAGAAGATCGGCTGCCCCCCACGTCTGCTTGGTGTCATTATGTCGTTCCACGAGAACATGCACAGCACAGTGTGCTTCAATGGCGCAACATCTGAAGCATTCCCAGTCGTTAGCGGAGTCAAACAAGGCTGTGTCCTTGCACCGACGCTCTTTGCCATCTTCTTCTCCATGCTTCTCCAGTACGCATTCAAGGACTGCAGCGAGGGAGTGTACATCCATACCAGGGCTGACGGCAAGCTGTTCAACATCGCCCGTCTCCGTGCTAAGACCAAAGTCACAGAGGTACTCATCCGTGAATTGCTCTTTGCCGACGATGCAGCCTTGACATCACACACGGAAGATGGACTTCAGCAGCTGGTATGCTGCCTCTCCCATGCATGTAAGGAATTTGGACTGACCATCAGTTTGAAGAAAACAAATGTCATGGCACAGGACACAGACTCCCCTCCCTCTGTCTCCATTGATGGGTACAATTTGGAAGTTGTCGAGAACTTCACATACCTCGGGTCTAACATCTCCAGCTCACTCTCCATTGATTCTGAGGTGGGCGGCAGGATTGCCAAGGCAGCAGCAGTGATGGCCAGACTTAACCAGAGGGTCTGGAACAACCCCAACCTCACAGAGAAGACCAAACTGTGTGTCTACCAAGCGTGCGTGCTCAGCTCACTTCTCTACAGCAGCGAAACATGGACCACCTATGCAAGACACGAGAGGAAACTCAACAGCTTCCACCTGAGATGTCTGCGGCGCATTCTGCACATCCAGTGGCAGGACAAAGTACCCAACACAGAGGTTCTAGAACGCGCCAGCATGAACAGCATGTTCTCCATACTCAGCGAGAGGCGCCTTCGCTGGCTCGGCCATGTCAAGAGAATGGACCCAGGTCGCATTCCCAAGGACCTGTTATATGGGGAGTTAGCAGAAGGTGCACGACCAACTGGACGACCACATCTGCGCTACAAAGATGTTTGCAAGAAGGATATGAAGACAGCAAACATCAATGTCAACGACTGGGAGAGCTGTGCAAACAACCGTTCCAGCTGGCGTCTAGCTGTCAGGCAGGGAGTTCAAAACGCAGAGGAAAAGAGAAGAATAAAGCAAGCTGAAAAGAGAGCTAAAAAGAAGGATAAGCAAAAGCGTACTTTGGAGCTATGCCATCGTCTCTCGTAGACGGACGGATGCCAAGACAGCCAATGTTTTCTTACACAATGATTATTTGCCTTCTATGTTCTTTTCACATAGAACATGTAGAAGCGTGTCGCAATTATTTTCTTGATCACTTGACGTACAATTGTGATATACTGCACACTGATTCTCTACTGCACATGATTTATAGACATTTACCAGTAAAACAAGGATATGATATTTCCTTATTAGTTACTTTTATTAGACATGATACTAGTAATTGGTAATTGATACATAAATGGGCCTTTTCGAGTCGGGCCTTTTCAGACCGGGCCTTTTAAGCACTAGTCCGTTTTGGTCGTGGGCCTTTTTGGTACCGGTCCGTTTTGACCCTGGTCCGTCGGTGACTACCTGTACTGCTCATTGCTTGATTGACCAGTGTGAGTGGTAGCTAAGTATGCTAGTGACAGAGTGTTTTTTGTAACTCCATACAAGTAATCTTTTAGCCGTGGGCAAATTTTGGGGAACGTTTTACCCAGTGTTTTGGGAGTGTAAATATATTTTATACGATATCTGTCCCATCGTTTCCTTATTTTAGTGAGTAAAGTAACTCATTGTTTCACTATTTGAGTGAATACATCATTTTACTTTGTGAACGTAAAGTACATCATTTTTACTATTTGAGTTAAGCCACATTATTATTTTCGTTGTTTGAAATTACTGTGAATCATTTTTACTATTTGAGTAAAACACATAATTATTTTCGTCGTGTGAAATTACGGTGAATCTTTAACCTTTGTCCTTATGCTGTGTAAGGTCATTTACCTGTATTCACATTTATGTTAAATTATTAAGTTCGTGTGAATTGTGTTAATTTTGTCTAATATCTGGATCTTATACACGCACGCATTAATCATAATTCTTTCTTCATTTGAGTCATTCATAAATAAACATTGTATTTGTATCATCTTCAAGAGTGATCTGTTAAAAATCAAAAATCCAACCCGGTTATCGTGTTACAGACGCATGATTTGATTTTGGATCTCATAAATAAACGGAAAAGACTGTTTCCAGGAATTATACGAAATCATTTAGATTTATAAACATTCTGGTTTTATTTTTCGATGGTTCCAACATATTAGAAACATTTTGTTTTCAGTCGGAAGAAGTGGTATCTTCAATCAAACATCATGATGTTAACCTGAATCATTACACGACTTTTCCATAATGTATTAATGTAAGATTAGAAGCTACATTGAAAGATACATGTGTGATTTATGAATTATGCAAACGAGAATTACACTTTGAGAACTACTTTACATCTTTAAAAAGTTATGTTTATCTGATACAATTTATAATCAGCAATCAACAACTTCCAGCTGGACATTGTGAAAACACACCAGCAATAGATATAATAAAATGTGTATTTGCCTAGATAAACTTTTAAATTAGCATTAACAAAATTCCAGTATGTCTATGGGCCAGACGCTGGGAAAATATACCATAATCACTACATATAAATTTCATTATATATATATATATACATATAGTACGTTTTTCACAGACTTCACAAGTGAATGGGTAAACACATATTTTAATTAACAAATACAGGAACAAGCTAATGTGCCTTAAAGATGTGTGTGTGTGTGTGTGTGTGTGTGTGTGTGTGTGTGTACTAATCAGGTGTTGGTCAATTACAAAACAGAAATGGGAATAAAATCAAAACTGAAAAGAAAACCAAACATCTATAAAATATACAAACCAATGCGAGAAGAAGATAAGGATTTAAGTGAAGGTGCAAAATAGGTGCAAAAGAAAAGAACGAACTTAAGAAAAGCGACGGGTGTCATATTTCGCATTTCGGTTCAGAATGGTGTCTTAAGATTCGAAGTTTCTATCGATCATACCAATAACGTGTCATTTTACACAAAGATATTTTATTTAACATTCGTGCTCTTTTCTCCTTTAATCCATTAAAATGCATTAAGTAACATAGGCAAAAAGTGACCGACTTTAATTACAATAATATTTGCTGCACGAACAAGAAATTTCACTTTCTGCTGATTACCTCAAGCTTCCATATCTATTTTTCAACATTGCAAACAGGTTTATATTCTGATTCTTACTGAGCAGGGTGAGCAACCAGGCCGTTTGAAAATAAATTCCTTGATATTTTATCTATGTTGCTTATGGAACAATTTGCACACTGATGGAACAATAGGAACAAACTCGGCTACATCTTCGCAAGTCAAGCTTCCATTATTTTAACACTATCTATACCTTGGCGGATCGAGCAGGTATTTAAGTGCTTAGTCCTACAAACATCTATTGGATTTCATGAGTTGCCTTTATTAGTATGCAATGATAACTAACCAATAGCGTGGTCTAGTGGTTAAAGTGTCCGCCTCGGATGCGGGAGGTCACGGGTTCAATCCCCGGCCGAGTCATATCAAAGACATAAAAGACATAGTACCAAACGGTTGCCTCGCTTGCCACTTAGCATTAAGATGTTAGTGTTAGGACTGGTCGGCCTGGTGTCTGGATAATTTGACTGGATGTGACATCATGCTACCTGTCTGCGGAATGACTCCCCACTATAAACTGCCACACTGCAGACATCATACAGATATGACTGAGAAACTGATAAAGCTACATTAAAAATCCCAATCATACACACACAATAGCGTTTAACAGTGGTGCATTGTACGTCTGCCGACAATAGTGGAATCAGTTGACTTCGAAGGGATACTTAGTAAGTTTAACATCGAAAGTATGACTACGTACCAGAGACAAGAAATTACAAGTGTATTTGAGTGGAAGGTATTTGCATCAACTCAGACCGGAAATGGAAAATTGTTTATTTACTAATTAAAGATACTGATACATTTTTAAATTTGGTCTTTCCGGTTTGTTTGTTCTTGAAACTGATGTGCGGCATGTGGACATAGAACACAATTAATTTTACTATATGTTTTCTACATTTGTTTCTCAGTACTGACCTTTCCACTGTGTGACAATCGATACAAATCATATGTTAATCTCAAATACATTAAAAGATGACTTCACGGTGAAGTTCTTGTCAATGGTTGGCCGGCTTTTTTTTAGAGGCTAGACTGTAAACAAAGCAACATGCAATAGAACAGTGATTTCACTTCCGTATCATCACCAATGCCTTATTACACACTGTCACCGACATACACAAAGACAACCACATCATAAGCTCATATTCTCAAGAATAAACAATTACATTTAAATCCCTATCAAAAGTGCATAAAAACAACTCTTCTATCACCACCAAAATGAGAGAGGAAAAAATGTTAAGAAAATAGACTAGAACTACATTCGTGGGTACTGAACTGGAAGTACTAATTGTGACACGATTCCATGTACACCTCATGTAGTTACTGCAAAGTACGTACCCAGTGAAATACCCATTGTCGGCTAGGAAGCAGAGCTAGCTATTTATAGAAGTAGAACGTTGGTCCAGAGCAATTAGAATATCTCAAAAACTGCATGAATGAAAATTAAATTGAATTCCATCATGATATTAAGTACACAATGTTTTTCCAAAAACCTTCAACCAATGAAAGGGTCAGTTTATGCAATGTAAGCATCACGTATACTCAGAAATGGCCTTCAGACATGACAACACCATATAGAAATTTGTGGGTGGTGTGCTTCTATGAATTTCCACTGACTGAAATCTCGTTTCGTGTCACCGAATTATTGACAAAACGAATGCTATAATAGCAATGTCTGCCTTTATAAATCATCATTGTATTCATTTCATGTAAGACGGCTCGACAAGTAAGTTCGTTCAAGTTTACAAGGATCGATAATAAGTGACTAATCTATGCCTACTTGGCAAGGTTTCTGCGAATTCCAACTGTTTGGTAGGTAATGAGCTTTGACCTCACACCCCGACATAAATGTCCAAACATTTTAAAATACAGAGTGAAAGGTCACGGGAAACTAGGGCCATTACGTGTGTGAATTCGAGGTTCTTTCAAATGATTTTAATTTTCTTTAAGTGTTGGTACTCAGTCACATATAAAAAGAAAACTAGATGACTAATTTGCAGAACATAATAAATATATAAGGACGAATTCGGGTTGACTATGCAACTGATAAGTGTTATTATTGTTATTATTAACATCATCATCATCATCATCATCATCATTATTATTATTATTATTATTATTATTATTTGGTTACCTCAGCAAAGTACCAGGACATAATTAGAGCATTGAGAAACATTCGGTGGAGACAATTTCCACTAAGCATGACAACTAGTTGTAACAGGTATATCTCGATGAAAGATCGTTAAAGTTTGCTGGGCCGGAAAGTAAGCGCCTACCCCATGCCGACACCAAATGGTGTTGGCGAATTCCAACTTTTCGATAGGGAATGGACTCTGACCCTACACCAAATGTCCAAATATCATAAATGGGGTAGCAAGGGTCAGATGAAACTCGGACTATCATTGTAAATGACACTATAATGAATACATAGGTGCTCCTTACTGAAATACCTGTAAGCCTACATAAGACAAGTCCACATTTAGGGTATCTAGTACTGAAACGTAAATCGGGTTTCAATCAGACATATGGGGATCCCAACTGAGCTAAAAATAGCGACAATATCGGGAGTAGATATGCACTAAAGGTCGTCGTACTTAATTAAGGCTCATCGCCAAAGCAACTAGGTCTACCAGAACTGTTGGTATATCAAATTGTGATTCGCCCATGGCGCAATAGTGATGAATTTATACTCATTCATTAATCATAAATGACATATGAAAATAACGATAAAAAGTATTAATTGTCCGTTTTCTAAATGATATTAAAATGGTACACAATTGCGTTGGAATCCTTTCTTTTTTCATTCCATTTCGTCGTTAAATGACAAAATAAGCACAAATCTGGAGTGAGAGAGAAAAACATATCGTGCTGCACGAAAATTTTAAAACTGAACTTGTACCAAGTAACCGACAGTAATATGGTTCGTCGTAACGGTATGTTTACGCTTTCCTTGGGATCAATCTACAGTGTACATAGTATCAATGTTACATAGTTGCAATATCCAGTATCACTAGGCCACTATGCTAAATACGTCGGTTACGAGGTACACACACTGTATTGTGTTTTATTCCTTTGTTGTTGTTTCTTAGACTTAATATAAACTTCTAAAAATCGATTATTAATTATTAAATATAAAAATGCCCAAATGGTCCACAGCCCCACCCCTCCTCTCTCTCTCTCTCTCTCTCTCTCTGGATTATCATAGTTAGATACGGGTGAAAAATGCATGAAAATACGACCGTTGGGGATTTTCGCATGTCTCATACAACGATGTATCTGGACCTATGCATGATGTTATTATTAGTATTATTATTATTTGGTTACCTCAGCAAAGTACCAGGACATAATTACTGCGTGGATAAACATTCGATGGAGGATATTTTCACTAAGCATGACAACTACTTCTAACAGGAACGTTTTGGCTCAAATCAGTTTTTTCTGTGATGTTTGAAACACGATGAAATTAATTCAAACACGAACATTTTTTCATAAAAAGGGCGAGGTGGTCTAAGGACAAAAGAAATTAAATTAGGACAAAATGGCTATTGACTATAACAAGGGTAAAAAAGAAGAAATCAAAAACACCATTGCTTTAGACTTACCTTTTGACTTTGGCGCATAATTCACAATGATTCAAACACCTGAACAATATTACAAATATGATGATCATAATACAGTTACATTGTATAGATTTTACATGCGAGTATTATAAAGTGATCCTTCGCTCGTCTGATGTGAGCACATGACTTGTTTCCTTCATATAGTCCGGTTTAGAATTTCAACACGACCACATAAGTTAATAAATCGACTCGAAATTTACGTCCAAATATTGGTGCGTAAACAGACCTTCGTCACCCCATTTTTTTATATTTAGAGATTTATATTGGAGTGTAAAGTCAGAGTCCATTCCCTATCGAGAGGATAGAATTCGCCAACACTATCTGGTGTCGGCTTGGGGTATCCGCTTACTAGCCGGCCCATTATACTTGAACGACCTTTCATCGAGATATATCTGCAGAGTAAACTCGGACTATCATCGTAGGTGACACTATAATGAATACATAGGTACTCCTTACTGAATTAGATGTAAGCCTACGTAAAACAAGTCCACATTTAGGGTATCTAGTACTGAAACGTAAATCGGGCTTCATTCAGACATATGGGGATCCCAACTGAGCTAAAAATAGCGACAATATCTGGAGTAGAGATATACACTAAAAGTCGACGTGCATAAATAAGGCTTATCGCCAAAGTGGTTCATGTTGCTTCTGAACATTTATTAATAACGTCTCTCTCTCTCTCTCTCTCTCTCTCTCTCTCTCTCTCTCTATATATATATATATATATATATATATATATATATATATATATATATATATATATATACGAATATATAAACATTCTTTCAACCGCATGCCTATAGATCAATGATGAAGTTCTACTCATTCATTAATAATAAATGACATATGAAAATAACAATAAAAAGTATTGATAGTCCCCGTTTTCTAAATGATATTTAAACGGTAAACAATTTCATCGGAATCCTTTCTTTGTTTATTCTCCTCTCGCGCTTAAATGACAAAATAAGTACAAATTTGGAGTGAGAGAGAAAAATATATAGCGCTGGACGAAAACATTAAAACTGAACTTGTACCAAGTAACCTACAGTAATGTGGTTCGTTGTAACTGTATGTTTACGCTTTCCTTGGGATCTATCTAGCGTCCATAGTATCAATCATACACTGACGCAATAAGCTGCGACACCAGGCCTATATGTTAAATATGTCGTTGCTGAAATTTGACCTGGATCTGGCCATTTGCGTTCCTAATCACGTGACTAACCAACTCTCGTAACCTACATGTCATTGATATCAGAGGTCATAGTCACGTGATATCGACAATAAATTTTTACAGTTGCTGTACATAGAATTTGGACATATTTTATATCATTCACATAATGTTTGTAAATAAATATAATACACACTTAATTCTCAACATACATAATCTGAGAACAACGTCCAGAAACTTCTCGGCATCGCAACAGCATGGAGAAAACCATTTTCATGAAGTACCGAGCACGTGCCAGCAATGACTTTGTTGGTATCACGTGACTACCACATTGGCATGTGCTCTCTGCGTAGTGAATCTGGTTTTCTTCAAATTGCTGAAACATTTACAGATTTTCGGTCGTTGTCTTCACACAAAAAATAGAAAAGATTTTTTTCTTCCATTTTTCTATAAATATTACCGGACTTTCATTTATATGTTTGATTTGTTTTCCTACAGCAACACTAGAAATTTGTATATTGTTGATATCACGTGACTGTATGTCCTCTGATGTCATTGACATGCAGGTTGCGAGAGTTGTGTTTTCACGTGACAAGGAATGCAAATAGCCACATCAATGTCAGATTTCAGCAACGATGTAATTTCGTCTCGTCTGTCAGCATATTGAAGACATAACAAATGCTATGATCGCAATTTCTGAGAAACCAAATCATATTCCTATCGATTTCATGCAGGTATATCTCGATGAAAGCTCGTTCAAGTTTACCAGGCCGGCTAGTAAGCGGCTACCCCATGCCGACACCAAAATGAATTCTGACCGTACACGCCAACATAAATGTCCAAATATCCAAAATGGGGTGGCAAGGTTCAGAGGAAACTCGTACTATCATCGTAAGTGACACTATAATGAATAAATCCGTACTCCTTACTGAATTACCTGTAAACCACCAAAAAACAAGTCTACATTAAGGCATCTAGTACAGCAAGTTGTAAGTTCAGTACAATCAGTGTTATCTTTAGCAAACGTCATTGACGGACCAGCTGATCTTGTATAATCATCTGAATATCATGCAAAATTTATTATCGTTGTAACAACATCGACTTCTTTTTGAATTGTTTCAATGTTTATTCCGTCAATCATGTACGTAACGATGTCAAATAACGCCATAATATCATTATTAACAAAACCAACTTGAACATTTTCTCCATATGGTGTATCATCTCTTTTTATAATT
The DNA here is from genome assembly GCA_028554795.2 of Sinohyriopsis cumingii. NCBI lineage: Eukaryota > Metazoa > Mollusca > Bivalvia > Unionida > Unionidae > Sinohyriopsis > Sinohyriopsis cumingii. The sequence goes on along the minus strand of JAPYKE020000076.1, from coordinate 4,576,683 downwards.
TCTCCATCTACTTCGATAAATGCTTTAGCAGGCAAGAACTATCTGCTTGTATCTTGAACTTGTAGTTCCATTCGACCACGTTGATCTGGTATATGTGCATCATAAGAATAATATTAATAATTGCGAACAGATTCATCTTTAATAACTTTTTGCGTCCATATCAAACGCTGGATCGGATATACGCTTAAACATTTTATGTGTGTGTGATTAGGCTTTTTAACGTAGTTTTAAAACAAATTCAGTCATATCGCTACGACATCTGCAGTGTGGCCGTTTATAGTGATGTCTAGCACTGGGGTTAACATGCCGCAGACATGTTACATGATGTCCCACCGTGTCACATTAACCTGACACCAGGCCGACCAGTCCTAACACTAACCTCTTAATGCTGTATGCCTAGCGAGGCAGCTGTTAGTACCATTTATTTTAAGTTTTTGCTATGACTCGACCGGGGTTCGAACCCACGACCTCCGAGGTGGATGCTCTAACCACTAGGCCACTGGAGCGGTGAACATTTTATTATAACTATCTTAGTCTAACACGAAGACCACTTCCTGAAATAAAACATGTATCTGCGGGCATAATTTAATTAGTTTTGTAGGAACAACTTCATTAATAGCTAACTGCTAGTTTTTAATTGGTAGGTTGATTTACTATTTTACTGATGCTTGCAGAAATAACTTCAGTACTGGGTAAGTTTACTGGCTTTGGTTTTCTTCGTACCAATTGAGCTAATCTTTATTTGATTGCTGAAAATGCTTTACCGGCAACATCAACAATAGCTCTTATACCTTTTATCGCGAATAGCGTCAATATTTTTAATTCCTAATTGTTTTGCAATCGGTATTGCTTTTGGAGCTATTCTCTAACAACATCATCGAGTCCATCTCTGTAAATTACTTTATACTTTGCTAATCGAGAATTTACTACTTTCATCATTTCATGCGTGCCTTTAGAATTGTGTATAATCATTTTCTAAATTACAAGTTGATTAATTATTTGTTTTTAGTCGCTGTAATAATTATCATTAATGAAAGAATGGTAAACATTACGATCCATAATACCGCCTGTAAACAATCTTCGGCAAACAAAAATCAGATATTTCAATAATAATTTCTGGAAAATTATTTCCTGTACATTTTCCTCTGGTCCGGATTTCTAATTGGTCAACATCGGCAAGAACACTATCAGGACAAACTCTTTAAGTAACAAGACCACTTCCAGTAGTACCAAGAGATGTGCCATATTTTCTTTGTCGTACATTCGTTATAAATTGATTAAAATTCATGTCTTCATCTTTAGCATGTTTAGTAGTATATATGGAATATACATCTTTAGCCCAATTATCTTTTGCTTTGCAAGATCCAATATATTTAGGTATTTCATATGTTTATGTTTGATCGTATCCCTCTGCGGCAATATCTACTGCTTCTACATATTTTGAATTTGTGATATTGTCTAAATGACCAGTAAATTTATTCTTATTATCAATTAGTAAACATTGTGATTTAGCAGATTGTAGTTTATAAGACTGAGGTTAAAATGATTGTAGTTGTGGTTGTTATTTTAACTTTTTGTCATATAAAAGTTGTTGTTCAGGTTGAGAAATTTGTGGCTCAGGAAGTTTTGGTCTTTGTGGCGCAGGTTGAGGATATTAGGCTCAGGTTGAAATTGTTGTTCTTTTGTGACTCCGTATAAATTTATTTATTTCTTTAATATATTCTCTATATTTTGAATCATCTTTTCCAGCCTGTTTTTTGTTGTAATATATAAGATATATCCATTTAAGAAAATTATCAAGGTTTACACCAGCATATTCTGGCTTTACAATATCAGACTTTTTAAGAAAATCTCTCACCGCAGCTTCAGCTAAATCTTTCTCTTTAACTTCTTCAAGTTCTTATTAACTTTTCTGAAGTTTTTAATCAATTAAATATTTTATTTTCTTACTACAGGTATTGGTGCAAAAAAATTATTTCACCAATATCTTCAAGTATTTCTTCAACTCTACCAGGATGCTGAGCAGCAGCTATTTCAGTTGGAAGATCTCTTAAAATCGTTTTTATTTGTTTGGTTCTTCTCGCTATCTTCGCAGCTTCCTCTGCAGTTTTTGTTAATGCTGGAAGAAGACTTTTAGTAGCTTCTGCAACTCATTCATTTACCTTTGTAACGGGTTTAAATAATTGCTCTGTACCTTCCGCATGCTCAAATTGTGCTTCTTGTCATTCCTGCAGTTTGTGTTTGAGAGCATCACGAACACGAAGATATATTCTAATTACTTCTAATCTTTCTCTGGCTAATCTACTATTATAAGATTCCATTATTGATATAATAACGATTTAATTACTCACACATTTATAGCAGCAGAGAGTGTGTGACCACAAATGGGTGTCACGTTGGATAAACATAATTCTGTAAAGCACAACCGTCATAAAGTAACCCAATTAGGAAAACTCTATGAAGGTTAGTGGCTTTAGAATGACGTTATTGGCCTTTTTTTTTTCGTTTTTTTCGTATGTGGTTTTATGTTCATAAATGGACTTCAGAGCAAGTGGTCTGTTCACCCTCTCTGCTGCTCGTTTTGTATCGTCTGTCACCTAATTATAGACATAAATACATAATGAATGTTATACTGGCAATTTATGATAAAACAAGTAGGTCCCGATGCAAGGTCGTTTATGTCTGCTGGGCTCGGAAGTGGCTAATCAATGTCTACACTGCACAGGTTTGGCAAATTCCGATTATAATTTGATCAAGTTACCAAAATGCCTGGGTATAATTATTCCGTGGATAAACATTTGATGGAGACAATTTTCACTCAGCACGCACACTACTTACATCCGGATTGAGTAACAAATAACAATATTTATTGGCTTCAACTGTGACAGATGAACATGCTGCTTAACAGTAGACATGATTTGAATACAGAACATAGAGTCAGGACATAATGACCAATAATTGCAAGAATATCTAAAAAGAAAAAGAAAACAAATACTACTATCATAAAGAAGACTTACCGGTTGACGTCACAGGACACTTGATCAATAATAGAAATATAATGATCGCTTTTTACACGCATAGGGCACGTGTTACATGCAAGTACTATGAAGTTCACAGTCCTGAAACAGAGACGTCCTTCTAAGCGACACAAGAAACAACAGATCGTCTTCCAAACTGAATCATCAGTAAACTAGAATAAAACAGATTCACATTTTGGGTCGTGTGTTTCCTTGAACCGTAAGCTTGGGACAATACCTTAAATTTGGGGATCCCAACTGTGCTAAAAATAGCATAAGTGTCCTTAATGGCTGGAGCTGTTTCCGGTAGAGTCGGGATATTTACCCGGTAGATCCAAGACGTCAGAGCTGGGTATGCTATTCTGATTAACATATATTCTTACTAGTCATATCTCGTGTAGGTATTAAGAGGTGACGCCAGATTGCTAGCCACATCCTCGGGATGGAAAGCGACCTCATTGAGGCTTGTTGTGACTAATTCTGGAAATTGTGTTCATTTCTGCTTTGGTATCAGTGTACCCGTCAGCATTGGTTGAATCGTCCCCGTATCATTCATGGCTATATCTAAAGAGTCGGGAATCAGATTACGTCTAATCTCCACCAGTTCGCTATTCAAATAATTTTTCGGGTTGTCAGTTCTAACATGAACAGTAATATCGCTGTTAGCATTACGGTTCATTTGTTATATCTGCCCAAACACAAATTACCCACCAGTCAGGAAATATATACTTGTACATATGCCAATCAGTTAGCATTGTAGCTATGTGGGTGATCTCAATCTTGAATTTGTTTCATCTTCTGCATTTTCATATCCTGCGGTAAACATTGTATGGTAGCAACATTTTCTTGCCGAAGGTCACAATATGTGCTAAAGTTTGTCCCTTTGAGATTTGTTGAGATGGAAGAGATAGTTTGACATCTTCGTAATCACGGAATGTGGCAATGAGAGGACTGTACACAGTCTTTTCTTACTCACCAACTCGAAATTGGTCCGAACTCGGAAGCATTCTAATAATATGAGCTCAATGAATATGTGTTGCACCAGGGTTTATATATATTAGTCTTTCGAAAATGCAGTCCTTGTTGACTATTTCAGGTAGTTCATTACATATCTGACCAGCCTCCATGTTAACTGAGTTGTTAGTGAGTGTTATCGTTCAATAATTTGCCAATATTAACTAGTGCATGAGTCTGATGCACGTTTTTAAAACATCTCAATAGGTGTCATTGCATATAGAAAACAAAGGTAAATTCCAATATATCACCTGTGAATACAGATTTGAAGCACTCGATGGAAAGTATACATTTAAGTTTATTTCTTGAGACAAGTGTACCACTGTTTATCCTGTAGAATCTATCCGTGTCCTACAAAAGCTGTTGTACATGGGCAATGCACCTGGCATGACGATTTCTCTATCATCTCACTACAACATTACAGTACTATGAATATTTTGTGTCCATTAATATTCAATGCAGATATATCATAGAAAGAGCGCTCACTATATAACGGGATGTTTGCGTTTTTTGTACCACGAATAGGTTCTTAATGACCAATAAAAGACCGAAGATATGTCTGAAAACTCTGGAATCATGCATACATCCACTGTTTTATAAGGTTAACACTACTGCATGTTGCCATTTCGATTTACTGGTCTACATCGGCGGATAATCATCTGCAATATGAAGATCAAAAAATCACTCCGAATCGACTTTCGCTCATTCGAAATATTTTGGATATTCTGGTAACCTGATTCAAGCATCCGTTAGATTGCCCCGTGACTGTCATGTTATGAATACCTCACGATTCAACAACGAACTAAAGTATACATTGGACAGAATAATTTCACACTGTAATCAAAATTCCTTAGGTTTCTGTCATTTAATCTGTCCACTGTGTGATTTGGCGCTACTCGGATGTAATAGCGATGACTCTTGACCCAAAGTTCTACTAGCAACAAAACTTAGTGCTGTCGATATAAACCACTATTGTACAAAAATGTTCTTATATCTTAACTAATATTTTCATGCCCCTCATCAATGTCTCAGTATTTTCGACTCGGGTCCTGTTTCATATATATATATATATATATATATATATATATATATATATATATATATATATATATATATATATATATATATATATATATATATATATATATATATATATATACCTTTGTAATTGTTTAGATGGAAACTCAACAGCCATCTTTTGATGGTTGAGTATTCTCTAATGACATGCGGTGCGTCATTAAATCTAATTCAATTCCATGAACCTTCTGATAATAACAGTATTCTACTTGCATGCACAAGATTCACCATATAGAGTTTTGCCAATCACTTTTCTCTGACCTTTAAGATTAGGAGCTGCAATGACTTGTTTATTCTTCCTTGTCTCGTAGCATATTTTCCATCTTCAACACTGGCTGCGAAGGATACTGTGACGTTTCCTACAATAGCTCGAAAGCTAAAATTGTAGTAGCGGTTAACAACTTGCGTGATTTTGATTGTCAGTCTATATTGTCGGATCCTTGACTTGTAGCCACATATCTCTTGTCATGTTGGAGTGCTTGTTGTATAGTGTGCAGGTATATGTCTGGAGCAGAGTTTACCCCGTACATGAGTATCTGGTGTTTGTACAGTCCATTATGGGTGACAAACAAAGTTATTGTACGCGGCGTGTTTCTGCTTTTTATTAGTAACATCTTTTCCATGGAGAAAAAAAGTCAAAGCCATTTCCAGCATTTCCATTTACTTGCAATCACAATGGATCTCCCTTTCAATCGAATGCTGAAAAGCCACTAATTTCGAATATCCAGACCATTTTCCTGACATAGCATGTTCATTGATTCAAAGAATATTATCTAGACTTTATTATATTTATTAATAGAGACCTAATCTAAGTTGGGGATGAGCTACTAAATAAACTGCAGGACTAAATTACATGCCTACTCAGAACATAGGCATTTCCAGAAACCCAGCAAGTTCGGTTACTCGTACATACCTATATGATGCATGTCAAAAGGTAGACTTACTCTACAACGTATGCTGAGTTTAGCATTTTAAACTTTTTCCAAATAAATGTGTGAAAATCGGTAAACTGTCTCAATTAAAATATAAAATAACCAAATGTGATAACCAAATGGTCCCATTATATCCCTTACAACAGGACAATCCTATTATGTGCATTGATTGATTTCGAAAATACATGACTGATTATCAGGAAACTATCTTCCCCTAGTCTGACAAATAGTTTGAGGAGTTTGACTATAACAGGTAAACTATATAAATAGAACGAAATGTATCCATTACTATGAGTGACATCATTTTTCAGGCAAAAGGATAATTTTATATTTGTATGCGAAATATTCCTGTTTTACCATAAACCATAAAAAGTCAGTTTCTGTCATCTGCAAATTCGAATAGTCTGTAGTCGCAGCGCGAGGATAACGTTTGTGATTTAATTCCCCGACATTCGTACTTAAAGCAAATGTTCTCTTCCTTCATTATGCTACATAATATATATTAAGTACGATACAATAACGTTTATTTGTTGGAGAAAAGCTTCCTTCTACCAAATTGTTACTGACAAAGCTAGCTTTGTCCAAGTAGAAGTTATCTATTGCATTATAAAATATTTAATAAATTATAATGGAATCTGAAGAAACACATCCGTTTTTAACGTGAAACACACAAATCGATTGTCATATTTAAGAAATTTCTTCTTGAATCATTCGTCATGACATTGTTACTTAAGATGAGAATGTCAGGTGTTCTGTAACCTAATGAAACACAATCAGTTACGATTTAGAAATTAGCTTAATCACTAGGATTATATCTGCAAGTAAATGCAAGCAGGGTATATACATATACTATATATATATATATATATATATATATATATATATATATATATATATATATATATATATATATATATATATATATATGATTGTAGCATATAAAGGGAGCCAAAATGAATTGTCTTGTGTAACAACAAACAACTAAATATATTACAGGCTAAAATATATTTACGCAAAGCAAAGTATAAAACGTGTTATAAACAATTGTTAATCACAAATATATAAATTCATGAGCTCGGAATAGCAAGACTATACAAATATCGGAAGTAGACTGCAGTAAATATAGTTTTCCTTCATGATCAATAATGACATAGCACAAGTATTACAACAAACACGACGGGAAATAAATAGCAAAATTAAAATACTCTCCGCCATCAAACAATATAGCATTATCAAAAGCAAAAATGAAATAACTTTTTGACAGGTATTTCTTCGTTCTGAACTGAATTGTCCAACAGAATCCGTTGTTTCAGATGGTTCCTCATGACTGAAATACTTTCCCAAACATCACATTCTCCGCGTGTCTTCGTATGTGCTTCGATGATATCTAAGATTTAAGGGCAACTATAAGCTACCATTCTGAGCACAAAATTCCTGGCCTTGATACCAATGTTTCTTAGTTATCTAATATAGAAGAACATATTTTTAAACTTATCAAATTCTGACTGCTTTTGACGAATGACTGCAGTAGAGGAAAGCAACCGGGTGCAAAGTAAACTAAGAAGCTGAATGACTCTTTAAAGTGATAGCAATTCTAAGAATGTTTAGACTGAGATGCATTGGTGCAACGGTTCAATAACAGTCTCTCAGACCAATATGTATATGCGCTCACACCGCAAGTGAAGAATTGATTAACATCGGATATCAAGAAGTAAATGGCCTACGTGACTTTTCGTGTTAATTTCATCGATAACATGAGATAAGAGCGCACGTTTCGATCCAAAATAATTAAAATAAAACTGGCATAAAAAGAGGTTGGAAGACAAGTTGGTGTGCATTCATATCCAGCAATCAAGATAACAGCGGAAGATCCTCAGTGATTGTATCCACAGAAAAATAAATCACCAGCTACAAGCAGCTCATGTTTGTGCGGAAGGAGAAGGAAACCCTTTAAATAGGAGCAAAAACAAAATTACTTCCCTTTGACCAATGTATGTTGTAATACCTACGCCGTCTTAATTCCTGTTTAAAGAAGGTATGGACGTTTGATAAATATGTGTTATTACATCTATCATATATATATATATATATATATATATATATATATATATATATATATATATATATATATATATATATATATATATATATATATATATATATATATATATATATATATAAAACAACCGTTTTGACAGGTTACAACAAAACTGGGTTAATAATTTAAAAATAATGCAAGTGTAATAGACAAACGTTAAAGCAACGTAAACCAAGCGAGCTGTTGGGTGGAAAGACAAGGATAACATTTGAAGTAATTATTGAGACAAAATTATTTGTCGCACCGAGGCTGTTTGCTTACGTTATATTATTTAATTATATATCCTTCAACACATATGTATATAATTAGCAAGAGAAACAGCTTGCCTATAATTCAAAAGCAATTAAGTCAAACGCCCCAATTCAAAGCATGTGGGTCGTTTGCATTACTTTGAGTAATGTTTGAGATTCTTAATATGATTTAATAATTAATCAACAGTGTTGATGCTAATTTTTTATGAGTAGAAACTTGATTTTATTTCAGTAAATGTTCTTTGTACATTTGTTAATATTATATGATGAACGAAGTTACTGCATATGCATTTATTTATAAACTTGGAACACGATCATCCATGTTGGTCTGCATTTTTGGTCATGTATGTCGCTAAATTATGAATCTTAAACACACGTTCGTACCTGATAACAAAAATCAACTAAGATAATTTTAACAATAGACTTTTAAAATAATTTGACGTAATCGGATTTGCTAAAATTAACAAATTATGATATCATCCTGAAACTAAAAGACTCGCCATAACATTTGCATTTTGTACATACAGAATGGAAGAACATAAAAGGTATAAAATACAAAATCGTCAAAGATGAACGGTTGATGCTGGCTTCTTTAACATATCGTCAAACAAACCATCTATTGACATTCGTTAAAATTTAAATTACTTATTAAATATGCCGGAACACTGTAAATCAATATGGTGCAATTTTCATAGCTACACATATATGATTTGCACAAGGAGAAAACATTAATACAAATACTTTTAATTTAAAACCAAAAGCATGAAATTTTTAAAAGCAGAATATGGATAATAATAAAAGCAACAAAGATGAATATTAATGGTAATCGTGCATTAGCTTCCTTATATTTACTGGCTGCAAAACCGCTTTACAAACAAAATTCCAAATAACACATAGAGCCAAGTCAGTTCACTTAATCTGCGATTTAATGTATATATTAGATGAAAATCATTTAGAGCATACTAGCTATAATTAGTGATCTTAATTATGATAGCTCGTCTCAAAATATCAGGACTGAACATGTTAACGTATAAACAAATATAATAATATAAAGGAAATACATTTGAACCCAAGATGACGACGAAACGTAACCTCACAACAATAAGACAATTTCATACCAAACACAACACAATATAATATTTTTTATGTGTGTAATATTGAATTGATAAATAAGACTTTCTTGTGAAGTAAGCATTTGGGATAATACTGCTATTACAAATAATAATTTGTTTTTATGTCCTTTGAAAATGAATATATGAAGAACAATAATGGTATAAATTCACGTTTTGTAAGTTAAACTGATATACAAACATTTTGATCCTTACGAGAGATTTTGTCGCGTTTAGAAACAACATCAAGACGTGGTTTTTCAGTAATATTGTCTTATTATTGACTCGAAATTTATTCGAAATTTATTTCATGTTTTATTTTTATGGAACATACTGAATCTTTATTACTGACATAGCTATAACCATGTAACTGATTTTCAAATATACCGTTCGATTCACAGCCACTTGTATTTCTAAAATCCATTCCAGGACGATCTGTGATTTTAATCATATTCATCTGTATCTACAACTAATATTTATCTGATTTTAATTCAAAACCAAATGCCTGGACACTTACAATAAAGTCACCCAAACCTATTGATGAATATTTTTTTTAAATCACCAAAATTAAAAAATCACTGGAAACTGTACAATCAAATTAAAACATTCTCATATAATACACGGGAAAAAATTTGACATCAAAATCCCAACTTATTTCTTGTCTTAAAGTTTCTACGACATATTTTTTAAAAACCCTGATGTAGTGTTGCTCATCAAGTACATGTCTTCCTTTCCTCTCGGTATTATTCTTATACTTATTATTATTTAGAAGATACAATAAGTACTGAACGCTTTTAAATTGATTTGTATATAATTATAAACGAGACTTGCAAGTATAAAAAAGCCAAGTTCTTAGTTCAGCAGGTGGTAAATGGTTTAGGTTACAATTACGATCCCCCTACAACTCATCTTTGGCCCATGTATCAATATTAATGGGGTTTTCTGTTAGTACTAAAGCAGGGTTATAGACAATGCTTTCTTTTTCAGTCAAAGTATCACGATAGGGAATCTAAAGACTTTGTGTGTAGGTATATCATAGTCCATGGCATTAGAATATGATTATGAAAGAAACATAAGATAAAAAACTAGATAACAATAACACGATTTTCTTTATACAACAGACAAGCTCGATTCCTCTGCTATAATAATTTTCTAAACAACGAAAGAACATCGTCTTAATCCCTGGATTTATTACTAAATATTATTTAGTAAATCTTTAATAGTATCATTATAAACCTGGATCCTGACTGTTTCATAGCGTTAATATATTTCACCAGTTATGGCTGATAAAGAGTAATACATGATCATATCTCTTTATTACAAAATATAATGCTATTCTTTACTTTGTACCCTCGTTCTCAAAACTTGTTTCAACATACATGTGTATTATATACTCTTTAGTATATATTGATGTACTTGCCATTTAATCTTGACAATTCAAGGTTTCAATTTACTGTTTCAACTTTGTTTGCTCCAGTTACATTTCTGCATTGAAATCATGACAATCAAATGCCATCCATTGGGAATACAAAACAAATATGTTGTTAAAAGTGGACGAGTTATCTTGATTCTACTTCCTTTTATAAGGAAATGTTTAAAAGAGTTCACAATTATTTTACTACTTATATTAAGTATGTTCTATTATATCTCCCTCTTATCTATACTGTACGCTGTGATTAATGTTTAATTTTACGCAAATATTTTGTTTGATGAAAACACATATGTTATATTTATGTTTTAAGGTGAGCATGTTTAATTTGTTATTTCATGTTTGTTATATTCAGTGCACTTTGTAAAAGTGTTGGTACAAGTGAATTAATTTTTTCATCAATTTTTTATGGAAACAAAATCAAATTGAACATTACTCTAAAACCTAATTGTTATTGGAGCATTATATCACATGATAAGATGGATAAGATAATTTCCTCACATTTTAGATACCTTAAACTATTTTCCATGCCTCAATATCCCTTGATACCATTTCGTTTTGACATGTTACATTCGCGTTAATATGATACAAACACGAAGTAAATGACCTACAACCTTATGTAAAATAAAGCTAACATCTTCACAAAAACTGAACACCAGTGTTGCTTAGGGTACCACGCTCAGCTACAAAACTGCCTGCTATCCCACTCTGCGTTTGTTTTAATAAGGGTTAGAGATAAGGGATTTTAATTAATTTAGCATTTGTGTCTTATCTAAGGGCATGCACTGGTCCAGGCTTAGTTATCCATGGGAAGATAAAGAACAGAATAGAAGCTGTTGACAGTCTTTGGCATCAAATACTCAGATTGTTAGGGTTAAATTTCTGGGTCACTGTCACTGTTAACAGCTAGAATCTGATACATGCACTGAGAGTGAAATCATACTGATAACATCTCCCTTCTTAAGAGAAAACATTATGTTTTCGATACAATATTTTTCAATTAAATTTGCTGGCTTGGTACATCAATACAATTATAAAACTTGCACAAAACTTAGAGTCACTACTGTTAACTTCTGTAAAAGAGTCTTGAATTCCATCAGTGACAATCCAGAATAGTGGAAATCCAACAAATTGGTTTCCGTCTATATCCGCATACATCCCCTTATGATTAAAAAATCTGAATACGCTGAAGCTCTAAAAATCCAGGAATCATGTGCTATTCCAGTAGGTTTCTCAGGGCCTTTCAAGTGTATTAAGCACGCCATTATCTTTTGTCGGTTAATTGCTACATATTTCAGTTACATTGGCGATAATCCATCTGTTATTCCCATGTTGTGTGCCGCAACGGTTCTTTATACTGAAATTGTATGGCTGGAGTGCCACACCCCATCTAAATAGTCACTGATTCTTGCTTTGCATTTGATCTAACCATGTCAATGGGTTGTGGTCAGTCACGATTTCAAATGTTATCCCTAACAGGTAATACCTTGTCGAATCAATCGCCCATACGTTCGCAAGATAGTCCTTCTCGATATCTGCATATGTTAGTTCTCGCGGAAGAGGTTTTCGATTAAGATAGGCCACCGCATGTTCCTCACCATTCACTGTCTGCTTTAGAACATCCTGAAATTCGCTGCCATCATTACTAATATCATTTAGGTGCTCCTTCGACAAGTTGACCCCCAGCATAATACTCGCGTCACCTTTATCTGCTCTTGGAGGAAAATCAATATCCACACCTTCGTTCTCCTCTGCCTGCGTCTGCATCACACCACGCTTGTATCCACGCAGTAAGTGTACATGATAGGTTTCTGTACCACGCCTACCGGGTACAGATACATGGTAATTACACGGATTTTTTCCGGACCACACGATAAGGTCCCTGCCATTGTGCCTTCATCTTGGACGAACGTGATAGCAGGAGAATAAGGACTTACATCCCCTGGACTAAATTATCTTGTCTTCATGTGACGATCGTACAATGCCCTGAGTTTTCTTTGGCGATTCCACTGTTTATCTTTGAGAAGAATTCCGATGTCGTCTACATTCTAATTTATATTCACAATATGGTTCACAACTGACTTCCTACTGACATCCTTGTCTCCCATAAACATGCCTCGAACATTCGGCATCGGCCGTCTACTCGGCTAACCGTGCAACACTACCGGGTCTTGCTGAAAGGGTGCGAATCCAGTTTCCTCACGTGGGACTTCGTGTATGCAAACAACACTTATCGTAACATCTCATTCTGTTTATTCTTGATGTCTGTACATAACTTCCGCAAAATTGATTTCAACGGCGCGATAAAACGTTTTATGTTTCCATTCGTTTGTGGGTGATAAGGCGTTGGTGTAACTCCATTGATACCCAGTATCTCATACAGCTGTAGTAAGGTGCTAGTGAAGTTGGTTCCTTTCTCTGTTAATATGGCCCATGGACAACCAATACGGCTAAGCAACTCAATCAGTGTTCTAACCATACTCGTTGACTCCATATCCGTCTGAGGAAAAGCTTCGGGATATCTCCTTGCATCATCAGTCACCGTCAGAATGTATTTGTGTCCAGACTTCGTTCTAGATAACGGTCCTTCAATACCCATTGCATTTTTGAGAATCGTTCTGTTATCACCGATGGGCAAACCATAGGTGCTTTCCCCTTTCACCAGACTGCCATTTCCGACGCAAAATATCATTCTCCAAGAAGAATGTCGTTGGCTCCTCCTCGGCTTCTTTACTAGTACCAAAGGACTTATCTCTCATACTTTTCAGTGAAATACCCGCAGTCTGAAGTCTCGACAGCATGTCCGCATTCATTGCTGAAAGTTTTTCAACTTCAGTATCATCACGTTGATCAGTATATGCTGTCTCAATGCTGTTGTTGACGACTTCATTCTTATCCTCATCCTCACATTGGTCAGTATTTTCCACAGTACTCTCTTCGTCGAATCCTCTTAATATCGGCCTCATAGCAACAAATGGCTCCTTCTTGCTAAGACTATCCATCCCCAATAGGGCTTCATCAACTAAATTTTAAACAAGCCTCACCTGATCCCTTATATTGCGAGGTATCGATATTTACCACAGCCAACTGTTTACCACAGCTAACACAGTGCTGCGTGTAATGTAACTTTGTGCCCCTACAGCTTGCAACTCTCGGCAACAAGATATTCTCTTATCAAAGTCATATCTGAGCCAGTTTCCTTCAGAAACATGATCTCGCGCCCATTTACACATCCTGTTTCCGAATAAGCCTTTCAACAATAGTTGGCTTAACAAAACATATTACTGGGTTGCCACGATGTTTTATATCATCAGTTGGACAATGCCTTGCAATATGTCTCCATTTCTTGCATCGATAACACGGCCTATTCTTATGTTTGGACTTGTCGTTCGTCAATGTTAGTTTCGCTTGCTGCTGAAAGTTCTGAATATTCGTCTTGTTACTATTTACATTTATATTTTTGACGAAACGTATTCTTCTGCCATAGCTGTTATACATTGGTGGGAATATAATCTTCTGCAAACTCTACAACTGGACTAGATCCTTTGTTCATCATAATCCATCATAATCCACTGTGCCTGATCTTGTGGCAAGGCTTTCAAGAAAAATAACTCACCAAGACAAATAACTGAGACAGGATCATCCAAGAAAAGCTTTATGTGCTAATAAATCCTGGATATCAGACCACGATACGTCTCATCGATTTCCTTCTTCATGCTCACCAATGCAGTGAAATGTTCATGTGGTGTCTTTTCAAAGCGATCAATCCGTCTTTTCCTGACCTCCATATAATTGCCACAAACTAGTGTTGCAACATATCTTGTATCACCTGTCAAAAGAGTTCTTAGCTGTATTACTTTCAACTCATCAGATCACATAGAATGCTTTGAAATTGATTCAAACTCTGCTAGGAAAATCACAATATCTTCCCCTCGTTCATGGTCATACATCTGAAGCTTTACCTTAAACGGCCTTGAAGATGTTTATTCCGTCACGTTTTCTTGATGTTTTACTCTTTCCGACTCAATGTCCAAATGCTTCAATTTTAATCGTAATTTCTCTCTTTCCATTTCCCATCCAAACTCCTTCTGTCTTAACTCCAATTCCCTTTCATTCTTCTTTGCGCTAGATTTTCGCTTCGTTTTATTGGGTGGTTGCATGTGCTCAAAGTTAAGTTCCTCTTCATTATCCGGAATCTCGGTCAAATTCTGTGTTGCCACTTTTATCCGTGGTCGTCCTAAAACAACTGTTGCTTTGACGTCATCAGCAGCCGACATACTGACAATCTATATGTACGTACTGTAAGTTCTATCACTGCATTCACAGCCATTGGACTAGGTTTTCTTTTCTATGCATTTCTGGGCTTATACGTGTACACTCATTTAAGTGATACACACTTGGCACTTAGCAATCAACAACTGTACGTTATAAACAGAGACCAACCAGTCACTGCTAAAATCACACACAGATTTGCCGAATTCTAGATCAAAGGCAAATGATTTGAACGCAAGAAAAATACATGTGACTAAACGTTGATAGTTACGTATATGCTAAACGTTTCGTATTTCGTATAGTCTCCAATTTATCTGTACAAACTTGCTATATCCATTACCTTTCAGATACTATACAAATCAACCAATCGCGTAAACTTTATTATATTGTATTGGTTTACCATGACTCAATCAAAGAAGAATATGTATGCATGTTTCATTGCAACCGCCATTCCTCGCTGTTCAGGGAGCTGGCTAATTGGATTATTCAGACAGGGAACGAATTAGTTCTAGGCCATGTACGTTCGTACCCTTTCTTTTATTGATTTCCAGCATTCTGGACACAAAGTGTTCTTGTTTGCGCATTCATGGCAAAGACAGTGATGGGTACATGGTAACAAAAGTATGTCTCTCTCCCTTGCTTGAAACTGTTTGCACAACATCAAGTCCTTTAATCTCTGATTTTCTGCAAGTAGCTCCTGACATTCTGAAAAAGATCAAATAGATAACTCGTCCGTTTTGATTGTTGTGTCTGGTTTCAAGTATGTGACCTTTTGCAATTATTTCGAATGCACATTTTTGTAGTAAACTATTTCATGCATGCAATATAAAATACCTTCTTGTTTACAAATTCGTCGTAAGAAAGCAAACAATAACCCAAGACAATAAAAAACATTAAAGCAGGTACCAACAAAAATGTAATCGGGTTCTTTAGTGGCAAACAGCTGCATGCACCGCGAAAAAGAATTAAATTACTTTTATATGTTTCAGAAACTCTGTTTATTAGAATTTTAATTACTTTTGGCACAATATGGATGCGTTTTCGAGGCACCAGCAATTAGGAATAGACATATACTAGGTTTTGGCATTTATCGATACAGAAATTTTGGTTGTTCTGTGCAATGAATAGTCTCTGTATGTGATTTAATTTTTGAACTTCAATTTAATATATGTTTTGAGTTCTGAAAATGTAATTATTGGTCTAACGAATAATGAATAAGATGCACTCTTCATGTTGTAATTCAAGTAAGTATTGGTCTAACGAATTATTAATAGCATGCACTCATCACGATGTACTTAAAATTATAACATCATAACAAAGTAACACCCTTGAAATCGAGGGAAGCAAAAGGAAGATGCACTTTATGTTGAGATGAATCACGTACCGTGTGCATAATTCTACAATAATTATAAATATTACTAATGGTTCATGAAAGTTTGAAAAGGTTCGAACGAACACGGCTGATTTTCATTTACTTATGACCTATTTCACATTATGTGTAAACCTATTTTATATTTTTCCATACCAAGTCCAGATGAGCCACATGTCAAGGTCAGAGACTTTGTCTGGCTATTGGGTTGAATTGGGTTATGATATGAATATATCATACGAAAACGTTTTTATCATATAATAAATTACTTGTTAAGATATTTCGGACACATCAATGAAACATTTTAATATCACCTTTTCCTTTTTCCTTTCCTGCCATAGAAATACGAAAGCTTATAGCCAGATTTGCGGTTGAACGAATGCCAAAACACTTTTAAAAGTTTACGGGTAACTGACTTGATGATCATTCTTTAAGCATGTGCTTTTACATAAAAACAAAACATAATGAATCAAATCAGCAAATTAAGTACTTCAATAAACAAATGAATTTTGCATTGGGTTTTATTTTCAAGTACATGACCTAAGGTTTAAACTATTAAACACCAAGCCAATAACGTGGAAAATGTGCAGTTTTAGTCATGTCCAACCCCATCACGTTCTATAAAATATGTCTCCATGAACAAAACTTGTATGATTCGCGCTTCTTTTAACAATAGACTTATTTCTTTCCTCCAAACACAACGAACTCTATAATTAACTTCCTGCAGACTGTGCCTTTCTCGACTTTGTTCTAAGCGACATCTTTGCATAGTAATAAAGGGAGACATACCCCAATCAATTAGTTCCCGTCCAAAGGGTATGATGTTGACTAGTGAGTATAGTAGACGGACGTTTTCATAAACATGATATAGAGATCGAGAAGAGATACATGTCTAGAATGTATCACTAACGAGATTGTGAAAACAGTATGAAAACATTAATCAGTATTAATATCTGGCATCCTCTGTATAAACGAGAATTAACATTAGACAATATATTTATATTAAGACGCACGCTGGGGACAAATATCCTGTCTTAAAATTGTCGATATGTTTACTTAGGGTAAATGGTAACACGGTTAGAAGTTCATGACCTCAATTTTCGGGATCAAAGGAGAATTTAACAAGCATATGATATTATGGAGTCAGAACAGGAGTTTAATATTGGATGGGAGTACATAATAAATTGTTAGACGTGGCTGATCTCAAATGGATCATCAACATCATTGGATGGCACTGATATCGGATATCACACATACTGTCTAATACGCCGTGATTACCTGATGCTTAATATAGATATAGATATAGATAGATATAGATATGGCAAATTTTGCATGAAATATATTGATATATAAATAGCTATAATCAAGGAAAACAACTCATAATAGCATTCAAATGGATGGGATAAGATGGTGCTAAAATTAAGAATATGGCCCAGAATGTAACAGAGACTATAAAAATCCTGGGTGATTAGATTAAAACTAGCTTAGACTAAAAGTAGTACTAAAATTACTTAAATATTCGTACTATAGCGGATACTAAAACAAATCGGAACATTATATGAAAATGATCGAGAGTAAGACTAGAACTAAACTGGAGACGTTTACAAATTTACAGTTTTCTCACAATTAAAGAAATTAACAAACTAGACCGAATTTTTTATAGATCGGAAATCCCAGGAAAAGTTTAAAATTACACATTGTGAAATTAAAATTTAATAGTTTAATCAAAGGTTTACAATATTGTGAAAAGTATGCATATAAAAGCTTCACGCTGTATGCAGTGACTAACACCACACGCTTACTAACCAACGAGAAACGCAGAGTGACCAACGAACCTAATTTGTTATCCACCACACTAAATGTACTATCGAATACACGACACGTATTATAAAAAAATGTCAATATTTGTCGGTTAATGTGTGCTTGAATATCTGAATATCTTATCATTGCTAAAAGAAAACGATCATGTCCGACGATACACTTACTTTGTCTTTAGTATATTCTTGTGAAATGAGAATTACAATCAAATTATATAAAACACCTCAAACATCTTTATTTTTAATGATTTTTTCCTTTGATTCTTTTACTTTTATTGGTTATTTCTTTCTATTGTATCTTCTAATTGTCTTGACCTGATTTTCTTTTCGGTTTCTGAATGCACTTTCTGTTTGTCTTGAGAGTTTTTCTTGTGACACTGTAAGGACCCATGTCCTTTTTCCCTGTCCATTAACAGGAATGTCTTTCGACCATTCCATCCTTTTCAAACTAATCAAATACAATGTTTAAACATCCATATCGTAGAGGATACGATTGTTCTTTTGTAAAGAATAAATAACTAATTTATTTTTTTACTTGTTTTTATCAGAAAATTATGATACTGTAAGCGGTATTGTGAAGAACTGATTCTTCAGTAATGATATATTATACTTTTATACCTGTCTATTTACATTCAAGTTGTAATGACTGAATAGATATCACATTTTCATGCGTACCCATCCACATAAAACCCGGTTTTGTACTGATCTATACATTGTAACTTACCAAATCCATTTTTTATTTTCTGTTGAAATTTAATTCTCACGTTTAGTTTTTTTAATCTTTTTTCCAATATTTAATTTTCAATCTTCATTTTTTATTTTCATTTTTATAAATGTTCATTTACAAATTTTGTATTTTAAATTTAGATTTCTCAATTTTTTAATTACATTTTACATTTGTATTTTACATTTCAGTTTTCATTTATTAATTTGGTTTTCCAGTTTTCATATTTTCATATTTTATTTTCAATTTTTTATTACTATCTTCAGACTTACTTTTCTAATATTGTTTTCTTCAGTTTTTGTTTCTGAATTCTTTTCTAGACATGTGCAGTTTAAATTTTGACTTTCAATTCTCACCAATAATCTTGTTTTTCCTGTTTCATAGTTTTAAAACTTATATTTTGATTTTACTTTCTTAACCTTCATTTTCAACTTTTTTAAAATTTCATTTTTGAATTATTTCTGCATTCCAATTTTCATTTTTAAACCAAGTGTTAAATTTGAACCAAAACTTTAATCTCTCCATTATGATTATCCTTCTTGTTAGATAGTTTACAAGTATATTTGTGGTTATAATGTGCGCAAGTCAATGCGATCATTTGGAATGTCAAAGGTATAACTGAGGGAAATAATTAACACAGGAGATGTTCGCATTGGAAAAACGAAACAACAAATTGGAAGATATGTACGGTGAAGTGTACAAATGAATGTTTTACTTGCCTGATTTACAATGATTGACTAAGAATGAAGTACGAAATCGAAACATTCTCGATTGTAAAACACTTCCCTATTGTCTCCTATCTGCAATCGATCAGCATGTTTCCCAAGGACAGTTATCCAAACTTTGGCATCGTTAGCAATATCCCTTGTGTCAATCAAAATTCTTTAGGATTCCAACACCTCAATGTGTCCAAGGCAAACGTTGACCCTAACTTTGCCTAGAAAAAAACTAACTTGTGATCTTACTTGATGTTGTTTGAAGGCACAGGACAGTTAGGTAGCAATAGCAGTTACGGTATTTCGTAAGAAGATTATACAGGAGAATAAGCTTACTAGGGTTTTGATTTTACTCCAAACCGATACAGCAAGGAGGGACATTTCTAAACTATCAAACAAAATCGACTTCGTATGGAACCTCATTTTGCAGTAGTTCTTGCATATACATTGAACGTCATCTTGAATGTAGAACTAGACAATACTCTGGCGATAAATAGTCTAAGGGAACTGCTCTTAAATTTTTGCAGAAATAGGGAACACGAGAGTCCTATGGAAATAAGCGATGAGAATGCGTTTGATCCAGGGCAAGAAGACAAAATACAGTTATGATGTCAAGATGACCAGAACAAGAACAATATCCCTGTTTTGCTACCGACTTGGCTGAACGTATCACATGCCTTGCTTGAGAACATTGTTATGATTGTCAAATTGATCCAACAAAGCAACACATGTTTAATGATGAGTTCAGAAGAAATGTTGGAAGAGTATCTGAAAGAGGCATGGACTCTCATCTCAGAAGAGAAGATTTTGAGAAGTGGTATGAAGAAATACGAGACCATTCCTTACATACATAGAAGTCTCTGAAAACCAAACGCATCGAGGCTCTCTTGCAATATAATACAAATATTACCCGTTTATCGACTTACTTGACAGAACCTTTGAGAAAAAAAAGCCGGATGTGAACTCATTGCCTATCGTTACCCGTGAACAAAATAAACACAGACGAAAGCCTTAGATGAGGAACCCGTTGGGCAGCCGTCCATTTTCCCAACGATCCCAGCGTTGAATATTATGATTCTTGTAGTTTACTTTCTCTACAAGACGACATCGTTGACTTTATGAGAAGAATCGCTGTTTCGATTCGATCAATAAAGTGCGATTACACGGAGCAGATTCCATGATGTGTGGGCAATAGTGTGTGTGTTTTCCTCATCAATAAAGTCTAGGGTTTTCCTTAGAAAATTTACTGATTTGTTTTGAGCTTGAGCACTCTGGCAATGATAAAAAGAAAAATCATTTTGTGAACATTAAGGCAATCTCTTATTTTTTAGCTCAAAATCGTAGTGTGCATCCATGCCAACATTGCTATGGATTTAATTAGTTTGACTCCACAACGTTGTCAACATTCTAAATTCCTTCAGGTTTAAACCTTTGTAAGTATAGTATTATTGTTTTTAAGTAGATACTCTTCTTATTATAATTTAATATTCTGATTTTTGAAAACAGTGTTATTGTCTTGTTCTTGTGCTGACTGAAAACAAATTGTATTGACATGCTCTTTCATATTTGTCTCTGTCTTGGTCATGTTTTCTTTTAGGCCCAAGTACATAATCAGACTGATGTTTTACTTCAAAAAATGCTTCTCTTATATAAATTGATGCGATTAACAATAATGTCTCTCATCGTTGACTCATCAACTTCTAATAATGTCGTCAAATTTGCCATTTTACACGAAACCATAGTGCACATGAACCAGGTCAAGCAGCACCCGGTCCAGAAAAGACAAGAAGACGGACATTGTCTGAAACATGACACAGGACGTGGTAGAAAATGTCCCGTGCGAAGAAATCATTAAAATAAAAAAGACATACATTGAGGAAACATAAAGGTAGCAGAATCAACAATAACAACAACAATGAGAAGAACAATGGCGACAGAGAAGTTATCTTTCTTCTTCACAAAGAAGCGCCTCTGTGCTGTCGAGAAGCCATATGCTGAGTGGAGGCCGTCTGACTAGATGTTATAATTTAGGTTCACAAAGCAAATAAAACTGCTCTTTTCAGGGACATACAGAAGTCTAGGAAAAAGAGATACTATTTATTTCGCAAAACATGTCTGTTTGTATGTTTGTGTTCTTTTGTATATGTCTTTGTATTTCAAGAAAAACCTGAAACATAAAATTCCTTTCAATACAAAATATCTTTTGTTAGGTATAATGTGTTAATGTGGGTATGAAGTATATCATGTTTTGTGTATGTTTTCTGTATGTCTTATTGCTTCCAGTGAAAAATTTAAACTTAAAATCCCTTTACCCATTTCTTGTGTTTTTATGTATGTGATAATTTATTAGTGTGTCAGTAAACATTTTCTCCCTGTGTATATAAGTAGATGATGTGTTTATCAATGTTCCATCCCATTTTGTTGCACAGAAGGGGTGTATGCTCACAAATTAATCAATGCTTTGATACTTAATAGCATATGTGGTGTGCTGGATTGTAATCAAAATATGGCTGCTGGATTGCAGGGTAGTGTATTCGGATAACTGAGGTGTGTGATGGATTGTAGATACAAATTTTAACATGACATTCTCCTTTGTCGCCAGATTGCCCCATCTGAGCCAATTTCTAGAGTAGTCTGAGAACAATATTGGCCAATTTTCCCCTTGTACTTCGACTGTCCCATCTGACCTCAATTTGTAGGACAACCTGGGGAGAAAATTAACCTTATTTGAATCTTCTGCAGAATTTGAACATATCATTTTCCCTAGTCTGCAGAGTACATCTTAATTTAATCTAAAGGCAGCATGTTAATTCCCGTATCACCTCAAGATACCTAATATTATTACTTATTGTTGACACCGCACCTTAGTTGCAATAGTGTATTCCAAGACACGCAACACTTAAATGTAAGTTCAAGTTTGTCTGACAGTGTCTTGTGAAAGCGATTCAAGAACCGCACCGAGTATCCTGGACTTAATGCTTTATTTCAGATACTATCATCCTCTTCTTCATATAATGAGAGAAGAGGAGGAGGTGAGAATGATACTAAAGCACATTACCTTCACTATGGCTTTGGACGTTCTTGCATTGGTATTCCTGTGACTCGTACTTGAAATTCTCAGCTAGATCAGTGTCATTTTCTTCGGCATCAAATATGACTTCAAGTATCTGGATTGCAATTAACTTTGTATCATCTATAACATTAGGCAAAAAAAGTAAACAAATACCATGAATTAATTCTAAATTATTTCAATAAAGTATTGTTTGCATATAGAAAATGAGTGTGACCTTAGGAAAAAAATTAGTTACGATGCACATTAATAGGACAATTGACAATTTTAGATGCTGTGAAAGAAGTCAAAGAATGCTAAAGAAGATTAATTCCATATAGACTATCAAACATTTCATTATTCGTTAAATCACATCCTTGAACAATTGCTGCTTTAGTTATTTATTATGTTTAGATAGCCGTTCTAAGAAAAATCTTGACAATTTTGAAAATCACAATGAATGCGTGCATGCATCTCTCATAGGAAAAACAACCAACAAATTAACGATTCAAAAAATGACTAGGTAGAGCATGTCGTTGAAGACAATACCCTGAATTTAAATAAGACGTCTTTTAATTCTAACACACATGCCGACATAACGATCTTTCTGACTGAACAAAAGTGAAACGTTGAGGAATTCAAAGATTAAATAAACCGTACTAGTCTATATCCAAACAAATGGGCAGACTGGGTACGTCCAGTTATGTATCTATGTAACTGTTGCTCTTGGTGGATGCGTTCAAACAGGTATACATTTGTGGCATCATAATATGTATCGATACGTCTTAAACCAAGCATCAAAATGATAGGAAAAGATCTAACACAGTCAAGAAGATAATAACTGTGGTCAACGTTAAAACACAATAGTCAAAGTTACTAACTGCGAAAAATGATTTTACCCCTGAAACAAAACGTTTGACTATCTATTTTTTAGAAAAAGACAGTTATTACTTTTTTATAAGAAGAGTTCACAAGTAGAGTAATCTCGCTGGAAAAGGGCCATAATATTGTTATGCCTCCTGAAATAATAGATATGTGTAGTTTATTAGTAAAGGCATTATGCCGCCATGATGATGATATACCTCTTAATATGATGCCGTGTCAAAGAGAATAAACGTCTTTAAATACAGTTTGAAATGAGATAACAATCTTAAATTGCAGGATCTCAGGATACGAATGGTGGTATTACTGTTTCTACTATCTGTTTCACGGGTTAGTTCGTCCCCAGAAAAGCTAAATTTGCGACAGTAGAACCGCCAGCTGTTATTTTATGTTCTGATTAGCATCGTTCTCGCAATGTTTGTTCGGTAAACAAAATTTAAAATATGATATATAACTGGAGTCACTTGTAACGCATTCATAGTCTCCTTTCGTTTATCGTTCAAGATGTCCAGCATGCGTAATTCCATATTTCGTATGGAGACGGATGTCAAGAACGAAATCCTTCACTATCCTTAAGAACTTCCTTGAACGAAGTACATCAATAAATGTTATGTGTACCGTTGATTGTATTGTGCTTTAGCTAGAACTGTTGGTAGTCTTGATGTTTAAATCACATAATGAAAGCATAGCATGTTAGAACTTAAAATACCTGTGATGTTAAGTTTTCTGATTGCAGCTAGAACTAACTCATCTTTATATCCATGCTCTAGCACGCTCTGTGCAGCAGGAGTGTAAAGAAGATTGGTCCATGCTTTCTTTTTAAGATAAATCTGATCTGCAAGAGAGATTTTGTTTTAAGCATTAAAAGAACTTCAGTTTGTTCAATTCTTCATGTGTCTTCAAGGATAAATATGATATGTTTTTTAGACGAGAACTGCAGCAAAAGCATTACGTTTCGTGGCTACATTGGAACAGACAACTCTTTTAATCCTAAGAAATGTAGAGTTGAGGATGCGTTTGCAACATGTGCAATATTGACTGCTCTTTGGTTAAGACAATGCTCTTACGATACAATCAATTCACAGATATCTTTATTTTTCCTTCATGAAACCAAGATACATATTTACCAAAGCTTGTTCCGTATACCGATTGTTATGCATGTTACCATTTCGATTTGAATTTCCCAACTGGGTAATAACATTATCGGGTTCTGTACTGCACTCTCCAAACAAGACTAATATCATTTAGGAATCATATTTGGCATCATACAGCAAATACTGTGACGAAGTGCTCTGAAGGACTACTATTACATAGAGGATTCGTGCTTTTGTGGAAATATTATAACTATGCAACTGATTTTCAAATACTCTGACAATTTTGGCCTGAAATGGAAGAATTGTTTTCTACGAGAGCAATTAATACAGGAAAACACAGGGAATGGAAAATTCTAAACGTTGCTGACGATGGGGTCTTCCTTAAAATGCAAGGTCAATCCAGTACTGTATCTGGCAATATTTTGTGTTATCTATGGTTTATATTACATTGTTAAAAAGCGAAAATGAAAAAGGTACCTATAACAGATGTAGAAATATTTTGTATTGAGTTATTCTTGAAACAGTGAAACAGATGACAACAGTGCAAGCAATGCATATGAACATGTAAGAATCTTCAGTAATTTAATATGACGCAGTTTAAAGATAACTCAGACCAACTGGAAATATTGTTTGAAAATTCTGATGATAAATTTGTAAATATTGCAAAATGTTTACTATGTACATTGGACAATGAAAAGAACATCGTGGTATATATGTTCACAAAGCCAAACGTACATGTTTGAATCATAGACTTTTCATTTTTCAACGAAGTGAAAACGTTGCAGAAATCGGCATAGTTTTATTACAGGATTACAGAGTTTTAAAAAAGATCAAAATAAACCATAATTATAAAGTTTTACACATTTAGACATGTACAAGCAGAAGAACATTTCACACAAAACAAGAAAATAATTTCAAAATAATGTCTGACACCTTCGAATATTGAGGTCCACTTCTGAAAATCCTCCTTTTCCTTTTGAATTTCTCTCTTACATTCCCCTGCCAGTTCCCGCGGACTCGACGAGGGACTCGGTCTCAGCAAAAAGGTGTTAATATGCCTCTTACATAGGAATAAAAAAAAGTGATTGAAAATGGACTCATTTACCAAATTAACTTTCTAAACGATGTCATACGATTGAACGTATCTTTTAGTTTCCTGCAAATATGAGACAAATTGTATGTTGTACGTTTAACTTCACCTTTGGATATATCACATAATGATTATCACGTAGCTGTGTGCAAGAACATATAGTTTGAATTATGTTCGAACATAAATGTATCAGGCTTTCTGGTCACTCATTGCTGCACGTTAATAGCATTGATAGTATATGTTGTGTGTGTGTGTGTGTGTGTGTGTGTTTGCTCGCGCGCTTTTGAACGTTACAGACATCGATTGTCATTATCTTCGTGACAATCTAATCTTCCTCCTTGGCGATCAACAATACACAACCATATTTGTTTATAATTCCAGACAATGATCATATTTGTGTTATTTATAAATCAATGAGATTTGTTCACACAATCCATGTATTGATAAGAATCAATTGATAAAAGACATCTTATGTGATTAATCTTTGCTGGTGGTAACCGCTAGGGAACAATACTATTTTGTTTTATTCCTTGCTGACCTTTGTGCAGAGGGTAGAGCTTCCAGATCCTGGAGTTTAGTTTAAATGCGGTACAAATAAATGTGTACGTTATGGTGTCAGAGATTCCATTATCTTTCGTATTTACATTATAAACATTAAATTCATGTGCTTGCCTAATGTGTCTTTATCCTGTAACAATGAGAGCTTAGCTATCTTATTATGAAACGTGGACTGTGACACTCAATATACCAGAGATGAACTGAGCATAGAACATTTGCAGATTTTGTACAGATAAGTATACATATAATTGAGAGGAAATCTCGTTTTTACTAACAAAATATTTGTTGTCCACAATTGAAAAATAAAAAATAAAAAGCCAAATTTAAATATATTGGCATTTGACATAAAAGTAGTGAATGTTACCTTTGGAATATCAGTTTCTTTCTGAATATGCCTAATGAAGTCTTCCCCCTTGAATTTTCGCAGATGAGCACAGTCTGGTTGATATCGGGCATGCTCAGTATAAGGGTCGTCTCCATATTCCCAGTTTCTTAAACCTAGATCACAGAAATAACAGCGGACGAGATCGTTCATACCTGAAATTTTAAACATCATGAATATGTCCACGAATTGCTACTTCCAAAGTGTCGGCATTGGACCGGTGATGCAAAACGAAAAAAGAAAGAACAAACTAGTAAAGAGAACTCCAGGTCTCGAAGAGGGGACACATGGAAGTTATGGATGATTGGTCATCGGGGTTAGGAAGCCTTTCTTTACAAATTACGGTAAATAAGATTAATTGGATATGTTGTTCTCGAGCCTTTTTATGGCGAAACGTAACCTCAGTGTAATGCTCAAAACATCCATTGAATCTTGCGCCTACCCGAGGTATCAAATGTATTGATTCAATCAACGTATTCGAGTTCGTTGTAAACAAAACGGAAATAACTTTAATCTTTCCGATGCCTAGTTCTGTGAAACCTTTGGACAATGCTGTGCAAACAGCACTTTGCTCTTCACGCAACACGCAGATAAATCTTTGCTATATTCTATGAAACGTTCGTGAGAAAAATGTGTATCCCGTCTACGATGATCCGTTGATTTTAATGAAGCAAGCCATTTGGAACATCTGTGTTTCTAAACGGAATCCAAAGACCTCTAGTCTCAGAAAGTAACTGAAATGTAATATTAGTGATATCCCAAAAGGGGATAGTTCAGCATGAAAACAGTTGTTACGATATGGCAAAAAGTAGGTTATCATGATTACATTTTTAAATACAGGAAGTAATATTTGACGCCTCAGTCATCACCAAGTTCTGCAATTTCAATTCTATAAATGTTAGAAGAACAGATTTTAGAAAATCATTGTCTCATTAGTCATCTATTATTGATGACGTTATGTGATATAGTCATCGGAAGATAAAATATGTTATTGTTGATAACAACTGCGGGCATGAGGTAAGTTGGCAAAAGAAACCACTTACACCAAAGATATTTTTCTCAGCAGAATAAATGCTCTGATTCAGTTTGGCATCAGGAAAGGTTGATAATATAATTAACCCTCCACCTGCTCACAACATTGTACATCATGAATCGGTATCAGCCGTGGTTCAGTAGTTAGAGTACTGGACTGAAATGGTGCATGTTCGAACCTTACCATCAGACCAGCCTGGATCAGCTACTGTGGTGTTTCAGTGAGCAATTCACTTTATTCCGATTGTCTCGGCACGAAATCGTCTACTTGTGTTGCTGTGTCGTAAAGCACCGAACCAAACATGACGAACAAGGGATAGGATTTTACAGATTTTTCTAGTCGCAATCGGTCACATTGGAGACTCTACTGTACCAATTAAGGTAGCATAATTTTCTAAACAATCGGTACAGCAGTGTATTATGCCGTCAATGTAGAATGCTGATTCGTTCTTCAGTTTGAGATCACCACACAAAGATCCTTTCGGCGTCGCCTGTTATTCAACAACGATTGGCTGCTACAACATTATTCCGCCACACGGGATCAATTTTAAAGCCATTGAAAAAACATGGTAACTTCTTCACCAGTCTATATGTTTCCCAGTTAAGTTGGTCTCAGTCAGATAAAATACAGATACAGTCAGTGGACTGATTACTTTCAGCATATGTATACATGTCGGATGATCTACCTTGTTTTACTAAGATATTTTAGTAGCACAACGTACTTGCAACTGATAACGGAAGCTTATGCTAACATTTTTTGCAGTCCTTTACAATTATTAGGTCAGTTTGGTTTTACATGTATACTGGTAATTTTGCGGTATGGATCCAATACTGCGATTCATAGAAAGTGAACCGGTTTTTGCTGATAGAATTTATTCAAGTTTTCGAGCAGAAGGGGCCAAGTTAACCAATTAACATTTTGCACATTGTGTTACATTTGTAAATTAATTTGGTCTATAAAAGAGTGCATATGCCATGTTGAGGCAAATAATAATTATGCAGCTTTAGATTTCCAGAAAACTTCTCAAATTGCACTTTAGATATAAACAAGTAATATACTTCATCTAGATCTATATACAAAGTGGTTAGAAGAAACATTTCAAATATTTTGGGAGCATCTTACTTCCAAAGCATTAACCTCAAATAGTATGTATTTAAAACGCACTAAAGTTGAAAGACAACATTGATTTGTTTTAGAATGTATTCTACATATCTTGACAAGGTCAAAAATGCTCCCTTTGGATTAGCACGGAAATTGGAGCCTCTCTATCACACCTCAGACAACACTCCAATTTCATAGCTGTCACGTGAGATAAAGTGTGCTTCGGAACAAGCCACACTGGAAACAAATGCAAACAAACTTCGCATCCATGCTTAAGTATTATGTCAGACACCGAAAAAGCAAATGTATTCAATAGATTTTCGTCTTTTTAGTGTAATACTATCCTGCCTGAGATAGTCTGCTGTATTTGTATTATAAGAAAATCACTTTATTTATTCTCTGAATTCCCTGAAGACTTGCACACTAGTGAAGAAAGTAATTTGTACTCAGTCTATCCAAAAATCAAAACAAAATTAAATGCCTCGTGATTTTAGCCTTTAGGATGCAAATAAAACGGGTGTTACTTTGTCTATTCCTGAAAGGTTATTTGTACTGGAACGTTATTTACACTAAATATCCAGTCTTTTTATTCAAGTGCAACTACTTTTAGAACCTTCAACATAACCAATGCTGATTTTTATATTTTGAGTCCAAATAACCCCCAAACCCCCAAAAAGGCGTCGGATAGTTTGGTTCATTTAAATGGAAACAGAAAACGGAATATATATATATATATATATATATATATATATATATATATATATATATATATATATATATATATAGAGAGAGAGAGAGAGAGAGAGAGAGAGAGAGAGAGAGAGAGAGAGAGAGAGAAAATATCTGAGAAATTGCACCCTTCATTTGTAGTGCTTCAAAAAATAGTCCCGAAGTTGCACAAATATTTGCGTTTAAAAGTAGATAATACTTTATTTAACAAATTTACGTCAAGAAAAAAGTATCCTTCCCAATAAACAGAACATTTTATTCAGACGACAACATTTTTCAACAAAGAATAGCCAAGACATCTGATATCACATTGTTTGATATAGTACCTGTTAGGGTCCATTACACAATGTATGTTTACACTAAACTGCCACTTCACAACAGTATATTACATTGTTGCGATATTCATGTGCAAAGATTGTTACTGGATGCGTAAACTCCCATATTTCTTGTAATGTACTTCAGACCAAATATTTGCATCATTTGATTTGGAATAAAAGGCATAAACAAATTCCATTTTGAGTCGGAATTGTATCACATATTTACCACGTAAATATGTTTTGGTCGAATGAACTGTCAGCTGAGACACAGCTGTATGTCTGTAGTCTTTTGTGAACAGAGGTGAGATTATTTACTTCTATGATTTGGTATTTAAACCACGCTTGTATACAGGGCAAACACCAAGTTACAGGTATACACATCACACTTAATCACACACACGCTATCAACTTATCAATACCCATAATTTTACTTGTTCTTCTTTTATTTGGGTTTAACGCCATTTTTCATAGCATATTATGATATATGTTATACATGGTGTAACGAGCCCTGTGTGGGTGAATGCACCATAGTAGGAAAGACTTGACATTTTTACTTAATACCCTTATGGCAGTCTAGACATAGTATTGGTAAAAAGAATAAAGTTCCATAAGGCGGTGTAAAGAAACGTTTACCACGATCGCAGCCATCCAGTAAAGAGAATGTGCTTATTTGGAGCATCAGAAGCACATAAAGTGATATGTTAACGTGTTTAATATAAACTTATGTGCATGTTGTACGAAATTATCATGCAAGATCCAACATCTTGGTGTACCGAGATTCCTAGCAATATTTATATTTGTCTGGTTTAAGCATGCCTTTATGTGCTTTCCCTTAAATCATCATAAGGGCACTTCTGCGGTCTAACAATAAATAAACCCTTTTCATGCAGATGATTGTAATAAAATATTTGTGGCATGCGTCATAAATGCACAACAACATTTTATGGTTTTCTTTGGCTAAACCTAACTTGGCCAAAACTGTCTCATCTCGAAAGCCCAACAAAATCTGTGTAAATTAATATGATTGCGATCATCTTTTGGAATGCATCAGTGACAAACTATTACATTTAGTTTGGGTGGCTAGGCCTGTTTCAATGTGAACAGCACATTTGCAACAGATACGTCGATATCAGATTGGCTCAACAGTTACTGTTTATATTTTCCAAGCAATTAAATAAACAACATTTAGTGGATAATTATATACCTCACTGTTGTAAAATTGACATTAAATTAGTTTAATGATATTCCATTGTAAACATTCGGCACTCCTAAACCTTGAAGTCAATTTTGAAATACTGAGTTTGTTTATAGAAACAAGCACCACTAATTACGTATGTACTATGATCCTCGATCAACTCAATCGCTGGGTCACAAAACGTACAAATATTATGCAGATTCCGAGCCTGAGAGTCCTCAGAGGAACCTCAGAAAGCGTCGGTCTTTCGTAAGTGCGTGTACTGGTTATAAAAATCAGTAACTATTCTGTCAAGAAACAATAGAGAGATGTTTTGAGATATGCCAAATGTTAAAGACCTTTATGTTTATTACGTGATAATAATGGTAATATTGAAAGGAAATTATTTTTTCCTGCAGGAGTCTAAACCAATTGCAATGCCTGTTTTCTGGCACTGAAGAACTCAGATTTATGCTCACACGGCAATAATTTGTTCTCACTCACAAACACACACTCATGCACACACATACATACTCAATTGCTTCGCCTTCCAAATTAAGATTTTAGAATACTAAGAATATTATTAAATGTAGTTCAATATTAATGAAGACGACTGTAATACCTGTGTAATAAAATCCAGCTTGAGCTATATCTCGGATACATATTCCATTGTTGTTTGGGAATTTTCCAAAGGTGAAGAGCCTCACCTCAATGGATTGGTACGCAGGGCTTCTTGGAGAATTTTTTAAACTTTTATTTTCTTCATGACGATCTTCTGCCAGATCTAACGAGTTGGCTCTAAGCAACTTACCTATCAAGATTTGGCATTTTATATATATATATATATATATATATATATATATATATATATATATATATATATATATATATATATATATATATATATATATCAATGAATGGTAATAGACCGAGTTAAAATACAGAAGATATCATATTTTCCTGGCATCTATTGAAATTACTTCGTTACAATAATAATATATTTGAACCATCTTACAGTATCTAATAGGTGATTCGACCCTACAAGGGTTTAATAGTTAAATCTAGTATTTCTATAAGTCTTTTACACATGCTGTTTATTCAATGTTTTGATAAAATGTGACTGCACATAAGATTTATCTTGTATCGAGTATCGAGTAATCTTGATAAACGAAGTTGAGATTTGAGATTAACGTTAACCTTTAACTTCCATTTTGTCAAAGAATTAAGCTATACTTGTATTGATTCTTGGAATATCCCAATCCACTGACGCATTCCCATCTTCGAACCCGATTTTTACTTGTTTAGGATCGCTCCCGATCTGATCCTGTGAACAGAGATTATACAGAAATTTCTTCAACCTTTATCGTTTTGAATGGTGGGTTTTTAATGTTTATATTGTTAGCAGGAAGTATTATTATCTTCATCGTTACGATTAATAAAACTAATCCCTTTGTTTTATCATTATTTGTTGTCCGAAACGTAATCTGTGCATTTAAACTGTACTTAGTAACAATAACGTCTCACTTAGTTTCTTGCATTGCAATTGATATATAAAATCATATTCAATATCGAAAGCATATTGTATCTACAACGTTCGGTTGAAGGAATGGAAATTATAAGTAGGATCTTTTCTTTTTTGGTACCTTCTCAGGTAATTTTCAAGCTATAAGAAAAAAAAAATTACTCTGTTTGGTGAATTTCTGAAGTTCATACCAAGAATTCTTGAAGAGTCTTCCTTCCCAAAGAGTTCTCCAGGTAATTACAAGTCGGGGAGTAACGAATGTGTTCTAAAAGTGGGTCATCGTCTGGATCCCAATGTTTCAAGGTCACAGCACATGAATAGCATACAGTTGTGTCTTCCACTCCTGCAAAATTTTGATATGTTTAATTAGACTCATTTCATTTTAAGTCGAATTTTTGTTCGGTAATTAAGAATTTTAGAATCTGATCCAATGGCATGAACAGTATTTGAGAATTTTTTAAATGTCTTAAATACATAAGATTTACGCTGAATGTCTAAAACAGCACAATGATTCCATTCATTCCTGTTACTGTTAGGCCAGCTATGATGTATGCTGGACAATTTGCACTTTTAAGATTCACATTATCAAAGACTCTCGGCCACAGTCTACACATCCATCTTGGCGATGTAAATCAGTCAGACTACATAACTAAAATGATACAACTCTATAAGGATGTGTTCTCGGATACAACAATTGTATTAGAAGGATTGAAATTTTAGCCGCATTAGTTGTCACAAGAGAAACCAAACCGTAGAAACTGTGCCAGTAACATTGGATTTAAATATAATATTATTTTAATAGTATCATAATATTATTTAGGACCAGAGAGAAGATGAATCAAATATGCAACTGCGAACAGGTCAGGTATATGCTGGGTACGTGGAATCTTCCATATTCCCATCATCTCTTCAACTTCTCAAATGTTGCTAAACATCGGAGTTTTCTCTGCAAATTTGAGATGTGCTGTCAGCGTAATTGATAAGTGGTTTTGTTTATTATTGCTGCTAAGTTTGTTTTTCTCCTTTGCGTTGTGTTTACTTCTAGGACTTTGTGCGTTTGATTTTTATATCATTCAAAAAACTAGATTGTTTAAATTATGTAACTTCTAGCATTAGTAGTTGTCTTATTTTTGCGTGTCCTTTACTATTTCAACCGCTTTTTGTGCTATTGCATGTTGTAAACTTAATAGCGGCTACAAAGTGATAAAATGTATCAACTAAACATATTAAACATCGTTTAAATTTCTTTGTAAAATCAGCAAGATGACTTCGCGAATATATCAAATTAAACAGACAAGAGGTAAATAACATTATTTTCATATGCATCGATTCCTTCGAGATCAAGATTTATATAGTCTGATTTCAACCGTAAAACAAACTAACTAAACAGTGTAAAATTAGAGCAAATTTCGCATTATTACTTCTGGGAAAGAAGAGTCACTTTGTCAAAGTCTAACAGGCTCAAAAAGCACAAACAAGGAACAAAATTTATCAAAGCAGAAAGAAAGTAAGCATACAACATCATGCATGCCCCTTAATGTTTATTCAGTTACATACAAATTTACATTTTGAAGATTATTCCGTATTTAGTTGAGTGTTTTAGGATTTGCTTTTCTCTTGATTGTTTGCCTTTGACAAAGGTAGGTCCCAAAAGCACCTTTCACAGGCAAACATTCTGGTAAAGTAACGGAGAAGCAGTATATCCTCTATATATAGGCCAATAAACATTAACGTTTTAGAACTTCAAAAATCATGATAAGTGTGTTGCGATTTGGACACAAAATAATGCCCGTGCATGAGCTTCGAAGCTTTATGTATTTATGGTCTATTTAATAATTTCTAAACGCAACCTTATTAGTATCCTCTTGACCATCGTGGTCATCCAGTATTTGTTTTATATAAAATCATCACTTATTAACAACATTACGTTAAGAAAACAAATTAAAAACAATTTGCTATTTAGTTTTAATACGGCCAACACTGCAGGTTTCAACAAGAAAGCTGCTCATATACTAACGATAACCATATATCGTTACATGTGTTTCAAGTCCGCTTGACACCCGGAAGGTGAGCATAATGATGCATCTCAAATATTAAGATGATATATGATCAGAACCTTTTGTTATGCTCACGGACTATTGGAACGGTACCTTAGACTAAAGAACAGATACTAGGCAATTGGAGGTAAATTATTTCCTCTTCCGACATTAATAATATTTATAATTTCATAAATGGGTTCTCGCTTTTTATTAGTGGATGTTTTTGATTCAATGAAATGCGATACAAATTAACAAATACAGAACGTTCATTTCTTTAGATTTACCCCAGGAATGACAGTGAAAAACGCATCTGACAGGAAAACTAAATTAGATTTAATGAATCAATTAATGACGATGAAATGGAAAGCTCTTATTTTACTTGTTATGATTAACTGACAAATGTTTCGATGGTACAATTGAACTATGATCTAGCTACAGATCACAAATACCATATCGGTCTCGGCTGCCAGAGACGCTTATATTTCTTTTCTTCATTCGAAAACATCGCGGTCTGAGGAAAAACATACACATTAATCAAAATGTATGCGGTGAAGGATTAAAGATGTGCGCACAATAAATACGATGTGCCAAGAAAAGAATCAACAAAGTAAACATACATAATTAAACTCTATATACACAAAATCACTTTCTGTGACTTAACCAGAGTTAATAAGTCAAATGTACAAGCGGCGTAATGGAAAACTTTCCTAATTACAGAGAAGACAAAACGATCGAAGAACAAATTTTAAGATCGGCTGTAGAATATTTGGCTTCGTCCCGGGGTAATAAGCATAAACATCCCTGAGGGCAGAATATATAGAGACTGATGCACACAATTTGATACAATTTTAGTTAGTGACGAAAGAGAACAAAATATTGATGTGTTTTCTTCCACTTTCCGGAAACATTTTAAGCTGGTTGCCAACTGTTATAAATGATGTTGATAGTACAATTCTTTTAGAAGGTAATTGCAATATAATATCCACTAAAACAATACACACAGCATAAACGAATACTTGAAGATGTCATTAGTGTAACAATGGAAGGTAACAATGAAAGAATAAATGATGTGTTGCTATTGTTGCCTAAGATACTGTTTAACTCATTCATTATTTCTAGGTGTGGTATAATCTCAAGACTTTCGCATTGTCCTTTCCCTGTTTACGTTAAATTTGTTTTTGTTTCTTCTTGCATCTTCGGCTTTTATAAGTATGCCCTCTTCTGGCGGTTGTCTTAGTATGTGCTCTTATTCCGGCAGCTGTTCGTCATCAAGTACTGTGGCATAAAACAATCTTTCTCCCATCAGACATCTCTTTTAGCACAGAAACCTCTGAGGCAATGCTTCAGTAACTTTTTTAGAGTGTTCTCTTGCGTCACTTAACGTTTAATTACCGTGTCTTTCAGCTTTGATGTTATTTTGCCCCATATCATGTGATGTTTCAGTATATTCATTTTTCCTAGCGACAGGCTAAGATAATTTGTCTGCATATTGCTCTGAAATACTTGTTTCCCAATTCTCTCCACAGTAATACGACCGTACAGTTATTTCTTGGTGATCCACGTATTGTCTCATACGAGCAGCGTTATATTTTTCCTCCTCTACTTGGACAAATTGTTTTAGACTATATGATTTCAAACATATTTGCTATTTACAGACAGTCTGGGAAATAAAATTCATCGAACCACCACAGTACATTTCGGGAGCTTTTGTGTCGCTATGAAATACCATACAATTGTAATTGCTGTTGCCTTTAGCATCCTGATAAAAACTGATCAAATATAGCACAGTCTATTGCATGACGATGGTCACATGGAATAAAGACAATAAAACAATGTAGCCTGAGTGGTATCTGGTATTGTCAATACATATTAAGATTGCATCAATTATACGTATACTGAATCGCAGTGCTTATTTCATGACAGAGAAAATATTCTTTGATTTTATTCATAGTGTCTGTATCAATTTCTATGTCCAATACTATGTCAGAATCTTTCTCACCGTCAAGTTCTTCTACGGGGGTTATCTCTTCTTGCTCCAGCATTTTATTTTCAGTGGCGTTAGAACTGTTTACGACTTTGTCAAGGTCGCTATGTGTGTTGAACTTGTCTTGGCTGGGATTGGGCGTATAAATAATTATCACGTCATTACTAAGTCTGTATTTCAAGAGCATATTAAAAAGGCAAATTTGTTTGGACCTACTATCATGTAATGGCAATCAGGAAGCAAAAGACTGTCTGGATTTTCTAGCGTCTTCTGAATCAAAATTCGAAATGAGCTTTCTATATAAAATGACTCATTATACAGTTCTTGGCACATGGATTAGCAGTGCTGAATCGAACACCTTTAAAAATGTATTTGCAGAAACGTCTGAATGTGGCTATGCCAAACAATAACACAAATGCGGCCAGTAAACAATACGCATATAAACATGTAAATGCCACATTGTTGTAAAGCCACTAAAGCAAATTTACTATATCATACGAACAAATTCAAGTAGATTTAATAATGCTGTCCTTTCAGAAGTTGAGCCTGAAATATCGAGAGATCAGATAAATGTAGAAACGAAAGAATTTCAGATTATGAACCTTTATCCTTTCCGGACAACCTAGATACATTTTTCACTATTGTATTATGCAAATAAATCAACACTTTACAAGCAACTGGTGACCAAACGTGCTGGTGGAATATGTCCAACAAGATTCTGAGCCTAATCCAGAAAACGTACCACGAATGTAAAACAACATGTAACTAAATATGCTGCACAGATATAACACAGCCAGAACAATAACAATAAAAACATTATTATATAAACTGAAGGATTTCATGGATATCAATGACATTGGCAACCATCTTGAAAAATAAACAGGGAATGAGCTTACTATAGATTATTACAATTATCACAAACGAGGTTGTTTTTTATTGAGGTCATGCAGTCATTGCAAACTTATGTTGTTTTTCATATCTGCTATACCGCTAGGATAACTGTGATTGCCAGCACCAGAGCTTTATTAAATCCATTCCTTCTGATTATATATGGCGTTGCGATTGCAGCACATGTTTTCTGCTGCAAGCTAGAAGTAAAATTGCAAATTAAACTTGCCATGTGCGAATGCGTTTACATCAGTCACACTATTTTATTAAATCAGTCTGATTTGGTTCAGGAGCTTCATATTTTAGGTAATACGATTTCCGTCCAATTTGTATAGTCAATAAGGTGAAAAATAAATGAGTATGCTGCTCTTATTATAATTTCGTGCTATCTATCCTGGTCTGGACAAATTCTGAAAAAGACATTTTGCTAACAAGATCTCGCAGTATGCGTCTTCATTTTGCCAGTTCAATTGTAATGGTAACCTAAATGTCAAAGTGATCCAAATCTTATATTGATATCTAGTAAATCATTTTTGGAGAGTCACTGACAAATTTGAATACGATGTTGAAAGTTCTAATTGCTTGTGGCATCCAGATGACGTCTGGTTTTTCGAAAAGTTTGGAAATATTACTTTTGCAACGTCATGCATATGCATCCATTATTGTGCGTGTGTATGTGTGTGTTTGTGTGTGCATGTGTGTGATTTGGGTTTTTAACGTAGCGTAAACAATTTTCAGCCATAGCTACTGATGTCCGCAGTGTGTCAGTTCACAGTGATGTCAAGTACCGGGATATCATGCCGCAGACATATAGCATGATATATCACCAAGTCACATTATCCTGACATCAGGCCGAGCGCCAAGCAAGGCAGCTGTTAGCATCATTTTTTTATAAGTCTTTTGTATGAATCGGCCTGCATTTGAACCCTCGTTCTGCTGCATCCGAGGCATCCTTGGTCTGCGATGGGGAAAATTATATTTGTCTTTGTTACGATTTGTTGCTGCTTTGATACGTCACGCTGTATTGTCTTGCCAAAGGCAAATTCGTGGGAAAAATAGTTTTTGGTAGTTTTAAATGTTTTCCTAGGTAACACTGCAAACAGTTTTATGTTCAGCACTTCTTAGAATTATCATAACTTGCCTCAGAAACTTAGTCAGGCCGGTCTTGAATGTCTGATACAATAGAATTATATTCTCTGTGCGCATCATTCTTTAGAAATTAGGACAATTCTGGTTCAGTAATTTTGTCATGATCAATGACGCCACCATAGTTACCAAAACATCCGATGATACCTATTGCACTTGGATCATGAGTGTACCTGTTGTAATCTCTACATTGAGATGTATTGTCCTATTCATGGTAAACTCCAAAGATCCTAAGAACATTTACGAAATATTGTACTAATAAGCACACATTGTGATGAGACTTCTAAAACCAATAGACATGATGGTAATTATGGCACATAATATTCAGGAAACTTGCTCACGTCTCTGCAACAGGGACAATTATTGCTAACAGGTGATTGCAATGTATATTATGATGTCTGGCTCAAAAATGTTCCCCAAATACACGATAGAGTTGAATATGATGGTTTAATACCAAACTTTAATTTAGAAATATCATGAGCTGTTGCGAATCGACAAAAATGCAGTTCAGAGATGCCAACAGTCGCAAATAATAACGAATACCATTCTGGAGACTTGTGTTATACTTGATGATCTTTCACTTACGATTCCAAGGTTGATTTCAGATCGTATGGTCTCTTCAATTCATGAAAGATGTAGTATAAAAAATTGTAGTATATACAAACACTATTATCGAAGACAATTGTACGTTTTTTCAGGTGTGGTCATATGCGCACGGAAATAGTCCATTTTGGAAACGCATAGTCTTGGACAAGTTGAAATCCGCAGGAACTTCGAGATTGACATCGTTCTGAAGCCTGTCGCTAGTAATCGGAGGACTGGTAACCATTTAGCTTCCTGAACCTGGTACAGTTGTATTCATATCGGAAATTTAGGTCGTCACATTTTTTATTTCCTTTTTTTTTCTTTGATGGGGGTGTTCTCCCTTATTTGATTTTTTCAGACCAGTACATTAGTCCCCCTGCCCTAATTGCATTGTTGCCTAAGCTTAATTGTATTCTTTGGTATTATTGTATGTATTGGCTTTATGTATGTTTTTATATTCTTGTCTATTTTTTGTATATTTTGTTATTTTCTTCTATCTTCGATACTAGTATATTTTTTATTCTAGATATTCTAAATATTAATCCATTTAAAGAAAATATTTCTCCATCATCCTTTCTTCCTGTAGTCTTCTGCGTCTTTTCCTTTCTTTTTTACTAAGTTTTTCCTTTCTCTCTTCTTCGTTTCCCTTTAGCGTTGTTTTTTCTATTTCCTTCCTTTCTATTTGTGGTGTTCTTGTTACTTGGGTATTTTCTTCTGACGGATTGGATTTTTCATTGATTTTGTTTCACTTTGCTGTTCTTGGTTGTGCCGTTCGTTTCTCGATCATCTGCAATATTGTTCTTGTGCAAGATTATCTTGTTTGCGGTGGTATCGTTGTTATTGATGTTGTTGGTATTTGTATTTCATTCAATTCTGTATTCATTTTTATTGTTTGTGGTGTTGTCAATTTTGTTGTTAGTGGTGGCGATGTTGTTCTTTTTAACTTTTCCTGTACCTTTGTTGTTATTATGTCCTCTGTAGTTATTTCTTGTACCTTCTGTGTCCTCAGTTTCAGGGAAGTCTTTGTTGTTGTTGTCATTGGTTCCCCATTTAAATCTCGCTCTTGTTCTGGTGCTTTTGTTGTTATTAGATTCTCTGGAGTTGGTTCCTGTACCTCTCATTCTCTCTAGTATACTGGTTTGTCTAGTTGTTGAGCTTGTTGCTTCCTTGATGATATAATTTTTCCCGCTTGTCTCCGGTTGATTATCCGATAATTATCCTCGCGCAGTGTGTGCTGCTTGTGCAAATTCACTACAAATTTTTAAATCATTTTGCAAGTAAAACTATTCTGTTTGACAATATGTCTTTGTTATTCTAGCAGTTTCTCTTTAGTGTTCAAATGTTCATTATGGTTCTGGTACGTATTCTTCAAATATTGCTTTAAAATAAGACCTTACTTCAGATCGTCATATGATCTTTTTGTCTTAAAGATCAATATGCATCTATTGCCGAATATCAGACAGAGTGAACAAATCCGTGGGACGTCACCTGATATATAACTAAGTACTATAATGTGATATGTTTATGGTTACTTAAATTTGCATATTTGTGTGTTGCTAAATATAGAATGCAGTCAAGCAAACTAAATCTTGGTGCGGGCAAATATTTTCACTAACCTGGTGTAGAAATAAAAGGTACTGATTACATTTGTAGGTAGTATGATATAATATGGGGAATAGTAATCACATACGCTTTGATAGCATATAATATCATACGACTACTTGTAAGTGATTCTGTTTTTAAAAAATGGACTGGACTTTGCTTCTATTAATAGTAGTAAATAAAATCGTGTGGTACAAAAGACCACCTTTAATAAACATTTCTACAAACTATAACCATGAGAGCACGGTTCAGAATAAATGTTTTCTTGTCAAATTTATAAGCGATAAATTCAAAGTTATTGCACTTTTTATAACATTCATGATGAACTGTAACAGTGGTCCTGTCGCCTTTGCAAGCACTCTGAAAAATATCAAATTTAACTGTGATTATATAATGATTCGTCTTCTGTCAATATGGAATGTTTCCTGACACATGACTCATTTCATATTGATGGGAGAAAGAGCCAAAATATAATAAACTTCACAACTAATTAGATTAAATGATTGATTGTATAATGGTACTTTTACTATAAAACCAGACTGACACAAAAAAAATTCTCTATTGAGTCTTTACCGAAACTAAGTATGTATATAACAATATGTGTCTTGTGAATGTATTCTGTGTGAATCTTAGAACGGAGACAACATGAGGTGCAAAGCATAACAAAATTATTTTTATTTATTTACTTATTTATTTAGTTAACAATTTCCTGCCACACCCCTTCTTTCATATTTTATGAAAATATCCGTTGCATGTCGGTAAAACCGATCTCTAACTGGGTCGGATTAGGTCTACTATAATGTTACATCATCAAATGACCTTAGATATAGTATAAAGGGTTTCTCCTGGATTCGAACCGTACAACTCTTTGTTTCCAATTTAGTTAACTCTTACCTTGATAGAAGAATCCATTTTCTGCCAGACTTCGTTTATTTGGAAGTCTTCTTCAACTACTGAATGTAGATAGTCGTGTTTCAAAATTGCTGAAATACGGGTGTTTTATGGAGTTATGCGGTTCTAAATTAGTCAAGCCTCCTGTACCATCCAGCACGTTTCTGATGTCTACAGAACGCCCGCTGATATCTGGTTTAAGGTGACTTTCACAGTGTACGACAGTTACGATTGCTGCATTATTCTTCCCTTGGCAGCAATATTCTCCATGTCCTACATGCTTATTAAGGCAAATCTTGCAAATGTGATTCTTTCTTTTGCGACACGATGCTCTTCTTTTGCCTTGATATTTGGTTCTGTTAATACTATCATCTTTGTCTATAGTTCCATCGATTTCCAAGATGTCGTTTATAACAGCATTGTAGTTCATCAATGCCAAACGACGCAAATTTCTGTTTGCTCGAAATTCTAAATATCTGGCCGTAGTTTGATGCAAGTTAGGGTCTCCCAAATACATTGATCCATCTCTTTGCTTAAGAATAATGTTCCTTGTATTTGCTCTCAAACTGCGAAGATCATCCGTCACAAGAATGTTGCAGCAAAGAAGAGCATCTATGATCTTTTCCGAGGGTAGATCAAGATAAATCTTTACAGTCGTCATTCGCTTGCTGACTACAGCAACGCATTCCTCTTCGATTTGTTTTAAAGTGTTTATTAAAGCTTCACGCCTCTTTTGGACTGAAGAACTACTGGGAAGTAGGATGAATATCTCAAACAAAACGGCTCTTTCCGTCGGGTATATCATCATGGTGACAAATTGTTGATTTGTAACTAAATGTTCCTTCATACGCGTTACAAACGAATCATAAATATTCAACGTCTAGTTCACATTAATATATTTGCATTCTGGGTCTGCAATGGAAAAAATGACAGTCGTTATTTTATTTTATTTTATTATTTGTTTATTTATTTATTTAGAAATGATTTTTTGTCAAACAAAATGTACAAAAATAGTGAAGCAAGTATGGATTGCATATAAGGATAACATGAAAGAAAGTATATTTTTGTGATGCGTTATTTATTTTTTCAAAACGGTTGTATGTATTTTTTCTCATTTGGACTGACATACAGACAATATGATTTATTGATTGTTTGTTCCACAAAACAGCACGCTGCTACTGTGATGAGTCAGTATGATTCATCCATGATAAATTCATCGACACCTACCAGAAATGTCAATACTAGTGTAAAATTTAACTACGTTCCTCAATAAGTCCTTTAACTATTGCTTGCCTCAACCTGTCAACTACTTTACCAAAATACATAACAACAATAATATGGTTCACTTTTCCAGAGATTATCCCATTTTTGTTGATTCTTTCATGTTTGCCAACCAGACTTTATTAGTTCATCTGTGCTAAAATTGTACATTAACATCAGAGGGGGCCCCCAGTGGCCGAGTGGTCTAAAGCGCTCTTCGTTACGGATCACTACCATCTCAC
The DNA here is from genome assembly GCA_028554795.2 of Sinohyriopsis cumingii. NCBI lineage: Eukaryota > Metazoa > Mollusca > Bivalvia > Unionida > Unionidae > Sinohyriopsis > Sinohyriopsis cumingii. The sequence goes on along the minus strand of JAPYKE020000076.1, from coordinate 4,533,290 downwards.
CTCTGTCTACGGCGGTTCGAGTCTAAGATTCAGCCAATGTGGGTATGTGAGAAAGCTTGCCAGTAGCTTCTCGTGGGTCGGTGGTTCTTTCCAGGGTTTTCTCTGGTTCTTCCTCCACCATTAATACTGGCCGCCATGTATAGCCTATCATGTGCTGCAAAATGGCGTTAAACCCCACAACAACAACAACAACATCAGCCTTCTGGTCCTGATCCTCTCCTTTATTATGTGTTGACATATAATACGACCCTATGGTCTTAATTAAGTAACTAAGTAACAGCAAAGAGCGAAAGCCACCAAACTGTGCAAAAATTTAACATAATTTATTCCCTAGAATAGAAAGTTAAAATGAACTAATAGCATTAACAGTATTGTTACTTAAATCCCAAATAGTCCTAAAAGTTATATCCCAAGTCTAAACGTAAAGAGTATTCTGAATGAATTCCAGCCGTGTTTCAAATGAATTCCAATTTTTAGAGTGACGATGTACCTATTCATACTGTTGATCTGCTAACAGTCTTGATGTATCACAATGATATAATCGCAAATGTCTCAAAATGAATTCACAATAACTGCAAAATAATAATATTTATTCCTAAGGTATTATTGAGCACTGTGTTTTTCCAGTGAATAATTTTAATGAATAAATCCTCTGAGTTTTAAACGTAAACACAACTGAAATTGATTTCTCTATAAACTGACGTTAAGGTTGGAAAGATTAATTATGTATATCACTACCTTTATATACAAAAGATAAGGACACAATAATAAAACCATGATGAGGGTCATTCTCCAATTACATTCATTTTCAGAACATTCTAACTAAAATCATAATAAAGACTCCAAATCATAGATGCCTTAACAGTGTTAAGAGTCGAAATTAAAGTCACAGAAAGTATTAAAACCAACACATTTATTAAAATCAACATATACATTTATTTCTCTAAGTTAAAAACTAAATATTTAAGAAGAACTTACATTATTGGGAATTAAATGTAAAATAATCTTAAAAGTAATATCAAAAGTCCAAATGTATGGAACTCCAATATTGAATGTGCTGCTGTACCAATAGTCATGAATGGTTTGATGTGCCAACGTCCTTGATTTATCACAGTGATATAATGCATAATGTATTTAAGTGTATTTAGAAACATCATACAATAGTGACTTAGTCAAACATGTAATTCCATTTGTAATTCTAATTAAATGGTTTAAATAAATCACCCCTCTCAAATCATATCTTAACACAACAGTAAATAATTCCAAAGACTAAACCTAAAGGAGAAATGGATAATTTAATGACAATTTTATATAAAAACCTACGACACAATAAAATAACCACAATGTGGGTCAAGAGTTCTCATGAACAACAATTTTGCTTTTGCAAACAAGCCTAGACCACGAATTCAAAGGTCAATAAACTGCTTTTAACAAATTATCAAAGTCAGGTAGACCATTTCTATTCAACAATCAAAGACACAAAATAAATTAAATATACATAGCAATAGTATTACGATAAATTTGATGTTGAGAGTATAGTTGGGGAGAGGAAAGAGGTAAATAAGGAATGTTTTGGTCATGAGATGAGTTTCGCAGATTAATGATTATCTCAAGCATATATTAAGCTAATTTGGCATTCGGTATCGACAAAGAGTAAAGAGAAAACACAGAATGGAAATTGAAGATAACAGACACCTCTTCAAAAAGACAATGATTTATTCATGTCTGAGGAATACAAAAATGCAACCGATAATTGTATTTCATACCTCAAGGTCGTATCGTTCACATAGCGGGACACCTTTTTTATTTATATTTGAATGAAAATACAGACTTTATAATATTAATAACCCCTCACACATTTGCATGCAAAATGACTATATGCAAAGACTTCAAATGGAATATAATACCACGTAAAAATATAGTTTATTGTATTTTTCACAGTCCCTGAGAAAACAAATGAGTTAATAACAGAATAGCAGTCTGTCGGCACATATAATAAATAATAAAATCTTCCTCGTGTATAGTACTTAGGCAGTATACAAGAGAGTGTAGGACTTGTGTCGGGAGGGTGGGGCTGGTTGCAGTTAATCGCAGTCCATATTTCTAACATTTTGCCACATAGATTGGGATGTTGACTAAGAATAGAATTATTAGACAAAGTAGAAGTCTACATTAGATGAGTCACCGCATTAATATTATCAATAATGTAATGTATATGTATTTGTAATATTCGTTTATTTCAGTGAGTGAAATGGTGAAACAAATTAAGGAAGGAAAATATACGCAATATATTATTTACCCAGACTAGAAATCCTTTCAGAAACAGTTTGCTTGCTTCAGATTCAAGGGGGAAAAGGGTCGCCTCACCATCATTTGAAAAGGCTAGAATGCCGATATTTTCTTTTCTTTATTATAAAAGGTGTTTTATGTAGTTTATATAGGCATAACTCTGTCGTTAAAAATAATGTCATTTCATATTTATCTTGTACAATGACGTCATCGGGGGCCGCAGGTGAGGTGTAGAATGCGGCAAATGTTAAAAATGCAGCTGCCTGTGGTGTATTTATACAAATCATACTATTCCTGCAGTCATAAAACAACAGGAGACTTTCAAGAAGTTGTTTCCGTATTAGTTAAGTTGAAATCTCTGAAACTCGTTTGTTTCACGCATGCAGATGGCATTATTGATAAATTGACATTGATGCGATGTTTTATGTTATAAATGAAACCAGTATTTGTAATTGTCTATTATAAGTAAACAAGAGCTCCTAGAAAAAATAAAACTTGTTTAATACATGTGCAAGAAAGGCATATAAAACCTAACTTTCGTCGTCATAAATTATTGTTATACAGGAGAAAGTATATAGTCTCAAAATATAATACAGTGTATAATGCTTTTATCGCAGCAACAGTTCACAAGGTAGGTAATTCTGACATTACAAGTATAATGCCCTGAAAATGAGTAAAGTGTGAAATTAAAAGCGGTTTTACTCTCTCAAACACACATATATTCTCAATACATTATGGAAACTAATCAAAGATAAAATAATCAAAGGAGGTGCTGATTTGCAGACGATTTGTTGTATGACAATATGGACAATCCGGTTTGGTTTGTCAGATAGCTGTATCGACTTGTATTATGGACAAATATACTTCTATAAGAGCATTGCAATATTACAGAATTGTTGTTAATTCACTTGGAGTTTTATTGTTTAGAAAAGACAATCCAATCATAGAAAGCGATTGACATACATGTAGAAGCTGACTCTGCTTCAGTTTTGAGCTTCTGAATCAGTTGCTGCACGGAACCAGTAATGCCTACTGCATGTCCGTCACTTATTCAAGACTCCATGCAGTGCAAGTTTGAGAAATGGCTGAATCAATAATTAACATTCAATACTGAGTAAATGTTGTCTTTACAATAAACAAAATACAAAGCCATATTTGATATACTGATCAGCATAAATATTAAACAGAAAATCATAATGGCTGCTACGGAGTACAATGGGTTTGTGGTCAAATGAGATAATGCCAGCATAGAGATATAGATATATTGGGTTCGATTCCCAGAACTTGATAGTTATTTGCCTCTTTTTCGATTTGTTAGTCTTTCCACTTAATAAAGATAGTAACCAGAAATAATTTCATTTTCTATGTTAATGTAAAAAAAGAAACTCTTGATAGTCTTAAATTACGTATGATTTGTTGAAATTAATTGTACCACTTAGAAAAGACAGTAACATGTAATGATTGTATTTTCCAGATGGACATAAACAATATTAATAGTCACCACTAATATATTTATAGTCACCGCTTATTTTCGTTTTTTCTTCATTACTAGATAAACCTAGTATCATACATATGGGCGTTATATGTTTTATTCTTTAGCTTTCAGTATGAACATACTATGAAAAATATTGCGTAACTTGGTGTAGGTAAAGATGGATGACTATAGAAGCAGGTTCTTGCAGAAGAAAAATTTGTATTTTGTACGTCAAAACTGAATTGCTACAAAAGAAATATTACAGAAAAGTGCAACTTGGATAAAGGTATATAGCCTACAATAGTCACGAAATTGTTTTCATATCGTTAAGCAAAAATAACCTATTTCAGTCACCTTCAAATGACATAATACCATCTGGGACTCCAATATCGATTGAAGACGGAACATAACAAATCACTATTTTCACGAAACTCCATTTCCTCACCTTAGTTTTAAATATATCATGTTTACAATGGCACTAGAAGTCTTGAACATCAAACTTACATTCCAATTTGAGGTTGACGTTTGTTGATTATGTGTATATCATTTTGTTAAAACTTGCAATCACTGACATGCAATAGCTTTTAACATAAGTTTACTTCACGACATCGATTGTTGTAAAGTGCTTTTTATACCATTAATTTCTAACTAACATATATTTTATATCAAGAATATCCAACTGTACATTAAATAACAAATAAATTATTTGTATACGCAGGTACCACATTTGATCAGGCCATATTATGAATACATAATAAAAATATAAAATAATTATTTTCATAAAATAGTACCATTTCCCTGTTGCGGAGCACCCACTGAGCGGAGGCTCAGGGACAACTATATATCTGTGTGCGAACATGCGTGCGTTTTTGTGTGATAACGTGCCATTACCTGCATTTAAAATGATCGTATATATTACTTCAAGAACGCATCAAACTTCGCTGCTCTTTCATGAATAGGCGAATTCGATCGTATATGTTTCTGCATATAAAACTGTCTTAAAAAAGAAATGAATGACTTAAAGAATAATCACAAGACAAAAATGAAACTGAATTTGAGAATAACTTGACTCAGATTAATCAAATAATATGGTCATTCAAATTCTAGGATCTTAAATTAAATGTAAGCACTGATAGCACTGAACAATACCACCTGACCAGTTAGCATAATGTACCTATTAGTCTGTCGGGATAAATTATTCGTGTACTGATTAAATTCATATAGTACCGGGATCTTTTTCGATTGAATGGGTCAAAAGATTGATTTAGAATAACTTAGAAACTTCACTAATTTGTCATTTTAATTTGAATTCCTTCACTAAATATGATATGCATATACAGCACAAATAATTTGTTGTGACGATGGCATGCATAATTATGTAGTAAATCTTCAGCAGAGAGTTATGGCTTTATCGCTACTCGAGGCAAGGCCGTAACACTTTAGGTCTGTCATAAGCGGCTGATATATAGGTAGCACATGGAATATCCGATGACACGATCGACCTGCAACACCAGCAATCAAATTATGTCCTATATCTTTCAGGCCCCTCTTGTGAAAATGACAATGGTTCAAATTGCAGTTGAGAGATTTTTCTTCCGAAGTCATTACCTTACTCAAAGCTTCTTGGTATCTTTATATGTATTTTTGATGATTCGTCGTCTGCAAAAGACTTTATATTCAATCACAATGGTAACGCAAATATGATGTTAAAACTGCGTTGTTCTTATTTAGGGTTCGATGATAACTACAACAGCCCAAATTGGTTTGGACTGTGCGAGCACGTGTGTGCCTAATCAAGCCAAGTTGCGCTTTCAGCTGTACGTGTCACACTGTGCAACAGAGGTAAGTAGGTCTACACAGGACATGCTTCATTATCGAGATTTACGATCCGTAAGCTTCTGCACTGATTCAGCAATTCACCTAAGCTCATGATATGTAGCTCCAGTACAAATACGTCTGCGCTAGATGGAACGATTCTGAGCAAGATCTTCAAACTCGGGGTCAATGTTGAAATGCTTCAATGATGACTTGAGAGAATGAGTCACTGAAGCGTTTTTTCTGACCTATATGAGATCGCCTTCCCTCGTTTTGCTTGCCGTGGAAAATGTTCCTTGGTAGCCGCTCATCTGACATCATGGTGACGTGGCATACCCATCTCATCTGCGATTTCATCAGCAGAGTGCGAATTCCTGGAGTGGCTGCCCGTGTGAAAACCATAATATCTGGAACCTTGTCTTGACATATTATCCTCATCAATTTCCTCCGGCAGACTAAGTGAATATACTTCATATTCTTGACATGGCTTCTGTACACCTTCCTTGCATACATACAAAAGTGTCGACCACATCATGGCTTTCTAAATCAACAGCTTTCTTTATAGACTTGCATCTGCGATCCCACACATTTGCGCAGCCTGTCTAGAGCCATACCTGCTTTGGACATTCTGGGGTTGATTTCATCATTGATGTAGCAGCCAAGAGGGTGAACAGACCACTTCCTGGAAGGTCCATTTTGGAAAAATAAAAGCTTTCTACGAAAAATGAAAATAAGAGGTCAATAACGTCAAAATGAAGCGTCTAACTAAAACCGAGAGTTTCTCTAATTGAGTTAGTTTTGTGGCTACTCTATTTTTGTTGTTCGTGTTTTTTCAAAAGTAATATGTTTTTGTTTATCCACCGTGACACTTTCTGTGGTCGCACCATATATGCTGCTCTATTGTGTGAGCAATTAAATCATTATTACATCAATTACTCAACCAAATATTGTATCTAGACCTATACGAGATCTCGATCAAGGATCATGCTAATTTATTGTTATAAATCCGTGTGGAGCAGATTGTGCTTTTGAAAAGAAGGTTTTGAACTTAGTCATGTCCATATCTCCTGATCACCAAGTCTGATGAATGTTTCTCAGAGTATGTGTATCGACTCCGTTGAACACAACTAAAATATTACAGTTATGTCTGATCACTTTAGGTATTTATGTATACCGCTGAGTAACATAAATCCCGTCTATGTTTTATGCCTGGCTCGAGAAAACATCCGAGCTGGATTTGATTGTTTCTCCGGCATTACATCATTCTATACCGCGAGATTATTAATAAATCCATCGAGATCATCTACAGATCGGTTCATCAATATCGGTGATAAAATCAATAATATAATTACCATCTTCTTCCAACAATTTTGCATTTTCATTAAATCTTTAAGTACATCGTAACATGTATGATCATCAACTGACGGAGCTACTAAATACAACTTACTCCATTTGAGAGATTTCATTTTCAGATTAAGTAATACTTGCGCCTTACCAGACCCATATGAACCTAGGACAGTTGCTCTAAAAGATTTTGGTAGCGCTGGATAATGTTTTACTAGCTCTTGCTTTCGTGTCGCTGAGAAATCAATGACATTCATGTTATACAAATATAATAAATAATATGGATTTATATTGTGTTCAATGCAGAGCATCCACCCCCAGAAGTGGATTAACAACAACAACAAAAAATAAAAAGCGCGCAATTACTGTCAGTTGTGTGAACTGTGATATAAATAAATATAAATTTATCTCGTCTCGTATGAAGACAGGTGGTGATATCGGTACATCATTTGGAAAATTGCCAGGAACTCCAAAGGCTAAATACCCAGGAGAAAAACATCTTCCAGGATATAATTATTGTAGTCCTGTAACTCGACTCGACGACCGAGATCAGCCAAGATTTACAACAACGACATATTGCAGATGTGAAGTTGATTCATTTGTTAAATTCCATAAAGAAATAAATCTTTCAGAGAATCATTAGCTAATTAGTTGGTAAGATCTGCGATGAAAGGTAAACTAGTATTAGAAGTCGGTAATTAATCAACAGATTATTATAAAATAATGGAATCGATTTATTATAACCCAAGAGGATATTGGAGGGGTAGAGCAGCGATTAGTAAACTCGCTGATGCAGCAAATGCTACACGTTCTGTTGCTGCAAATTAGTTAGCACCACAGGCAATATGGCAAATTTTATCTACCACCTAAAAAATTCAGCATGCACAATTTCATGTCAGGATACTATTAAAATTGGTACACGTCAATAACGCACATACGTATACGCGTTGACTGCCGTTGATGTTGCAAGTAGATATAAAGAGGCAGTACCACTATGAACCAAAACAGCAGCTGAAGTGGTATCTACTTTTGAACGATGGACACAGTTGCTACAGGTTGATCCTGGCAAGAAATTTCTTGGTGCAGTATCATCTCTTTTGAAAAAATATAACGTCAAAATCAGACGAGGACATACTGCAATTCATCGTGATCAGGCAATTGTTGAACGATTTAATCGAACACTTGCTGAGCGATTATTTGGATATCAATATACAAAGGAAATAATTCGGAAAGATATGATATCTACCAAGTCTGATAGCTATGAAACACATTAATGAAATTACAAAAAAAAACATATACCAATACAACGACATGACGTTTGAAAACAACCAGTAATAGGTAATTTTACTGTAAGATATTTATATGAACTTGGTGTAGTTCAAAGTGGTAAAAAAGAGCGACTGGTCTAATTTGTGATGTGATGACACATAAAATTTTCAGCGTGGTAAGATCTACCGGTAGACATGTAATCTACATATTAGATTCAGCTGCTCCTCAACGTGGATTTGTACGTGAACAATTGCAGGTAATTCCTGGAGACACACATTTACCACCGCATTCACTTTTGTAAACTAGCACCTCGACATCGATTATATTCAAGACAGGTCAGCATTACATTTTCGCGTGTGTGAGTAAGACTACTAATAATTATGTCTAAGGTAAATTGTCTTGGAGTATTATTTGAATACTGCCACAACATTACTGTGTTACAGCTCGCACAATGATTATTCTGTCGTTGTTTCAATGTCATGATAAATTCAGCATCGAGATCAAAGTCGCACTTATCTTTTTTGTCATACTGTTTATAACTCATTTTTTTTCCTTATTATATCATCGTTAGTTTCCTGAATTTGATCATTATTATCTGTGAAGACTATGATAACCCTTCGGAAATAAGATATTCTTCTGACTCAAGACACTGCGAGATAACCAAGTTTGACCATTCGATACGATCATTGACGATCCAAACATTTGTATCAGAGATAGTTAATCCTAGTGTTGAATGAATTGTCATTGCGTATCCTAGATTCCACCGAGATTTGTTCATAGTTAGCGCGCTCTCAACAGCACCGACGGGAACTAAAACAACATAATTTAATACAAAATTTTGTTTCTCTGACGATCTTGGTATACCAACTTCCCTATTTTGTCGTCGCGTATCTGCTGGTCGATAACACAATGGTACGGGTAGATTTGAATTGTTTTCTTTATCTAACAAAAATAGTTGTTGTTGAAGTGTATCACGAACTATCTTTCTACTTGCAACTATCCAATCATTTGGTCTCCATAAATAAAATTTGTTTATGTGAGTTTCTGAAATTATTTCAAACATTATTTTACATTGAATTTTATTCGGTTTTAATCTGATTAATTTCTTAAACTCTCTTAATTCTGGATCAAGCATTATATGATCATCAGTTATTTCTTCATAATAATCCACACGATTTTTCAGCCATTTTTATGGAGACAATCCAACAAAAGGCGGTGGTTGACCATGATCGCCATTCTATATTACAGCAGTATTGTATGTCAATAACCACCCAAGAAATGTTTTTAACGTTTCTAATGAAATGGTGCTTATTTCATTCCAAACAATAATCTTTGAAAAATATTTTTTTTGTTCATGAGTCTATTTATCTCCCTTCCATCGAAAGAATTTGTGATAAGTGTGTGATTTAATATTTCTTTATTTCATTTCTCTTGCGAGTCTGTGTGTAGGTGTTAATACAACTAAACTCAGGAACTATATTTATCATCGATAATAGATTTATCGAAAAATACGCCAGCATTGAAGATCTTAAATGATTAAACTGCGGTGACTCACCATCCATTTTACTCACGATTGTACCTAATTTAGTTCCGTCCGATAAATTAACATTACTTCGACTTATAAATGTTTTTCTATTCATCGTATCGGTAATTACAAAATCAAGTTCAGCATCATCTTTAATTAATACTGTACAATGTCGTTTATGATCATATGATCCTTCTAGGGTGAATTTACCGATTATTTTTCTATCAAGAGCTTTTGCGATTTTATTCTAAAAATCAGTCATATCAGGATTTTCGTCATCAGAATATTTCTTTAGCTGTGGTAAATAAACTTGTTTCTGTGGACGATATGATATAACTGCTTCACTTACAACCAACGATATCAGTATTTTTATATCGAACATATATCGTAATAATACTGTTTTTCTGAAAAATGTTTGCCAAACCAGACATAATAAATCGGATGAAGATCTTCGGCAAACTTAAATGACTCGATACAAGTAAATCCAGTCAGGTCGAAATTTGGAAATGTCCGTATACTCTGGTCATCTCGTGTGTTGGATGTCCAAATCGCTCAAAATACTTAGAACACTCTCCCATTCCAAGAGAACTTCCGGGATAACATGCACCCATATCAACCGAGACAATATCCTTATAACTGTGTCTCGTATTCCATAATCTACCGTGTCAGTATTCGACACAACTAGATAGTATATAATTAAGAAAATCATAACTCGTATGCTTCCACGATTTTTTCTCTATAGCAAAATGAGCAGCTATTGGTGAAATCGTAAGAAATTACTGAACAGTCTTTCATGCATGACATCGTCATGGGTGCAAATTTCTCCATTAGGTCGTACAAACTGATCATAATTTCCCTCATCGGAACTCGGAAATAACCATACTGATACAGGACCATTCTTACTTATTTCGTTACTAAAATCAAATAAATCTCCTTGGTAAAATTCGCAATCCGATTTCATGGAAATAGTGTTACTGCACTAGTCCATGCATGCGCATTATGATCAATAGTTTCAATCGATGCCGCCTTCGATTTATACTTTGATTCGTACAAAATCTATCCGGTTATCGTTTATGCCAATTTTGAAAATTTTAATTTCTTTCTTAGCTCAGCGACGTCTTTGATAGACGGTCCGGTATCTTAAACTCTATCTGCCCAATCATTTATTATTTTACGTCTTTTATCCTCTAAACCATTTCCACGAGTCGAAATTGTAAAATGATCAACCAGAGCTCGTATTCGTGGACCAGGGGTTCTTCTGTCAAGATATAATCTATATTCAGAATGTTTTGTCTTAATCACTGATTTTATATATATATATATATATATATATATATATATATATATATATATATATATATATATATATATATATATATATATATATATATATATATATATATATATATATATATATATAATGGTTCAAACAAAGAATAAATGCAAATGGCTTATGATAGGTTATACAACTCCCTGTAATAAAGCTTGTGTAAACGAATTATGTGGACTTCACTTACAAAGTGTACGGAGAGGGAGTTTAGGAATTAAACCGTGTTTGAAATGTAATGTTGGGGTTAGAAAAAAAACGATTTGTGTATGCAATGTGGTGGTAGAAAATACAGAGAGCTGAAACGATATTATGATTTAAAAAAACACTGATAATAATGACAAGGTCATATAAAGCGCTGAAGATTATCACGCTAAATTTTCAAAAAAAATCATTTAGAAAAATAATATTTTTATATATAATGGAGTAAAAAGAATTTGTAAAACATCCTCACATCAAGGATTACGAGTCATCTCATAATGGTGTAATCAGGAACTGTCGACTAAAAAAACAGTTGATAATGTCATTAATGCTCATGATCAATACTAAGGGGAATAGACATTAGTTCAATCATAGGTTTGTCTACGAATGTTTATTGGGGGTAATCGAAGGCGGTCTTGTGATCGGTCATATTAATAGCCAAAAATTGAAATTGTGGTAGATATCGTAAATGTTGTATTGCCAAGTACTGTGAGCCTGTATTTACCGGTTAACTCAGCTTGATGTTTAATGGATTTATTGAGTGGTGACCATAATGTTTGTCCAGACGCTAATGTATATACTAGACTGTCGGTAATTTTTTTTATATCGGAGAGTTTAATATCGATGGCTGGTCGACTACCACAAAATACATTAATGGATCTATTTATGTTTGTAAAAAAACTCATAAACAATTTTACATGATTAGAATAATCAGTCCTAAATGAGGTCATTACATTATTAACTGAAACTAAAGAGTTCATCATTGGAAGGTTGTTTTTCTTCGTTACAGTTTCATTGTCTGATTCTGGTTCTCCAAGATCAGTGATTTTATTATTAGACATATTGAGTGAACTGATTTTTGTCCTCGACGATGACTATTACCTAATATCCTTGGCATAATAAAACCGGGTTTATTTTTTCCATCAATATCAAACACAGATATGCTATTTTCAGTTACTCCATTAATTGTAACGCTATCTTTCAACTGAACGATTGCTTTTTCTAATTTTCCTTGCTTATATTGAAATATAGCAGCTTTGTCTGGATCTACATTTGCAAGATTGAATAATTCACTTACTTCATTACTAATCTGTTTACTCATATTTTTATTTGTTATTCCATCGGTTTTATGTTTTTGTTTAGAAGAAAATCTTCCGTAAATATCAGCCATTAGACTTTAAGATCGGTTTAAAACGACGCGTCTACTTGTATAGTTGTGCACGACATTATGAGGTGATGATGTTGATGATGACACATCACCGAGTACAGAAAATACTTCACTGCCACATATTGGTGGATCGGTTATTGGTTGTGTTGGTAATCTTCAATACCAAACTGGAGATTTTATTGCGTTTACATAATTTAAAATTTGTTTTGGTGAAGCCAACCCATATGAATAAAAAAAAATAATTCCACGTGGATTAATTACGTATGCAACCCAATGAGTACCAGGACCGGAACTTTTATCGAGATTAATGATACCAGTTTCAATATTGTTTGGTTGTTTTGGTAATTGATCGCGCATAAAAACACCTCTAAAAAATTTTATATTTAATTTTTAGCAACAACAAGTAGATCAAAATTTCACATAGGAAGAATTAACAAACTGTCCCTGGAAATCTCAGACCTTTTCCGTACCAGTGAGGCGTTCCTGGTAATCTTAGACCCTTTCCCCTATAATGTTCCTTTTCCTGTTAATATGTTTGTTGCTTCCAATCCACCAACAGGTCCAGTAAAACCAAGTGCAGCTGCTTTTGCAACAGCTGTGGCTTCAGCGGCTAATAAAGCTGGTATAGCTGCAAGTAGTGGAAATATACCACCAGAATTGATTGAATCTTTAATGGCGCCCGCAGAAAGAACCAGTTTAAAGCCTGTTTTGGATTGTTTGGCATCATTGAAATACCTGAGTTGACGTTCTGACAATGATATTTTCTTTTGACCACCTGTGATCTGATCTTTTTTAGTGATATATTTATTCCACAGTTCTTTGATGAATTAGATTGAAGCTTTTTAATCTGACCAGGAGTCAGACTGACACTAACAGATGATATGACATTATAAATATCGTGAGCGATTTAATTACATGTTTTCTACTGGGACATCGATAACTCTCATTCGTCCACCAGTACCTTCAAGTAACATTGCTTTATCACTGAGTATAACTGCAATTGCTCTGTAATTAACACCACCACCTGTGGAAAATGGATATCAACGTCAGGTTGTTTAAATAAATCTATATGTTCCAGAAAAAAGTAATAGACTGGATACAGTGTTGTGAAATCTAGCTGTGATATTTATAAACCAGTGTCAATATTTTGATCACGTCCCATTAAAGTCATTAAACGATGATATACACGCGCTACATAATTTTGATCAAAATTTAACATCTTCTGATGGCTCTTAATGTTCGTTTATCCTTAAAGAAACTTCACTATCTCCATGTCTGTCAAATATAATTGGACTTCGTTCTTGATTGTTTAGTTGTGCAACATCTTGTAATGCAATAAATATATTTCGTGATGCAGAAATACCTTGTTGCGATACTATATGCCATGTAAATAAACCATCAACTACTCTTTGAACGCTATCTGTAGTGATGATCAACCATGATAACAATGATTTTCCACCTGAATTCATAAAATCAAGTAGTTTTTCTTCTTCAACACGTGATGGAGTCATTACTGGCATCCACAGTGAAAGTTTAAATAATATTACTTTACCAACAGCACCAACAGATCGCCAGATTGCTTCATTATCTTCACCTTTTCTTACAAGTACAATTGTATTCTTAATTCCAAAAATAGCCTTTCTAACATTTCTACAAAATCCAAAGATGTGAGACATGTGAGATGTCCGGATCCTAAATTAAAATTTGGGTTGGGCCTTAAATATCAAAAAAGCAGCAGCGGGTCTATCTATTCCAGCTAGCTGTGGATCAGTCGCAGTGTCCCGTGTTGTTAGTACTTCTAAATGTTGTCTGTCATCAGGATGGTCAAACTTATCCTTGTCAAACATCATTGACGGGCCAACTGATCCTGTATAATCATTTGAATATCTTCCTTGACCTAATATCGTTGTAGCAACATCAACATTTTCCTGAATCGATTCAATCTCTTTTCCATCAATCATGTACACAGCACTTTTGAATAACGCCACAATACCATTATTAACAAAACCAACTATGGCATCAGCTCCATATGGAATATTAAGACGGACATATATTACAAGATCTCCTTCTACTTCAATAAAAGCTTCAGCAGGTAAGAAATATCTACTTGTATCTTGGGCTTGTAATTCAACTCCTCGTCCACATTAATTTGGCGTTCGTGCTTCATACGAATAATGCTGATAATTACGAACTGATTCATCTTTAAGAATTTGTGCGTCCATATCAAACGCTGGATCGGATATACGCTTCAACATTTTATTATAACTGTTATCGTCTAACACGAAGACCACTTCCTCCTATTAAACTTGTATTTATTTCTGACTCAGATATATAAGTCAACTCCGATAATATTTTATTTGCAGCCTGATTTATTATTTTACTGTTATTTTCAGGCATAACGTCAGTGCTGGGTAATTTTACTAGTTCTGGATTTCTTCGTGCTAATCGAGCTAATCTTTCTCTGTTGAAAATGCTTTACCGGCAACATTACTAACATCACTGATACCTTTTTCGCGAATAGCTTCAATAGCTTTCATTCCTAATTGTTGTGCAATCGGTAGTGCTTTTAAAGAAAACTTGAACAATATCACCGAGTCCATCTCAGTAGATCGTTTTGTACGTTGGTAATCGTGAATTTATTATTATGACCATTACAGGTGCACGTTGAGCATCATTTACAATCATCTTTATTTTATTGTCACTGATTTAATTATTCTCAATTGCTGTAATAATCATCAGCAATTTCATTAATGAGAGATCGATGCACATTAATATCAATGATACCGCCTGTAAATAATCTTCGGCAAATATCAGATATTTCATTAATAATTTTGAAGAGTTATTTCTAGCTCGTTTTCCTCTAGTCAGAATCTCTATTCGTTCAACATCAGAAAGAATACTGTTAGGACAAGTAACAAGGTCGCTTCTTTTAGTAACAAAACCACTTCAAGTAGCACCAGAGGTGTGCCATATTCTCTTGGTCTTAGATCTTTTTTAAATTGATTAAGATTCGTGTCGTCATCTTCAGCAAATTTATTAGTATATATGGAATACACATCTTTAACCCAATTATCTTTTGCTTTCCAAGATCCAACATATTTAGGTTTTGCATATTTTTCTATTTGATTGTATTCCTGTATTATATACTGCGTCTATGCATTCTGATTTCATGCTATTGTCTAAACCACTAGTTGTAAATTTATTCTTAATATCAATTAGTAGAAACTGTGATTTAGGAGATTGTAGTTTAAAAGATTGTGGTTGAAAAGATTGTAGTTGAGGTTGTTTTCGAACTTTCTGTGTTTTGAAAATTTGTGGCTCAGGTTTAGAAATTTGTGGTTCATGAATTTTAATATTTTTGTGGCTCAGGTTGAGAAACTTGTGGCTCATGAATGTTTGGTTTTTGTGGTTCATGTTGAAGAATTTAAATTAAATTAAGTAAAATTATTTACATTTTCAATATATTCTTTATTTTTTGGATCACCATTGCTAGCATGTTTTTTGTTGTAATATATACGATATATCCATTTAAGAAAACTATCAATATTTACGTTAACATATTAAGGTTTTAAATGTTCAGACTTTCGACGAAAAATCAACGCTGCAGTACTAGGCAATTTTTCCTCTGTAACAATTTCTTTAATATTAAGTTCTTCAATAACACCTTTCCTAATTTATTAATCAATGCAATATTTTATTTCTTATTCAGGTTTTGGTGTAAGATCTTTTTTCATTTCACCAATACCTTCAAGTATTTTTCTTCTCTACCATGATGATGAATAGCAGCTATTTCATTTTGGAAGATATCTTAAAATCGTTTTTGTTTGTTTAGTTCTTCTTCCTATTTTTCAGTTTGCACACCCGCTTGTTTTAACGTGGGAAGAAGACCTTAAGTAGCATATGCAACTCTTTCAGTAACCTTTATAACAGGTTTAAATAATTGTTCTGTACTTTCGGCATATTCAGCTTGTGCTTCTTGACGGTTCTTACAGTTTTTATTTATCAACATCACGAACAGGACAATATCTTCTAATTGCTTCTTATCTTCTCGAGCTAATCTACTAGGGTTAGGTTCCATTATTTATATAATAATGATTTAATTACTCAAACAATACAGCTGCAGAGAGGGTGCGACCACAAATAAGTGTCGCGGTGAGTAGACAAAACATTATGCAAATTTTGAAAAACACGAACAACAAGAATAGAGTAAAACAACTAATCCAATTAGAGAAACTCTCGGTTTTAGGTATAGGCTTTATTTTTGTGTTATTGACCTTTAATTTTCATTGTTTGTAGAAAGCTTTACTGTCAAAAATGGACCTTCCAGCAAGTGGTCTGTTCACCCTCTATGCTGCCGATGTGGAATGAACGTCACGGTGTACTGCTGAGATAGGTAAACCTGTCTTCTGTCTGGAGGTTTTGGCCATTCACTGTAATTCTAGGCTTTATGTGAGGCTTTCCTAAATCTCCGTTGGTGATTGGGAATTATTCAGATGACTTATCGTCGTCTATGATAAGTGCGATTATACCATCTGTAAATTGCCAAATCTTACAAAGACTTCTGGCAACCAAATTTTGCTATGATCTTCCGGAGGCCCCCATAGCTTACTGTGCCAAAGGCTTTTATCAAGTGGACGAATGCCGTGCGCATATTTTAGTTTTCCTCCAGGTGCTTTGCCATTTGACAGCAGGTCAAATGCTTTCACAGTTTTATTCAGCATAGAAGGATCAGAAAGAGATATGTTGGTTTCACTGGAGGCAGTGAATCACATGCCTCCGTACTAATAGGTGAATAATAATTAAGAAATGTTGTTGAAGTGTTCAGGCCATCTTTGTAGTGTATTTTCTTGTCATTGAGCAAAGTAGTACCTTCAGCACTCCATATTGGAGACGACTGTCGTCCGTCGATTGTCTTCAAAACAACAAAGAGTTTCTGCATGTCATTCCTGTCTGTGTAAGACTTAATCTCGTTTGCATTGTTACGCATCCATGAATCTTGCAGCACTCTGAGTTTGTACTGGACACTCATGTCAATGTTGTTAAAGGCTGCCTTCTATGATGACTAAATGCCCTATTCTAAACAGGCCTCATCGAGCCGATGTTTCTCGTTCAGTAGTCTTAGTATATTAGCTAGGTTTTGTTCATAAAGCCAAGCTTGATGTTTACGTGTGATGGGCCGTACGGTTTTGGATGCAGCCGAGTACACAGATTCTATGAATGATGTCCAGATTTCATCCAAATTATCTTGTTTCATTACTTTTATTACTAGTGTACTGCACAGTTCTTCGAAAAATGACTGTTTCTCAGTAGCCTGTTTCAGTTTGTTACACTTATATATGTCTGCTGCCCTGAATCCGGAATTTGAGCTTGGAGAATATGAGCCAGTGATCAGTCATGTATTCGACACTTCTCGTGGTGATCGTGACTGGGGCGTTTGATTGTATCTGATGATGATGATGTATTAGTCACTGAGGTGTGATTGTTTTGAACGTTGATGCATTAAAGACATCGTATTGTAGGCGGAAGGTCCTGTTAGTATTTAAGATATTTTGTTTATCACATTTCTTCTGTAGGGCAAGTCGGATGTTGTTGCATTTACCAATACCATTTTTGTCCATGACGCCTGGCCATATCTAGTGATCTGCGCTAATTCTGGTATTGAAGTCAACCATCAAGAATGATGATCCTTCGCCACTTCTACAATAAAAGACTCCAGTATTTCATGAAATTTGTCCCTGATCTCATATGACTTGGTCAGACTGGATGCGTGGGCACTGATGATAGTTACATGCATCTTTCCAGACAGTAGGAGTTTCATTTGCATGAGTCTGTGATACACTCCCTTTGGAAGATTTGTGTGCTTGTTGAGCAGCTGTGATTTGATGGCAAACCCAACACCATCTTCACGCTGCTCTTCCTTGTTTCGGTCACTGCAGAAGAAGCTGTAGTAGTATTTCGGATAGTTGTCCTTGCCCAGCTAGGTGAGTTTGACTCAGATTCTCTGGTGATGTATCTGACCAGTTCTCTGCCAACTAGAGATGTTTTTCTCTCTGGTATATCTGCTGATTTACTGTCCATTAGTGTGCGTACATTCCAGGCACTAATGCTGAGTGGTATCACCTTTGTTTCCTTGTATGAGTTTTGACCGCTAAGACTGGAGCCCTATCAGCCACGATATACTGACAAGAGTTAATGTGAAGCAGGTAGTGTTTCTAGCCTCTTCCTCGTGCTATTGAAGTTAGTAGTGTGATTCTAAATAGGACACCTGAGACGCACTGCTGCTTCGGTCAAATAGCGACCCTACGCCCTGAGCAGCCTGTGTGCAGGTCTGCTGCTACAGCTCCTAGTGTATCCACATATGATATTTTGCTGCTTGCTAATAGCTACAGAACTGAAACGCATGAGTGGAGGGGGGGGGGGGTAAGATGATGTTATGACGCACTTGAATTAGAGTCAAGCAAGGAAAAATTGCGCTGAGTTACCCTAACTCTCATGATTAAACGTATCTGAATCCATGTTGCACGACAATGTCCAGACGTCTGGAGATGAGTCCAGATACAGTGGGGACATCCGGTCCACTGGCGCATGAGACGATGCCTGTGCTGTCCACACATCTCTTGTCATCTGCCGTCACAGTGGAGAGATAGGTGGGAGAGATAAACATATCTGAAAGGCCGCCTGGTCCACCATAATGGGCTTCCAGAGGCAGGCTCTCCACTTTGTGATCAATTGAACTTACACAGACGTATAGGTTTCTTAATGTTCACATTGCAGTTAAGCAGCTATCCACCCATCAAAAGAGCCGTACATCTGTTTATACATACATACATACCTGCCTATATAAAACTGCATATTATATTTATATTGGTTATGTATCTGTACCTCGTCTGTAGCTTACTTTGCTGAAGCCGGAACTGGAAGATCTACTTTGTCAATGTATGCGCTTAATGCTAGAATGTCTATTATAAATATATCTTCTATAATATTAGTGGTGATAGACATTTTGGACTATAACGAAAGGAGCGTTAAAAGCCACCATGCTACTTTGATATGAACAACTCCCATTATATATCAAACTGCACCTGTGAATATCAAGAAACGTATCTCGTTAACTATGTCGTGGTTATGGATCCTATATGTTGTAGTCAGATTAAGAATACCCTTTGTTCTCAAAGTAATCTCTCTTTTTAAAATCTTGAACAAAGTTATTGACGTAGGATCAATCTGTAAGCTTTATATAAAATGAAATTAAATGTTATCTTGCAAAGACTAAATGATTTACCTTACTCTGGAAAATCATGACATAATGTAATATGAATGTCTTTATATTACATGCATGACAGCTCGCACACAAAAGCAATGCTAATTTAAACCCATACTGTTCAACAATTCAGCCCATATAATAAAATTTCTTTCCAATGAATACGTCGTGTAGCCAGTCGACTGGTAACTTTATTGGGTTTGGTGAGAAAGTAATAGGTAATAATACTTTATTCTCTTCCTGGTTTAACGTAAACAACACGTGACGTTGATTGGCGGTAGACTAGACCAGTAATATGTACCTTCAAGGAAGGGTTATATGCAATATATTATGCACATAATATCAAGGTTTATTGTAACATTTTACTTTTTCAAAGTGAATTGAGACATAGGAATTGTAATTTTTATTTTAGTTTAGTTTCATTTAAATTTCATCTTCTGGTACTAAAAATAAATTATAGCTTACTGCGGGGAACTTACTTCTACATGCGAATTCGACAAAAGTATTCGACACTCTTAAAACTTTGGTTTATTTGTTGTTTGGTTGTCTGAGTATTAGGATGATCATTATTTTGCCTCGTTGCTAGCTTCCTTGCTAAGATTACTTGTTTGGTTGATAAATCAGTATAATGAAATCTTATAGTACACACAATCATAAGACGTTGTGTAATATATGAACCGTTTATTTTTGGGGGGTTACTGCATTTTCCTATTAAAGAATTTCGAAGCAAAGAAGTGTCATGATGCAAGAGTTACTATTATGTACGACGAAAGAAACTACAAAGCATTGTTAGTTATCTAGATCATTGCTTTTGCGCACCACATGAATTTGATACTTTATACGCCTTAATGACAAAGTATATTAGTGGGCGTAAATGTATATATAACTCTTTTTAAGTCCTGAATGTAAATATAAGAATTTCATACAACCATTTGCATTCCAAGAGGGGTTTTATGAGTCATGTTACATGATCACATAAAGGATATATTTTAAGTCCAAACAGTTCGTATTATTTGCCTTATCTAAATGAGTAAATACGCATGACCGGAACAAAGCCCAAATAGAGTAATTTCAGCCGGATTGTGCATTCCATTCATTGAGATTTTAATAGGTGTGTGAAGATAGGATATAATATTTTAAACAATTATGTTCTCCATAAAAGATCGTTAAGATGAACATAAGACAAATATAACATTATAACGTCGATTTCACAACGAACGAGCGGTAGATATATAACTGATTAGTCAGGGTGACCTTGGAATCAAGTGGTTTTAAGGTTAACAAGTACTAAGTGTCTTAACTACTTCATGTAATTAAGATTGATTATGTTCAGTAATTTATTTACTGGCAATCATATATTTGGCTAAAGGGTACCCACATTTGGTTGGTTATCAAATTGTTGCAAATACATCAAAAAATTATCAGAAAAGATTAATCTTACAGAATCGCATAATCACTAAAAGTACAAACACTCATCATTATTGAGAAAAAGTGTGAAAATAGATAAACAATCTTATCAGTGAGAGAGGTCATTCGTAATCACACACACACACACACACTCACTCACTCACATCCTTTTTTAGAATTAGTGCATTTTCAGCCTTGAAAAAAACAGGTGTTTGGCAGTAGATTTGTTTTAGCCTGGTGTGCCTAAACGGGGTGACTCCCTCATCTGCATCTGATAAAATAACCTCGCAATAAAGGTCCTTATGATACTTTGTCAGTATAGAATTAAATTCAAGCTATCAAATAAAAGGAAATACATCGTTGTTCCCTATAACACATATATTTAAGTTTAGGAAACGTATAATGTAAGAAAATTACATTAATATACTAGCTAACGAGAGCAGCTCAACATATTTATTTCTCGGTTTTTCTTCTTCCGCCAATAGACTTGTTCTCTTGCTGTGAAATAATGTGGAGCACCTGCGGGTTATATTCTTTAATATTACTTATTTTAATCATCCCGTTTATGATGTTTCTTAGTTAACCCAAACCGGCATTCTACTTTATTATGTTGTATTGGATGTTAGCTGATATGCCATTCATTAATTATAAATGTTGTACTATACATGGTAATGTTATACGGCATTAGGCAAGGTAGTACCTCTCAAGCAAGATAGTATACAAATAATGTTTTCTTCTGCACGACCTTCGGATGCTACAGCCATTTTATTATTGTGATGTATATCTATATTTTTGTAACTGTTAGTACGTGATTTTTATTATTCTATTCATGAGTGTAATGTGTACAGGATATCTTTACTTAAGCTTGGTCTACTTGTCTAGAGTCTGTTAAAAGTATAATATTGCATAGGATCTATAAATAGATGTTTACGTATGTGTTGAAAATTATTAATAATAATCTTTATAATAAGACGTAAATTGCACCTATGGCGTAGTTTCTCAATGACTGATGGGATATCAATGTTTCGAGAATAATTCTTTAAATTCATATTGGCAGCGCTAGGTCTCGTGAATAGCCTAAATCGACGCATAATCAATAGTATATGCTGTCACCTGGGTGTCTATTGAAAAGTACAGTCATAATATTTGGTGTATATCAGGAAGTTAAGCTCATTCGTTCCTGTTGAAAGGTCGCAGTTGTGTTTTATGTTGTATTATTAGGGAGAAGAAAAAAATATTTGTTTGAACTGTTCAGTAGAAATAGAAAGTGCTAATTTTGCACTATAATATTGCTTTGAAACTGTGATAAATTATTCGTAGGAATTCTAAACAACGCCATCAGGATTACGACATGGTTCTTGGAGGGCATTTCCGGTCTTGAAATTTATATTTGTTTAGGATTTTCATAGACCTTTATAAGGACTACTTTGGAGCACATTCGTAATATTGTAAGTCACTCTCCCAGTTTTCATTTACAACCTTGATAATTAAATTGTTAAGTTTTATAAAAACTTGTTTGTTTTGCTTCTTTTCTGTTACTTATGTCACTGACGACCTTATTTACTGAATATATCAGGACGCGATAAAATAATTATTTTGTTTCCAGTCCCAGAACTTATGGTGAAACTTTTTTCATCAAGGTAAATGCCCCGAGACGTAATAAACGCAATACTTTTGTTTTGAATTTGTGTCCACCTCCCACACTGCAAGGTACAATACAATAATTTTTTTAAAAAAAAAACATTCATTTGAAAATAAAATGAAAGTAACTAACCTAGCATTGTTATCATTTATTCCTTCTTTTTTCATCATGCGAAATTTATTAAAGAAAAAAATATATCCACGAACTCCGTATATGTAACAGATGCCGGCTGACGTAGGCATCATTACTCTAGTGTGTATTGCATATGTTTGATAACAAAATCGAAATGAGACGGGAATATCACCCGATTGCTTGAAGGCACCTACCATTCACGCACGATACGTTGTAAGGTGCAAAATGGCCAATACTGTATTGTATCAAGGTTGGCTATACGATGGTATCTAGCAAATAAAAGTCATTATTTTAAAATACGTTCAAGTAAGTTACACGAACATCATTTGACGTTTGTCTCAACTATGATTACATATGGCAAACATATAGAAGCCCCGGGTGATGAACAAACACCACTGGCAGCGCCCAATAAACTCACTGTTTAAACTTACCGACAGGTTATCAAATACAAAGGTCACTTTATTACAAAGCAAGCCAACCACGGAAACTGACTTTTGATTCTTTAAGTGTGCCGGTTTATTTTTCTTTTTTAGTACAAAGTCGGCCGACATAGTGAAGCCATCATTGATTCCTTTATACTTGTGTTGACGGGAATTTTGAAAATAAATTGAAACAATGGTACAGTTTTGAAAGCAACACAATCTAATATAATGATTTAAGGCTCAACAGTAAATTAGTTTTCAATAGTTTCATCTAAATGTACAGTAAATTAGTTTTCAATAGTTTCATCTAAATGTTCCCTATAGGTAGGTTTTTATAGTGTTTTATTTTTCGACAACAAAAATCATGTTCTTCGTCTTGTAGGGATGAATGTACGCCATTTCCGGTTGGCGTCCTCTTTAGGTAGGAAATTGTAGCAAAGGGGAAGTAACAACGTTGTATACTTCTATTTCGAGTAATTTAATTATTATTTCTTATTTACACTTTATATTTTTTTAATTCTTTTGTGCGAGTATAACTACATTTAATCAAGCAATACAAATCTGATGTAAAAAAACTGTTAGAGTATGGCATTTGACCCTTAAGTTTGTGGCCATAGAGTCGTATTAGTACATACTCATTTTGCTTTTCTACCTAGGCCAAATAATAAAACAACACTAAAAAAAGCAAAGTAATTAAATGTATGGTGCATTCCAAAATAGATACATAGCCGTACTTTCATTAATACACAGTAACTATATTAAAGAGCACATAGCACGACCCAGCGACCTTTGAACTTGATCGTGCACCCATTACTTTCAAAAATAATTCTCGTTTGGTCTACATAAAATTTAAAATTATAGTCGTATTGTAAATGAATGCGCATTGAAACAACTTTTTCAGTTGCTCTGGAATGGATCGATCTTGTGTTTCTGCTGATTCTACTCAGTTATGCTTTTCTGCTTGTGATGGATTGGATTTATAATTTTTGTCGATATTTTGTACGATGTACATGTGATTTGAGCAGGGAGGGACCCGCCCTGAATAAGCTGCACGTGTGTTTCTGTTCTGTCATTAATTATTTGGAATAATAATGCGGGACAAATGTGAATTATTTCTACTGAGATTATCAAAATGTTGCAATCGAATATCACGTTCATTTCATTTTGAGTGGAATAAGGAGAATGTGATTGCAGTTAGAAATGTAGTTAAAATTATAGTACAAATTCGAGGCGTGCGTCAATTTTTTTATCCCATCCCAGAGGTTATGTAATTTGGATTTGCATAACTAAGAAAGCAAATTTTGAGGAAATTTAACATACACAAATGTAATTATGCCATTCTTATATAAGCTAAAGAAGACATGTTTATGCCTTGTCACTTACATGCTCTTTGTAAGGACAACAGCTATGTGCATGACCTGTATGGCTTCTATTTCTAGCCTAGTATAGACCTAAATCCAAAACATTGTATCAAGAAAGTTAAACGGGGAAAATTGCAAGTAGCTGCTCTGTGACAGTACATTCAGCCAGCGGAAATAATGATTCTTCGTCGTCTTGGCTTTTTGGTTCTGATGCTCTTTACTTTTTATCATTACTTTCAGTTGCATTTTTTTTTCTGCCACATGAGCTTACATTGTTTACAATCAAAGTAGTTCATACTACACGATAATATTTTAGACACACGTGTCGTGCAATATGAAGCAGTGCTGTATGGAAAATTACTGCACGATTATGACGATGTAACTTCAACGGAGAATGTGGGGGGGGGGCTGTTTTGGTATACTTGCGAGGACCTGAGTTTGAATGCACACCAACATCTTGAGGACTGGACTACATTGTGAGGACTTACATACCAGTCCTCGAAATGTTTCGTAGGCAAACGGTTGAAAATGATCATAAGATATAAATTACGCGTTATTGTGAAAGTCCTCACAAAAGTCGGTAATGTCTGACAGACACTTACACTCAGTGCGTATTGTTCACACAATTTGCGACTCTCCTTGGGCTGTAGACTGGTGTGCAAATGCTTAGCCAATCAAAAGACGCGTGACTTTTGATTTTTCTCGTCCAATGAGAACATCGCTTCTGTGCAGTGTCAATGTAAATTTCGTATACCTATAAATACGGCTCATAAAATAATTACTAGTATTAATAATGATTTTAACAACAAAAAAATTGTAAAATGGTAAACTGGTGATGCCAGCAGAAAGTGCATTAGTTTAAGCCCGCTGCAGCTGATTTAGTGCGGTCTTTGTGTCGCGTGATTTGGTGTGTAGTTGGATTTTACTGATTCGAGATTTAATGCACCTAACTTTTGGAAGATGGCAAGGTATACTGGATCAAACTGGTAAGAAACAAATAGATTCTTTTTAAAATTGTTTAGTATATGCGTCCGAAAGAGCTGTTCGTTCTTTCATTAGTTATCATCTGTGACAACTTGCTTCTATCCGTTTCCACCCACATGTGCTCGGATCGTTGCTTAAAATGGACCTGTCATACATGTACTATATACATGTACTATATTTATCGGTTACTGCATTTGTATGAGAAAATATGAACGATTGTTTTGGATGGAATACTGCACGACCTTGGCAGTGCAGTATATCCATCCGAGAAAACGAGTTCATATTTTCCCATACAAATGCAGTAACCTTTTTATTATATGCTCATTTTTTTATTCTACCTAAGGCTTAATTATATAAACAAAATACACTACAAGAAACAACGTAAATGAAAGTATGCCGTATTCCAAATTAAGCACACAAGTGTATATTAATCATTACACAACAACAACATTATTACTGCGCACATTACTCCGCCCTGATAAATTTGAACTTAGTCGCGCGCTCGAGATAACTTTCGAAAGAAAATGGCGTGTCTAGTTAAAATTGAAGTTTGGAGTCATATTGTGCATGAATGTGCATTGCAACAACTTTTCCATTTGATCTGGAATGAATAGAATTTGGTACATTTTTGATTCTACGAAATTATGTGATTATGGACTGGATTTGTATGTGACAATTCCACATGAAATACATCGGATTGAAGAAACTAGGGAGAAGCGTGTTGACATCTGCAAATGTGTTTCTGTTTCTGTCATTGAATGTTTGAAATCATAATGTGGGGAAAATATGAAGTCTTTCAATTGCAATTATCAAAAAGCCGCTATGTAATTTAATGCTAATTTCATTTTGAGTGCAGTAAGCAGGATGTAATTGCACTTATCATCGAAATTACAGTACGATTTCGAAATGTGTAATCAAGATTGAGAACCTATGACATGGCTCATGTAATTGGGATTTGCAGAATTAAGAAAGTACATTTTGAGGAAATTCAGGATGTAAAACTGTAAGTATATTTTGTTGCCATTCTTATCACCAGCTAAAGAAGACAGTATATGACTTATCACCTGTTTGTTATTTGTAAGAAACTTTTCTTGCGTCTGTTGCATACTGTAGCTAGCCAAAATCCGAAACATTGCATCAACGCGGAATGTGCCAAAGTAGCTGGTATGTGGCAGTCCACGAAACATCTGTTTTAGTTCATTCAGAAACAAACTTAAACAACCACAACGTAAAGTGCCTCTTACGTGTGTGTACATGATTTGTTTACAAATCAAAACTGCTGGCGTCTGCGTCCATTGTTTGTTTACAATACAAAGTAGTTCCTTTATGCACGTGAATGCCATATGTGTAATGGCGCTCGGGTTCAGTATCGGGTAATACTGCACGATTCTGACAATGTAAAGTTAACTGGGAAAAATGAGCATATAATAAAATACATGTATTGTATAATAACAAAGGTCTTGATTATTATATTGCCATGTCAAAACAGTTCACATTGATGTCATATGGGCTGGTGAATGAAGAACCTGTTGTCTCTCTCTCTCTCTCATTTTCTCTCTCTCTCCAATTCCTTTTCAACTTGTTTGTCGAGAGAGAATATGAACTTATAGTACAAGAAGAATGTTGTGATTTTTCTTGTTTTTTCATTCCAAAAAAGGCCCGAAAAATAAAAGGATTTGTTTTACAAAAAAGTCAGATAGGCAAGGAAAGGAAAATGGAACACCTTGTGTCAGTACCTGATACCTTTGAAATGTAAATGGTTGGTCCCTTTCAAACTAGTACAGTTCTCATTCTTGATGACACAATATATCCCCCAAC
Source organism: Sinohyriopsis cumingii (assembly GCA_028554795.2). Taxonomy (NCBI): domain Eukaryota; kingdom Metazoa; phylum Mollusca; class Bivalvia; order Unionida; family Unionidae; genus Sinohyriopsis; species Sinohyriopsis cumingii. The sequence goes on along the minus strand of JAPYKE020000076.1, from coordinate 4,505,851 downwards.
AGAAAAAATAGGCTCTGTACATGACAGACTCGTTGATAAACAAACTTGGTTACTATAGTCTGAATCCTGACTTTCTATCTCACAAGCAGGAGTGTTCCAAAATCACGTTCTAATGAACTCGTCAGCTACAAGTAAAACCTAGTGATTCTCAGGACTAAGCCGGTTATAGGTCCTTATCTCATCGCTGCTTTTGTAGCCGGATTGGTCTGAACATTAATTGACGAAAACATACACTGACACTTTGTTTACTTAGTTCTGCCCTTCCAATCATTACTCTTCTGACTGTCCTATCACTTCCGTCTTTACTTTATATTTGACCACACACCATCCGTTGCTTAATAGCCAAGCCCAAGTGTGACTGTGTCAGCATATTTATAGATAGATAGAGCTCCCCGTTTGTTTGTACCCCGTCAATAGCAAATCTTTAATGTGTAAAAAGTGCACAGAACTTAGTCATTTCATTCATAGAATTTCTAACCTGACTGAGACACGAGTGGCAATAACGCTAGCATCCTCCGCACCTTTCAAGCTTAACGGTCTTTCCATACTATCACGGCAGCATATTGCATACACTATGGGTGAGTCTCTTTTCCTCAGACAGCATAGTGATGTAGTTCATCCTATTCGGAAACTGCCGGATAATGCCGTAAATTACTATAATGTTGATGGTTTAGTTTTATATCTCTTTCCACTCATGAATATGAAACTTACACCGCTTGTTAAATCCACGGGAAAGACAAATTTGTATTTGTCATTTGTGTGTGTGTGCTTGATTTGACATTGTAAATATCAGAAGCAGACAACATAGTATTTTCCTTCTATGTACATCTTTGTGTAGTCCTGCTTATACCACTTCGCTGAAAATGTACTTGTCCAGGAAACATAAATGACTGATAAGCATGGTCGTCTTTTAAACTGAAAACTTCGTTTGAAGTGACATGCTCTGATGATAACTGTATTAGGGCCACCATTGGCATCAGTTTGAAATTATAAATCAATAAATGAACTGATTAAGTTCTGAGCATCTCTGATCTCATTTGTGTCTTTTGCTTTTTAAATTGGAGGGGGGTTACAAGCAAATAGGGAAGTATATTTAGACTATAGTTTAAGCTCGATTTAGTGGAACTTGCTGTTGTTATTGAATGGGGTTGCCATGTCGGCATGTGATATGTGAGAGCACTTTCACATCAACACGTATATTCCTTTAGAAAATTAATTCTCAAATTTGGAAAACTCTGCATATTACTGTTTATACTTCTACACTTCCACACTAAGCCCTAACGAACTTTATTCGACATAGGAAAACCCCATACATATATACAGTAGTAATCAGCATCACCACTGCTTACATTAACGTACAGTTTTGACAACAGCTTTCATGGGCAAATAATTCTGTTGTAATAATTGTTTCACTGATGTTCTGTTACAGTGATACAGAGTTATGGACTATTACATGTGCTATCTCCCTGCTATTATTAGCACATGATTAATAGTTGGCCTAGACTGGACATCAGAAGACGTCACTGTCCTGTGCCATAAACATATACACGTATTATCCATACACAGAGCTAGGTGATATTTGACCGTAAATATATAGTTCCCACATACAAATCTTGGTGACGTCATCCATAAATATATGGCCCCCAAAGTACCCGAGTTAAAATTTGTCAAACTTCGCACCATCACACAAGTGTACTATTCCCCGTGCCACTGTTGTAATATATGCTCCAGTAGAAAACAGTGGTTTAATGTAACAACAGTAGCACATAAACAAACTCAAATTTACCAGAAAAATTAAGGCATTGGTTTCATTACGTAAGACTTTGAGTGTTTTCGATTACGCCTTTCTACTTTTGCAAGTATATTCAGATAGAATCAAGTAGTTTATTTTTTGGACCACCTAGTAGTTGTTTTTGTTTTTTAAATTTTGGGGCCACCAAGAGTTACTAACCACTTTGTTAAAAGAGAATTTACACGTAGCTCACACATATTAGACATATCTCCTTCCATAACTCTTCAATCTACTGAAATGATGGTCAACACATTTTGAAGAAAAAATTACCTGATGTTATCTGTATATACTTCTGCAAGGAGAAAGGCATCAGAGAAAATTTTGTATGATTAACACAGAATGAAATCTGAGCAGTTTTATCAAGATGGAATGTATGAGAGAGATTCTTGAAAACTTGTCCTTGTTGTTGACTGCTGATAGGTTATGCTATAGATCAGAGATTGTTCAGAAAGTACATGGACCCTCCACCATTATGTATCAGGGGTGATGCCCTGCATGGCATGACTGACTGGTACCCTAGTAGAAGCTTCTTATAATGCTTCTAACGTCTGTTGCATAGTAAAAACGTGAATAGGTTGTTGATGCAACCAAATACTGATTATCCTGATTCCTTGAAGATATCACCATTGGGCCGGATAAATGGTCCTATAAATAACGAAAGCAAATTCTGCGTATCCTCCGTGCCTGACTATATAGGATGTTCGTAATGCAGTTTTTAGGATGACAGCTGGCTGGGAGGAGATACTGGTGTTTGTCGGTTAGTTTCGAGTAGATGTCTATATAGAATTTCTTTTCAATTAGTCTGGTTGTTGTGTCCAGGAAAACATCGTTTGAATTGGAGACTTCTGCCATGACTTTTATTGAAGGACGGAACCTGTTTGCCTTTGATATGAAATCATCCAGATTTTGTCTTCTATGTTGCCACTTCATTTCTATATCATCGATGAAGCGCATCCACTGGCATGGTGCAAGTTCCACCTATGCTAAGAGCCGATCCTCCTCTTTTCCCATAATAATATTTGCATACGAAGGGGGTATTTTTGTATCCATTGCATTTGCATTGATTTGGAGTTAGTTTTCTTCATTAAATTCAAAGTTATTGAGTTTTAGGACAAGCTGCATGAGTTGGACTAGGAAGAGTGTGGGTGGATTGTCTATAGTCCTTGTTTCCCAATCTTCTCTATACGCCTGTATCCCTTCGTTATGTGGTATGTTAGTATATAAGACGTCCAAGGAAACAAGCAATGTATCTGGCAGTAATGGTTCGCTTGCTTTGCTTTTTGTGAGATAATCTGTCTTGTCCTGAGGATATGATGGTAATGTGTGGACATGTGGTCTCATGAAATGATCCAAATATTCTGATATCCTTTCTGTGGGATGCCCGTTACTGGAGATTATAGGTCTGCCCGGGTTTCCTTGTTTGTGGATTTTAGGTAGAAAATAAAATCTACCTGTCCTTGGGTTTTCTGGGCTGATTGTCTGTGTTCCCGATTTGGTACACCTCGTCAGTAATATAGGTAATGATTTTTGCGTCTTCCAGTGTTGGATCATTGTATAGTTTTTGGTATAACCTAATGTCACTTCGTTGACTATTTGCTTCACTAATGTAGTATTCCCTATTCATAACGACCACAGCAGAACCCTTATCTGCATTCTTATTTATGATGTTTGTTCTGCTTTTCAGTGATTGTAGGGCATCGTTTTCTTCTTTTATCAAGTGTCACAAAGATTCCTCACATTTGTAAGACCAATTTAATTTGGATTTCTTTTTCAAGACATTTGTCAGAAGCTCTGCAATAACAAATAAAGTTTGAACAGTCCAACCCAATCTGTTAGATTTCCATCACTGAGTCGATCAAAGAAAATGCGAATGAAGTGTAATTCATCTTGCAAGGTTTCGTTGTAGCTGTTCTTATGTTTAATAAACGCTGGAATGTTGACGGACAATGTTGTATACTAAAGGGCATCAATTTTTACTAATAAGATCAGTCTAGAGTTCCAAATACGAAATTTGTTTTGCCCTTTTTGCGAGTGGAAATTGCTAGAATCCGTTTCAGAAGTCAAACTTAGTGCTATATTTTGTGTTTCCAATTTTGTCGACGCAGTCGTCTATTATATGCATTAAAATAAACATGTGTAGGTTACACTGTTTACAGTAATATAGTTTGTACAGAGCTGAAATGTATCATCTGGTTTAGGAACAGAAATACATGGTGAACTCTAGTTCTTTTACTTGTTTCTATAAAATCATTGTCCATTAAATATTGAATTTTTTTAGCAAACATTGCTGCTTAAGAGGATTCATCCTGTATGGACGATGATTCACTGTGTAGACTGTACTGCTCTCTATCAGTAAAGAAGTAATCCTATTCATACAATAGCTGTCGTTGTTCACTCTTTTCAAGTGGTTGTAGATGTGAACGTTTCTAATCAGATCGTTTAATATTTCTGAATTGTGATCATTGGTTCAACCAGTGTCACTACAGTCAGATTGCATTCCATCATTTACTTCTGTGTAGGGCACGTACAGATAAACTTATAAATATTAATTGGGCTATCTCTAACAAAACACTGTTTTAACATATTTGTATGATATAGTTGTTTCTGTTTCCACCTCCCCGGAGCATGAAAAATATAATTTAAATTTACTTTATTTTCAATTGTATAAGGACCCTGCCATATAGACCGAATATGATTGTGAGGAATGTGCAAGGGTGCCAGAAATATACTCCCAGGCTGCAGCTCTTTTCTTGTATTTCTGTCATACCTTAATTTCTTTTTCAACTGAGCAAAGTGAAGATTAGTTTTGAATTTTCACCTTGTATTCTAGGGAAAACTTTAAAAAGTTTACTTAAATTGTTGGTTTCATTCCATTTCTGTTATCTGCTTTAAAACCTAAAGATGACCTCTCAGAATAGTGTGACTAGGTGGGACATCATGCTACCTGTCTGCGACATGATGCCCCAGTACAAGACATCACAATAAACTGCCACACTGCAGACATTGTAGTGGTATGACTGCATTTTTTTTAAAGCTACGTTAAAAATCCAGATCACACAAATAACCACACACACACAAAACCTAAACTCATAATAGAAATTGGTGCTTGGCAGGGATCTGAATTTAATTAAAACATTTTAGAGCTATTCATAATGTTCCCCTTTATAATTTAAATTGACTTTATTCTGGAATTGTCATTTTCCGTGATAAAGATTATAATTTCACTTGTTTGAGATATCTTTACTGAAACCCGCAAGCTTTCACAATATAATATAACGTAATAAACTTTGCTTCAAGTCGTACTCTGGGACGGTTAAAGTCTATGACAAAGGATGAAATGCTTGAGCTTGCCAGACATTATTATCTTTATGAAGGGAAATCATCTTTAACAGATAGCGAGATAGCGAATATTTGGTATTTTGTGAGAAATAAATGTTGGATGTTAGTGCACTGGTTAAGGATTAGTTAGTCTGTCGTTCATTTTGATAGTAGATTAAAGGAATATTTTTAATTAAAAATAAACAAGATAGAATTTAAATTGACAAAGTTTCATCCTCAGAAAGAATTGATGGAAATACAGATTCAGAAAGCAAAAGAGGAGATGCATATGCAAATGCAGCGAGAGAGGGACGAAAAAGAGGAATAGAAATGTAGAGTTCGAAATGCAGAGAGAAAAAGAAGAGAGGGAAATGTAAATGTAGAGAGAGAATGAAGAGGAAGAAATATAAAAAAGAAAGAATAAGGAGAGACTGATAGAGAGAGAGGCAAAGAGGAGATGAAATGCAAACACAGAGTCAACTGTGGGAAGTTGACAGAGAGATAAAGATAGACAGACAGAAGAAGAAAGGGAATGCAAAATAGATTAAAAGAAGTAGAACTTGCAGGCGTAGCACACTCCCTCCACATTTAACCACAAGTTCAGGTTTTGATATTACCAGCATTTGTAGATAAGTACTGGGTTTCAAGACAAATTAGTATAACAATATATTTCTCGCTTTGTGTGAAAATTGCTGAAAACTTGAAATTACCCAGAGTTAATTGGACTTTATTATTACAACG